>NEWO01000712.1:271969-306625 GCA_003013225.1 Phalaenopsis aphrodite
AGAAATTTGAGTTTAGGGTTGTGAGTGATTGTGAGTGTAGATGAGTGTAGTGAGTGCCTTAGCTCCAGACCAACACCCAGGGTCAACCCTAAGGTTCGGCAGTCTTAAGGGTGACTCATCTTGAGTTTCCCTTATAGTTACCCCACTTACCAAGTACTTAGAGGTTACGATCAATATGTGGAACTTCAGGTTGAGTAAAGAAGATGGTATAATTTCAAGTGGTGAGGGTTCCATGTCTAGTTTTCTAAGAATAATCAATAGGAAAATTTTTTGGCTAAACCTTAGGCTACTAAAGAGGAAAAACTAAACCTCAACTAGAAGTGAGGTCAACAGTAACATGCTCTTCTCCTTAAATTATGAATTACTGTTAAAACCTGAAGGATAAGTAGGTCTATAATTACTATTCCCTTGGTTGTTCCAGTTTCCTAATGGGTTTACTTGATTGTTCCCCCATTGTTGATTATTACCACCCGTAATATTATTTCAATTAATATTGGTATTGTTCTTCCAATCCCGATTTTTATAATTTGAATATGAGTTATTCTGCTTGTTATTTATGGTATTCAAACCTTTTAATGATGATTGAGAATCTACCATTTGGCCTAATGAATTCTCTTCAATCATAGATATTTGTTGAGAAAAATTCATTCCAAACTGTCTTGAAATTACAAAAATTTAATTTGTTAACATGGCAAAAGCATCAGTTTCATGAACGTTGGCTACTTTCTTAAGATTCACCCTCTCAGAATGCCATTGAAAATTATTGGTAGCCATCTCTTTTATTAAAGCATAAGTGTCATTAAATCGTTTTAACATCAATGATCCACCAGTAGCGGCATCATAAATAGATCAAAGAGATCCAGTTAATCCAATGTAAAATGTTTGAATTATTAATCAATCTTATATAACATGGTGTGGACACTTTCTTAAGAGTTCTTTAAATCGCTCCCATGTTTCATAAATAAATTCCCCTTCAAACTGACTAAAAGATGAAATATGATTTCTAAGCTTCGCAGTCATTGATGATAGAAAATATTTAACAAGGAATTTTTGTGTTAAATCACTCCAAGTTCTGATAGATCCAAGAGATAACGAATGTAACAATATCTTAGCCTTATCCCTCAAAGAGAAAAAAAATAATCTAAGTTTTATAGCATCATCTGATATACCATCATATTTAAATGTAACACACAATTCTAGATAATTGGCAAGATATAAATTTGGATCTTCAATTGGTGCTCCTCCAAACTAATTATTTGATATCATTTGGATAATATCTAGTTTAAACTCAAATGAATTAGCCACTACATTAGTTTTTTGAATACCACAATGAAGTTCATCCATCGTATGGTTTGCATAATCTCTTAATGGTCTAAACTCTTCAACATTTTGATTATTTTGATTTTCCATTTCTTGAAATTTTTCAGTAATTTTTAATATTTTAATTTTTTAAATAGTTCTTTCTAATTCAGAATCGTAAGGCACAATTCATGCGAAACCTGAACTACGCATATGTTACTATAAAACACAATAGCATAAAATAAAATAAAATAAAGCAAAAAACAAAAACACAGAAATAAGAACTTTATATTAAAACGATACTACAATATTCCTTAAATAAATCTTAAAATTTAAATAAGACCTGCTAAAAATATTGTTATCCAAAAACTTCTTTCTAATTTTTTTTTTTACAAATTACTAATATTTTTCTCCTTCCCCGGTAGCAGTGCAAAAAACTTGATCCTGACTTTCTATATAGAGAAATAAAATGCGATGTATGCGATTATATTTGTAATATTTCAATATGGGATACTACGCAAGTATAAATATCGTTATCAGATAATATAGAACATTATGATTAAGTCCCGAATATGGAACCCAGAGGAAGGATTGGTTTTAGATAACAAAATACTTAGCAATATATACTCTTTCTCAAACTTAAGATGCTATAATAGGAATAAAAGATCAATTCTTTTTGTAATTTTTTTATAATTGAAAATAAAG
The DNA here is from genome assembly GCA_003013225.1 of Phalaenopsis aphrodite. NCBI lineage: Eukaryota > Viridiplantae > Streptophyta > Magnoliopsida > Asparagales > Orchidaceae > Phalaenopsis > Phalaenopsis aphrodite. The sequence continues at coordinate 273,974 of NEWO01000712.1, forward strand.
TAACCAACAAATTAACTTAACTAAAATACTTGCAAGATGAAGGCAATTTAAGTACAATATCTTTTCCTTATCATGAATCAGTGATAAACATAGAAATTCAGTTATGGAAGTATGTTAATTGTATTGTGTCAAATAGGAGCAATAATATTCTTTACCCTTACTAGAGATGTTGTAAAGAACATTGGTTAATGTATAGTTTGAATAGTCTTCAAGACAAACTAGGCAGGGAACATACTAGCTCTCACTCTAGAGTTCCCTCTTCTCCCTCCACCTGGGTGCTAACATCTCCTATCAAAACCTAAAAATATAAATCAAATTGGTGGCTTTAGCCTATCACTCTAAAGTCCTCTAATTTTATGCCCTTGAAAATATATTTTCTTATTTATTTGCACTCAACCACATGAACAACTTTCTCATTCATGAAATCAATAAGTGATTCCAATCATTTGTAGACTGAGACAACACTATTTTGGATCTTACATGTTCCCACAATAGGTTTTAACATCTTAATTCATCAAATCAAGAAGAAATGAAGTGCAAGGTTTTGAATCATCACAACTTCTTCCAACATTGAAGTCTAATACTTCACACAATTTAATTTAAACATTTAATCACATATCATTTTAAGGAAAAAGATAAAGAAAACTACTCACAATCCATTGAGAAAACACAACCACACATGAGTTTAAAAGTAGAAATCATGCACACAAGCAAAAAATCTAAATTAAAAACCAAGTGTAGTCACAAAGATAAAAACTGATCTCAAATTCTCTCCACTAAATGTCTTGAAGTTCCTTTGAGTTCTCTTCCTTTTCTCACAATACAAACTAACACTAAGAAAGTAAATAAAGTAAAGGTGGTCGGCGGCGGCGGCGGCTGTTGTAAATTTTGGTGGTTGGTTATTGGCTTCCTCTTCTAGAAAATCTAAGTCTTTACTTATAAAAATCCATAGGCTGCCTTGGTGTCTCTTCAAAAAGGTGTCTCCATTCAATAAATCTTCTAGAAGTTGTCTCTTCAAAAAAAATTTTTGAATGAATTTTTTTGTGTCCTTGTCTTATTTCCTACATTTTTATTAAGGTTTATTTCAAACACCTCTTTAAAATTCTGCTCCAATTAATATTTCTTCAAGTAGCTAACTTTGGCGCTTAATCACAAAGTATGTGGCACTTAGGCGTGGATGCTCTGGCGCTTAGGCGCCCAGTTCATTTTTGCACCTTTCTTCATTTTTTCTCCAAATTTGACCCTTTTTCACTCCTTTTATCATTTTTCATCCATTTGATTCTACATACAAGAAAAACACACAAATACCTTTTATTAAGACGCAATATCTCAAAAATAGGTATAAAAATTTGTACAAAAACATTATATATTTTAGGTGTATCAGTTATCCCATTGCTCAAAGAAACTTGATGTTTTATTTATCCAAAGACTAAGAAACTCAATCAATCAATCAATATTTCATTTAAGAGTTATGTGGGTGGGTGCCTCTAAGATCAATTTAAGTAAAGGTTTTGTTTTTCAGAGTTAAAATCGGGCTTGTAGTGTAGAAAGGTGTTAATCATTCATCATGTTATCTTCAAAATCTGATCATATAAATTTAAATATCAAGCTTAGGTCACTATCAAGCCCTGAACAATCACAATAGGTAAAAGGGTACTTAACAAAATTTTGATTTAAATGACAAGCATTCTTATTAAAAATACGCATTGTCATCAATTATGGGCTTAAAATTAATGAAATATTATCTTTCTAACTCAAACCCATCACTTGAAAATCATTTAATTTTGATTGACTTCCAAGCCATTATAATTAAGGAAATTATAATTGTGTTCTTATTATAGAAAAGGTGGTAACTTAGTTCCTACCTTTTAATCTCATTGTGTTTCAATCATCCAAACATTTTCATTGGGATCAAAATTACCCACCTTCCCTTTGATCAATCCTAAATCTTGATTAAGGCACCAAAACCTAAAGTTACACCTTTGCCTTTGGGGCTCTCCACCTCATAACTCATTAATCAAAATTCAAATGATTTTGAGAATTTCTAGAGTGCCCTATCCATGGGTAAATTAAAACATTAGGGGAGAAAATGTAGATCTTCAAAATTTACTTTAATTTAAATAATTATTTAAATTAAAAGATAGTATTTTCAAAGTTGATTTATTTGACTATCCAGACTAACATTTTTATTGATGAAAAAAATATTAGAAGTCCCGTGGGGTCAGAGAAACACTTAGGCAAAATTTTATGATTTTTTGACATAAATTTTTAATTTAATTTTGTAATTATTATTGATTTTTATGATTTAATTTGAATGAACAAAATGATTTATTCAAGAATTTTTTCTTTTGTATTTTTATTAAACCTCTCTATGTCCAAAGAACTTAGAGAAATAAATTTTGCATTTTAATAATTTTTATTTTATTTACTATAATTATTTTAGTGAGAAAATAAGAAAATTTCATTTTAAGTTTTGAAAAATTTATTTTAACTTAGAAAAATTAGCAAAAATATTCTAATGAGTTCAGAGAACAATTAGGCACATTTTAGAATATTTTGGTATTTTTGGGATTTTTAATTATTTTAAATTCAAAATAAAGCTAAAAAATAAAGTGTTTTCTCAAAAGTAAATTTTATTTTCCCTAAGTGCCCTTAATCACAAGGAATTCATAAAAATACTTTTCGTAATTTTACCAAACGTAATTAATTTAATATAAGTATTTTTGTATAAAATTACAACTTTTATGCGTAGACTTACTCAAATAATTTTAAAATTTTTACAGTGGGTAAACATGATTTTTATACATAGTGTGGAATTGATTTTGTTAGTTTTTTGTTAATATTTAATTTATATAAATTAAAGCAAGATATGAACATGTAATTAACTATAGAAAAATAGAAGATAATTCAAATCATCATGACATTTTTCTAAGCTTCTCTAACCATAGGAAACCTACTAAAATTATTCCCAAAATTTTACAAATGGTATTTTAATTTATATAATTAAAATTAGCTAAAATAGCCATCTTAGCTTGAAAATTAGGGTTAGAAGCATAGAGATGCCCTCTGACCTTGGAAAAATCAGAGAACATCCCCTCTATCACAAGTAATAAACCCTAGAACTTTGAAGCCATGGAGATCAATGCTTGATCATAATGAAGTAAAATACTCCAGAGAGTATTTAACTCACTAAAAATCAAAAAGTTAACAACTAATTTTTTATTTTTAGTCCACATTATTCTTCATTTTTTACTTAGTAAAAGGGTATTTTTATGATTTTTTTAGAGAAAGATATGGACTTTTAAAGTTCTGGTATTTAAATAAATAAAATAAATCAAGCTTTTTCTATTTAAATGCTCAGCGCCACCTCAAACTACGGTAGCTCCAAAAAGCCACATGGTGTTATGCCATTCAATGTCACATGACACCTTAGCGCCTCGTAAGCCCACGGTTTGCCTGTCATCTCTTCATCCGGCTCCACGAAACTCCACTAAAAAAATGCGCATTTGACTGACATTCGTTCATCATCCCCAAATGAGCTAACCCAAGAACCGTTCACATTAAAACCTTAATATCTTCATCTAGACTCAACAAAATTGCATGGGGTTTGTTCTTAAACCTTCATCTTCTCAAGACGAGCATATCTATACAGCTTATAAGGTATGACATACAATAAATACATATGGACAATCAATTTAATCTCGGTTTAGGGTTGAGGTTAAATACCATTATCTAAGAGGGGAGGCCTCAATCAAATGGTTGTGACAGCTTTGATTAGATCTAATGAACCTCTAGATGAAGTTCTCAGCCTTGGAGAATTTTATCTATATGATCTCGATCAAGCTCGATTTCAAGTGTTGTTCTAGAGCTAAGTTAAAGGCTGTTTGGGATAGAGCTTTTGTGAGGAATCAACTCCTCTCACTGTGGTGATGGTGTGTGCAAAATTAATTCAGTTTGGTGGACTCTGGACGTGTAGGGAAATATGTCCTAGTTCGAGCTAAAATTTTGAACTCAAAAGTGAGCTCTCATAGTGAGAATCAGAGAGGAAAACAATGTGATTAAGCTGAGGATATCTTAGAGAGTCTTTGGAAGCAATTAGACACAATTTCCCTAAGAATTTTACTAACTCACCCTCATGACCATGGAGGTGGTAGTTTAAGTAGAGGAGGCTATGGTGGCTCTCAGGCCACGTTGAGGTGGCCATGGTGCTGCATAGGTGGAGGGAAGAAAGGCCCTAGCAGCCAATCAAGCTTAGCCAGCTTTGGTGAGTTCAATTTTGGGTTTTAGACAACTTGGGCTCCTTTTGGGTGATTGTTTCCAGTGGCTGAGGTGGTGGCTGGCTAGGTTCTGTTCACCTCTAAGCTCAGGGAGATCAGGGGGTGCTTAATTATGATTAACTCTCAAGGGTAGGCAGTGATGGAGAAGATATTCCAAGTTTAGGCCAAAAAATGGGTAAAATCCCTTAAATCAAGGGACCATTGGTCCATAGCTCTTATAGCATTGGCTAGGTGAGTCTAGACTGGTCAATAGGCTCCTTTTTGTGGTTGTGGTGTTAATTATTTGGTCACTTGGGCATGGCTTAATCAATCTTGGTGCATGGGTTCAATTTAGGATGAATTGTCTTGAAGTTAGGTTTGGGATAGGCTAGCCATGAAATTGAGCCCAATTGATTGATCAATTTTGTTTGGACGATTGTCATAAAGAGTTTAGAAAATATTTGGAGTGATTTTGGATTGACTTGGAGGTTCAATTTGAAGGAATTTTGACTTTTGGTCAATTTGGTGATGTTGGGTTAGACTTGGGTTTAGGTTAGGCTAGAGTTGGGTTAAGTCCAAATAGAGAGTTTAAAATGGTCTATGGGCATGTCATGAAGAGTTCTCAACATTATATGGGTTCCAATTTTGTGGTTTGTCATTCAATTTGGGGACATTTTGAGACATGGCAAAATTGGGCTAAAATTGGGGATTTTGGTCCAAGTTATTTTTGAGTAAAATTGGGGCTTCAACAAAGCTAATTGAATGTTCAATTTGGTGTGTCAAGATGTTTTAAAGAGTTTATGATTCATAATTGGGGCAATTGGAAAGATTTGGGGGTTCAATTGAGTGGGATTTTGGTTTTAGGACCAATTGGGGCTTTTTTGTTTGGGATGAAATTGGACTAAAATGTGTGTGAATTGGAGTTGGATTTGGCATGTATTGATTTTGATCATGATGAATTTAAATTTATCATTGAAATTGGAGAAGATTGTGGTCAAATTGGTGGACATTTAGTGTGAATTTGGGGAAATTTGGTCATTAAGGGCAATTTGGGGCTTTTAGTTAAAGTTGGTCAAAATGATCAAATTGAGTATAATTAAAATGTTCAAATCAGTTTTAGAGACATTTGAAATGATTTTGAGGGTTTTGGGAAAGTTTGGGCTACCAAGGGTATTTTTGTAATTTTGGCAAATTGGGGGTATTTTGGTAATTTTGAAAATTTTGGGAGGTTTTGGGCAATTTGGGTAGTTTAGAATGGTTTAAAATGATTTTTTTGGCAAATTTAGGTATTTTGGGTGAAATTGGAAATTTTGGTCAAATTTGGGGTTTAGGTGTGTTTTGGTAAATTGGGTAGATTTGGGGCAACAGGTTAAGTTGGATATCTTGGCGAAATTATGGTGCAACCATCCTATTTGAGCTATGGACCAATGGAATCCTCTACTTCGAGTCCTTTATGTACTGGTCTTAGCTAGACCCTAGCCTAGGGCCAGTGCGTATGAGGACCAACTACATGAGTCTCCCAAAGGGTTAAGGGGGTTAAAGTTAGGTAAGCTTAGGCTTAAGGTAGTGAGTCGAAGTGTAATGTGTAAGTGAGTGACAGGGTATGCACCAGCTTAAGACTAACATTCAGGGTCAACCCTAAGGCCAAGCAGTCCTCTGGGGACTTCCCTTGAGCTCCCCCATTTTGAACCCGCCTACAAAGTGCTAGAGTTCAGAACCAATATATGGAACTTTAAGTTGAGAAAAGAGTTTAGAAATTTTAATGGTGAGGTTTCCTTTTCTAGTCCTCTAGAAATAGTCAACTGGAAAGTCTTATGGCTAAACCCTAGGCTACTAACGAGGAAAACCTAGACCTCAACCAAAAGTGAGGTCAATAGTGGACGTTAACTGATATCAAAGGAAGCAGTCCTTCTACTTGTATGCACAAAATTTTATTGGAAGAACATCATGACCTAAAAGCTGATCCTCAAAATAGATTAAACCCTATGATGAAAGAAGTTGTTAAGAAAGTGACTTAAATATGGATAGATGCTGGAATAATATACCATATTTCAAACTATGCTTGGGTGAGTCCAATTCATTGTGTTCCTAAGAAAGGGGGTGTGACTGTTGTGACAAATGATAATAATAAATTAATACCAATAAAATAAGTCACTACTTGGCAAATATGCATTGATTATAGAAAATTAAATTCAGCCACCAGCAATGATCACTTTCTTTTACCCTTTTTGGACAAAAAATTAGATAGGCTAGCTATGCATAAATATTTTTGCTTTTTAGATGGATATATTGGCTATCATCAAATACCTATTGCTACAGAGGATCAAGAGAAGACAACATTTACTACTCCCTATGCTACTTTTGCTTTTTGACGAATGCTCTTTTTTTTATGTAATGCACATGCAACATTTCAAAGATGTATGATGTCAATTTTTGGTGATTTAATTAGAAAAGGGATAGAAGTCCTTATGAATGACTTTTTTATGTTTGGAACTTCATTTGAAAAATTTCTAATTCATTCAAAGAAAGTTCTAGAATGATGTGAAAAAAATGAAGTTAGTATTAAACTAGGAAAAATATCGATTCATGGTTGCAGGAGGAACTGCACTTAGACATAAAATTTCATAAAATGCTTGGAAGTAGATCTGACAAAATTCAAGTTATAACTAACCTACCTCCACCTACTACTGTAAGAGGAGTTAAAAGTTTTTTAGGACATGTTGGTTTTTACAGATGATATATTAAAGCTTTTTCGAAAATTACAAAGCCTTTATGCCAAATTTTTAAAAAAAATACAAATTTTGATTTTAATCAAGACCGCCTTAATGCCTTTGAAACATTAAAAGAAAAATTAATCACTTCTCTTATAATTTTTTTACCTTATTGGGAGAAATTATTCAACCTAATGTGTGATGCAAGTGACTATGCAATTGGAGCAGTTTTAGGGCAGAGATATGACAAAATTTATAAAGTGATATATTACGCTAGTAAAGCTACAAATAATGCTTAAATTAAGTACACCACTACTGAAATAGAGTTATTAGCCATTGTTTATGCTTTTGATAAGTTTTGGTCATATTTGATTAAAGTTAAATGTGTTGTTGATACAAACCTCTCTATTATAAAATATTTGATGCAAAAGAAGGATGTGAAACCAAGATTAATTGGATGGGTACTTTGTTGTAAGAATTCAATTTTGTGGTAGTAGATATGAAAGGATCTGATGATCAAATAGCTGATCATTTATATAGGCTGGAACAAGAAGAAACTTTTGAACTTGAAACAAAAATTGATGAAACTTTTCCTGATGAACAACTTTATACTGTTAAAGAATGGGAAATATTGTGGTATGTTGATATTGTGAACTACATTGTTGGTGGTATTTTATCATATAGATTGACAAAGAAACAAGAGAGAAAATTTATTCATGATGCAAAATTTTAATTTTAGGATGACCAATAGTTAAACAAACATTGCAAAGATTTAGTTATCCAGAGAAGTGTGTCTTGTAAAGAAATTTACAAGATTATCCAAAAACGTCATGATTCTAAATTTGTGGGCCATTCTGAAATTGATAAAACTGTTCACAAAATTTTAAAATATGGATTTTATTGACCTACTTAATTTAGATATGTTAGCAAATATAAACATATGATCGATGTCAGCGAGTAGGCAATATTCCAAAGAGAAATGAAATAACCATAAATTTTACTTTGGAAGCCAAAATTTTTTATGCATGGGGATTCGATTTTATGAGATCATTTATACCTTCATTTGGATATATATATATATATATATATATATATATATATATATATATATATATATAATTAATAATAAATATATATATATATTAATTGCACTAGACTATGTATCAAAGTGGATTGAAGTAATAGGCTTACCTCGATGTGATGCTCTAACTGTTTCATAATTTTTAATCAGAAATATTTTTACGAGATATGGAATGTCGAGAGTAGTAAGTACAGATAGAGGATATCACTTTAAGAAAAAAAGAATTGAAATGTTGGTGTATAAATATGATTTTAAAAATGGGATTAATTTGTTAGTGTTGTGTTTTTAATTCTAAGATATTAATTGTTGTAGTGTGTTGTGTAATGTGTTTTAGTTAGTCAGGAATGAACTTATTTTTATGTCTTATGAAAGTTGAAAATCTTGTTAGCTTTAATTTTAAACTTTAATTTCAAAAATTTGCTACCCTGTATTTTTTTTTATCTTGTTAGTGTGCTTGTTTTTTTATATTGAGATTGTGAAGTCAAAGTTAGTGTGTTTTTTTGCTTTTATGTCTGTACCCACTATTTAGAAGTTTAATGAATATTTATATGTTAAAAGGTAAGAAATTTGTTCAAAAATTAAGTTGACTCATGTTTTTAGTTTTGTACTGGTATAATTAGGGTATAAAAATTCCTATATGCATGTTATTTCAATTTTTATTCATGTTTATATATATGTGCTGCTAAATTGTTTAATCTTCTTAAAAATTTTAGTTTGTGGGGGGGGGCATGAAAAATATTTTCAAAACTTGAATTTTATTTGTTCTCGAATGAGCTATAAGTGAATTTGATTTGTAAAGAAAAATGATCATGTATATGAAATTATATTAGGGAAGTGAAATTTTGATTATAGAAATGAGTAAAAAAAATTTTAAGTTAAAAGTTCATTCAATGTAGAAATGATAAATATTGTGTAACTATCATTAGTAGGAGACATTGTATTTTTTAAAAATGTGGAAGGATTAGACTTATTTTTGAAACTTAAATTTCTTTTGATAAAAATAATTTTCATAAACTATTATTATGTTTTTAAGCAAAACAAAAATATCAACCCTTTGCTTCAGGAAAGGAAGAGTGGAATTCGAAATCATTAAAGGTCTATCCAGATATAATAATCATTGCCTGAAAAAAAAAAGATAAAAGACAAAAAAAAGAAAGAAGGAAAAAGAAAAAGAGAAGAAATAAAAAAAAAAGTTGAAAAAGGGAGGAGAAGCTTGAGGATTAGTGCCTGATAAAAAATTGATTCCTCATCTGATCTTTTAAAAGTATAAGACTTGAGAAACTTTTAGGCTTAAGGATATAATATAGTAAGTAAAATTATACTTGATAAAAAAATTTAAGTGAAGGAATTAAAATTTCTAAGATCTATATTTGGAAAATCTACAAGTATTTTTGAATTAGATAGGAACTCATATTTTTCATACTTCTTCACTTTAAGGATTTCTAAATTTTAAGTTGGCCTCATTCACTAGAGTTTTTTCTAAATTAGACTACTATATTTCTAGAACAAAATTTTAGAAACTCCTAAACAAACTCATATACAAAATCATACTTATTGGTTTTTAAAGATTGGAGTGTCACTTGAGGACAAGAAACATTTTAAGTTCGGGTGATTTTGATACACTTAAAATATATAGTGTTTTTAGACATATTTTTATACCTATTTTTTAGATATTGCGCTTTGATGGAAGGTATTTGTGTGTTTTTCTTTCAGAAATAAGTAAAAAGGATGAAAATGCTAAAAGGAGTGAGAAAGGATCAAATATGAAGCAAAAATGCAAAAATGGTGCAAAAGTATTTTGACGCTTAAGCACTAGTGAATTAGAGAAGGTCGCGCCTAAGTGTCGGAGGACCCGCGCTTAAGCGCTAGCGATAGTTACTTGACGGGTTAATTCATTTTGATAAATTTTGAAGGAACATTTGAGGCACCTATTGGTTAAAATGGATGGTTATAACCACCAAGGATAAAAATATAATTCAAGGACTTTTGAAAGGAGGCATCCCTTGGTAAATATATCAAATCAGGACACATTTTGAAGAGATACCAAGGCACCTCTTGGAAAATTATAAAAGAAGATAGTTGAAACTTTTAGAATAGCCCTAAAATTTTCTTGAAGAAGTTCATGGAGAAGCTTTTGGAGAGAATTTCAGCACCATAAATTTATTTTTCCTTTTATTTTTAGTTTTATTTTGAGATTTATGAGTGTTGTAAGAGAGAAGAGATTCAAAGGAACTTTAAGAGTTTGGTGGAGGATTTGAGATAAGTTTTTATTTTTGTTTTAAACTACTTTTAGTTTTAATCGAGACTTCTCGTTGGTTTAACAATGATTTCTACTTTTAAACTAAAGTGTGGCTTTATTTTCTTCATGGATTCTGAGTAGTTTTCTTTATTATTCTCCTTTAAATGATAAGTAATTAAAGTGTTGGATGCAAGTTGTGGAGAGTATTAGTCTTTAATGTTGGAAGAAGGTGTGATGATTTAATTTCATGTACTTTATTTACTTCTTGATCTGGTCCATCTAGTTGTCAAAATTTATTGTGAGAACATGTAAGAACCAGGATAGTATTGTCTCAGTCAAAAATTGGAAACAATCACATGAGATTGTATGAATAAGAATGTAGTTCTTATGATTGAGTGCAATAAAATAGGAAAATAATCTTTTAAGGGTATAGAGTTAGACGACTTTAGAGTGACAGGCTAAAGCCTCCAATTTGGTTTATTATTTTAAGTTTTTATACGAGATGTTAGCCCCCAGGTGGAGGGAACTAAGAGAACTCTAGAGTGAGAGCTAGTATCTTCCCTGCCTAATCGATCTTTAGAACTATTAAAACTTTAAATTAGCCAATGTTCTTTATAGCATCTCTTGTAAAGGTAAGGAATAATATTTCTCTTATTTGTCACAACACAATTTGAATACTTCCACAACAAAATTCCTATACTTATTTATAATTCATGATAAGGAAAAAGATATTTTGTATTCAGTGCTTTTCTTTTCCACAAACTCAAGTTATCTTTAAATAGTTTTTATTTCATTTTCAAACATTAAAAATATCAAAACGAGTTTAAATTTCATTCCTGTGATAAAAACTATAGTTTAAGTATTTGTCTTTTTAAATTAAAAAGTTTGTTAATTTTATTATCGCATATTGTCAACAATCCCTATGGGTTCGATATTTGGGGCTTAATCAAAAGTTCTATATTACTTAATAATGATATGTATACTTGTGTAGTATCATAATATATATTAAGTTAAAAACTTAAATTTTTTACTTTCTCTAGGATAGATTTTTTGGTACTGTTGCAAAGTAAGGAAAGATACGTGAAAAATATAAACAAATACATTGTTATACTGTTAAATATAAATAGTTGGGATCAAATTTTTTGTGTCGTTGCCTGGGATTAATCGAAAGCAAATTTTTATTGTAAAAAGTCTTATTTAAACTTTAAGAGTTACTGTAAGAATATCTTATTAGAGTATTTTATTTCTAAAGTATTTTTGTGTTTTTTATTTTATTTTATTTTATTGTTAGTGTATGCGTAGTTCAGGTTTTGAAGGACTAGTGTCCGACGATTCTGAATTAGAAATAACTCCTAAGAAAATCAAAAAAATAAAAAAAATTAAAAACTTTGAAGAATCTAAAAAAATTAAAGTAATGGCATATCATAATAATCAAAATGCTTAAATTCATCAGGAATTTAGACCATTAAAAGAATATGCCAACCCTACGGTAGATGAACTTCATTGTAGTATTCAAAAGCCTACTATAGTGGCTAATTCATTTGAGCTACCTACTATTATCCAAATTGTATCAAATAATCAGTTTGGAGGATCACCAACTAAAGATCCAAATTTACATCTTGCCAATTTTCTAGAATTTTTCGCTACATTTAAATACGATGGTATATTAGATGATGTCATATGACTTAGATTGTTTCCTTTCTCACTCAGGGATAAAGCTAAGATGTGGTTACATTCGTTAGCACATGGATCTATCAGAACGTGGAGTGATTTAGCACAAAAATTCCTTGCTAAATATTTTTCACAAAAAAAAACTGCGAAGTTTAAAAATGATATTACCTCTTTTAATCAGTTTGAGGAGGAATCTATTTATGAAGCATGGGAACGATTTAAAAAACTCCTTGAAAAGTGTCCACACCATGCTATACCATATTGGTTAATAATTCAAACTTTTTATAATTTATTAGTGATACACCTAAAATATATAGTGTTTTTAGACACATTTTTATACCTATTTTTGAGATATTGCGCTTTAATGGAAGGTATTTTTGTGTTTTTCTTGCAGATACAAGTAATAAAGGGTGAAAAATGCTTAAATGAGTGAAAAAAATTAAATTCAAAGCAAAAATTTGAAAAATGTTCAAAAGAGTTTTGGCATCTAAGCGCCAGATCCGACGCTTAAGCGTCAATTAAACACAGAAGGTCGTGCCTAAGCACCAGAGGCCCCGCACTTAAGTGTCAGTGGCAGTTATTGGAAGAGAAAATTCGGATTCTGAGAATTTTGAAGAGGTTTTTGAGGCAACCCATTTGCTTAATAAAACCACCATGGACGAAAATTATCACGAAAGGATGCATCTCTTAGGGAAATACATCGAATCTAGAAATATTTTGAAGAGAAACTAAGGCACCTATTGGAAAATTATAAAAGAAAGAAGTTGGGACTTTGAAAGAGGTCCTGAAAGTATTGGAAAGTTTTGAAAGTTCTCATTTAGGGAGTTAATTCAGAGAGATTTTCAGGCACCACATTTACTACTATTTTATCCTTTTTGTTATTTTCTTTTGAGTGATTGTAAAGAGAAAAGAATCAAAGGAACTTCAAGAGTTTTGTGGAGAACTTGAGATAAGTTTTTATCTTTTTATTTTAAAACTACTTTTTGTTTTAATTGAGACTTGTTGTTGGTTTAACAATGATTTCTTCTTTTAAACTAAAGTGTAGTTTTGCTTTCTCCATAGATTCTGAGTAGTTTTCTTTATCTTTCTTCTTAAAATGATAACTAATTAAGTTTTGGATGGAAGTTGTGGAAAGTAATGATCTTCAATGTGGAAGAAGATGTGATAATTTAAATCCATGAATTTCATTTACTTCTTGATTTGGCCAATCTAGATGTTAAGATTTATTGTGAGAACATGTAAGAACCGGGCCGATATTATCTCAATCAATAATTGGAAAGAATCACATGAGGTTGTATGAATGAGAATGTAGTTCATATTATTGAGTGCAAATAAATAGGGAAATTTTCATTGAAGGGTGTAGAGTTAGACGACTTTAAAGAGAAAGGTTAAAGCCCCCAACTTAGTTTATTGTTTTAGGTTCTGATATGAGATGTTAGCCCCCAATTGGAGGGAATTGAGAGAACCCTTGAGTGAGAGCTAGTATCTTCCCTACCTAGCCGGTCTTCATAACTATTTAAATTTTAAATTAGCCAATGTTCTTTATAGCATCTCTAGTAAGGGTAAGGAATATTATTGCTCCTATTTGTCACAACACAATTTGCATACTGCCACAACAAAACTCCTATGCTTATTACTAATTCATAACAAGAAGAAAGATATTTTAATATTTAGTGCTTTTCTTCTACAAAAACTCTAGTTATCTTTTAAATTGTTATTGTTCTATCAAAATATTGAATATACCAAAAATATTTAAATTTTCATTACTACAAAATCATCTTTAGTTTAGATAATTATATTTTTATTAAAAATGGAAAGTTGGTTGTTCAATAGTGCATATTGTGTATTCTCCTTGGGTTTGATATTCAGGTCTTAATCAAAAAGTCTTATATTACTTGAGAATGATATGTATACTTGCATAGTATCCCACAATATATAAATTAAAAGTTAAATTCTTATTTTTCTTCAGGGTCAAGTTTTTGGTTTTGTTGCAAAGTAAGGAAATATAAGTGAAATATAATCTGAATTATTGTTGTAATGTGCATATTAGCGGTATCTAGGGATCAAGTTTTGTTGCCGGGGAGAAATTAATTTTAAGAGAAATTTTCTATTTTTTAGAAAGTCTTATTTAAACTTTAAGTTATCTTATCTTATTTTATTTAGTTTTTTTATTTTATTTTATTTTATTATATTTTAGTGTATGCGTAGTTCAGGTTTTGAAGGAGTAGTTCCCTATAATTCTGAATTAGAAAGAACTACTAGAAAAATCAAAATACCAAAAAAATTATAAATTTTGAAAAATAAAAGAAAACATATAGAAATGGCAGACCAAAATAATCAAAATGCTAAAATTCATCAAGAGTTTAGACCTTTAAGAGAATATGCCAACCCTACTGTAGATGAACTTCATCGTAGTATTCAAAAAGCTACTGTAGTGGCTAATTCATTTGAGCTTAAACCTGTTATTATCCAAGTGGTATCAAATAATCAGTTTGGGGATCACCAACTGAAGATCTAAATTTACATCTTGCCATTTTTTCAGAATTGTGCGCTACATTTAAATACAATGGTTTATCAGATGATGCCATAAGAATTAGGTTATTTCCTTTCTTACTAATGGATAAAGCTAAAAATGTGGTTGAATTCATTAGCTCTTGGATTTATCAGAACATGGGGTTATTTAGCCAAAAATTCCTTGCTAAATAGTTTCCACCATAAAAAACTGCAAAGCTTAGAAATGATATTACAATTTTTGATCAGTTTCAAGGGGAATCTATTTAAGAAGCATGGGAAAGATTTAAAGAACTCTTAAGAAGGCTTACACACCATGCTAAACCAAATTGGTTAATAATTCAAACTTTTTATAATGGATTAGTTGGATCTCTTAGATTAATTATCGATGTCGTTGTTGTTGGTTCATTGATGTCAAAATCATTTCATGATGCTTATGTTTTATTTGAAGAAACGGCTACCAATAATTTTCAATGGCCTTTTGAGAGGGTAAATCCTAAGAAAGTAGCCAATATTCATGGAGTTGATGCATTTACCATGTTAACAAATCAAGTTGCTGTAATTTCAAGGAATTTTGTCCAATTTTGAATGAATTTTCCTCAACCAATTTCCATGATTGAAGAGAATTCATTAGGCTAAATAGTAGATTCACAGGCATCATTAGAAACTTTGAATGCCATAAATAATAAGCAGAATAACCCATATTCAAATTATTATTAACCCAGGTTGGAAGAACCATCCAAACTTTAACTAGAATAACAATTCGGGTGGTAATAATTAGCAATGGGGGAACAACCAAGGAACCTCATTGGGAAATTGAAACAACCAAGGGAATAATAATTTTAGATATACTTATCCTCCAGGTTTCAACGAGTATACACAATTTAAGGAGAAGAAGTTGTCTATAGAAGAAGTGGTGTTACAAATGGTAAATCAATTACAAAGTCAATGAGCTACAATTAGAAATATTGAGAATAAACTTGGGCAAGTAACAAATTCATTAAGTAATAGATCCCAAGGAACACTTCCTAGTAATACTGAATCAAATCCAAAAGACCAGAATAAAGAACAAGTAAAAGTCATTCAACTTAGAAGTAGAAGAGAGTTGGAAGGTCAGGTTCAAAAGGAAATTGAAACAGAGAGAGAAGAAATTGAAGAACCAAAAGAGGACGCTCCAAAAGATTCTGAGAGACCTATTTCTACACTAAATATTTATTTGAAAAAACCACCACCCACATTTCCTCTGAGACTTTGTCAGCAGAAGTTGGTTATACAATTTTCAAAATTTCTGGAAATATTTAAGAATTTTACAATTAATATTCAATTTGCTCAAGCCCCAGAACAAATGATGTGATATGTAAAGTTTATGAAGGATATTCTCAACAGAAAAAGGAAGATTGAAGATAATGAGATAGTTCCACTTAGTAAGTAGTGCAGTGCGATAATTCAGAAGAAGCTTCCTGAAAAACTTAAAGATCGTGATAGCTTTACAATTCCATGTACAAGAGGAAACAGATTTTATGGGAAAACTTTATGTGATTTAGGTGCAAGCATTAACTTTATGTCATTATCAATATTTATAAGATTAGGATTAAGAGAAGTAACCCCTACTACTGTAACTCTGCAGTTAGCAGATCGTTCGATAACATACCCTAAAGGAGTTATAAAAGATGTCCTAGTGAAAGTGGATCAATTTATTTTTCTTATTGATTTCATTGTGCTATATATGGAGGAAGATAAAGAGATACCTACCATTTTAAGGAGACATTTCCTAGCCACAGGAAAAATAATGATAGATGTGTAGAAAGGGGAATTAACAATGCACGTCAATGATCAAACTATTACTTTTAGGATTTCAAAATCAATGAAATACCCTGCAAAAGGTAAAGATAATGAATGCTAAAGGATGGATGTTATAAGATATATAAGTGAATGTCATTCGAGGACTACTTATGAAGAAAAATTTGAAGAAAAAGATTTGGAACACGAGCAAAAAGAGGAATTAAATCAATGTGAAGATCTTTTTAAGGAAAATTCAAGCTATGTTCGAGAAAGTTTTTAAGTTTTGGGCACGATAGACAATGATAAATCATTTTATCCATCTATTGAAAAACATCCAGAACTAGAGTCAAAGTTACTTCCTGATCATTTAAAATATACCTTTTTAGGAGATTCCTCTACTTTACCAGTTATAATTTCCTCAAAATTAACGATAGAAGAAGAAGAAAGGTTGATGAAATTTCTAAAAAATTTTAAGAAAGCCTTTAGATGGACAATTGCTGCTATTAAAGGAATCAATCCTCCAATTTGTGTGCATAGAGTTCATTTGGAAGAGAACTGCAAACCCAGGGCTGATCCTCAAAGGAGACGGAATCCTGTTATGAAAGAAGTTATAAAGAAAGAAATTTTAAAATGGTTAGATGCTGAAATTATCTACCCTATTTCAGATAATGCATGGGTTAGTCCAATTCATTGTGTTCCTAAGAAAGGAGGAGTAATTGTAACTTTAAATAAACATAATGAGTTCATACCTACTAGACAAGTTACAGGGTGGTGAATATGCATTTATTATAGAAAATTAAATCTTGCTACTAGGAAAGATCATTTTCATTACCCTTTCTAGATTAAATGGTGGATAGACTAGCTGGGCATAAATACTTTTTTTCTGGATGGATATACTAGTTATCACTAAATTCAAATATCTCCTAAGAATTAAGAGAAAAAAATGTTTACCAGTCCTTATGGTACTTTTGCTTTTAGAAGAATGCCCTTTGGTTTATGTAATGCCACTGCTACATTTCAAAGATGTATGATGGCAATTTTTTTTAATTTAATTGAAAAAAAGATTGAAGTATTCATGGGTCACTTTTTAGTGTTTGGAACTTCATTTGACTCATGTTTAGAACATTTATCTAAAGTTCTTAAGCTCTGTGAAGAAACAAATTTAGTCCTTAATTGGAAAAAATGCCAATTTATGGTAGCAGGAAGAATTGTATTAGGACATCAAATATCAGAAAATGGTATGAAAGTAGATCCTGCTAAAATTCAAGTGATCATTAATTTACCTTATCCAACAAATGTAAGGGAAATTGGGAGTTTTATAGGACATGATGGATTCTAGAGGCGATATATTAAAGACTTTTCAAAGATTGCTAAGCCTTTATACCATTTACTGGAGAAAGATGCAATTTTTAATTTTGATGATGAATGCCTAAAAGCTTTTAAGTTATTAAAAGAAAAACTAATCATTGCACCAATTATAGTTTCTCCAAATTGGAAAACACCTTTTGAATTAATGTGTGATGCTAGTGATTATGCAATTGGAGCTGTTTTAGGACAATGATATGATAAAATTTTCAAAGATATTTAATATGCTAATAAAGCTCTTAATGAAACTCAAATTAATTATACAACAACTGAAAAAGAGTTATTCAAAATAGTATATGTTTTTGATAAATTTAGATCATATTTAATTAGAACTTATTATGTCGTGCATACAGATCATTTCGTTATTAAGTATTTAATGAAAAATAAGGATGTTAAACTTAGACTTATAAGATGGATTCTTCTTTCGCAAGAATTTGATTTTGTAATAGTAGATCGGAAGGGGATTGAAAATCAAATTGCTGATCATTTGTCCAGGCTTGAATTCAAAAAATCACTCTGCTTTGAAAATGAAATTAATGAACATTTTCCCGATGAAAAATGACTCACTATTAATGAGTGGTGTGTTCCGTGGTATGCCGACAATGTGAACATTATTGTTATTAATATTATACCCTATGTAATGACATACCAACTGAAGAGGAAATTTAATTCTGAAGCTAAGACTTATTTTTGTGATGACCCATTTTTATATAAATAAAGAGAGAATCTGATTATTTAAAGATGTGTACCATTAGAAGAAACTTATGAGATTATCCAAAAATTTCATAATTCTGATTTTGGGCGATATTTTGGTGTTGATAAAACAACAGAAAAAATTTTATAATCTGGATTTTATTAGCCTACAATTTTTAAAGATGTTAATGCTTATATCAAAACTTGTGATAGATGTCAAAGAGTATGCAATATTTCTTAAATAAATGAGGTGCCCCTCAATTACATGCTAGAAGTTGAAATATTTCATGATTGGGGATTAGATTTCGTGGGACCATTTATACCATCTTTCAAAAAATTATATATTCTATTAGTAGTGGACTATGTATCCAAATGGATAGAAGTTGTTGCTTTACCTCGATATGATGCTCAAAGTGTTGCAAAATTTTTTAAAACAAATATATTTTGTATATTTGGGATACCAAGAGTTATCATTACTCATGGGGAAGTCACTTCAGAAATATCATAATTGAAAAATTATTACAGAAATTTCATATAAATCATAAGATTGTTATTGCTTATCATCCTTAGAAAAGTGGTTTGGTTGAATTATCAAATCGAGAAAGAAAAAGAATTATAAAAAAATATGTGAATCCAATAAAAATGGATTGGTCAGTCAAACTTGACTATGCTTTGTGTGCTTATAAGACTACATAATGAACTCTTATAGGAATGTCCCCATATAGGCTAATATTTGGAAAAGCTTGTCACTTACTAGTTAAACTTGAGTATAAGGCATATTCGGCGATTAAAGAGTTCAATTATTATTTCAAAGATGCTAGTGAGAAAAGATTGTTACAAATAAATGAGCTTAAAGAGATAAGGAATCAATCTTATAAAGTGCCAAAATTTATAAAGAAAAGATGAAGATGTGGCATGATCAAAGGATTCTTACTAAAAATTTTCAGCCAAGGCAACAAGTTTTGCTATATAATTCAAGGTTAAGATTATTTCCAGGCAAACTTAAGTCCAGGTGGATGGGACTTCAACCTCTCAAAAATGCGATTTTGGAAGGCTATGACACATCTTAAGTGAAGATTTCTTGGTGGAATCAAGTGAAATTTGCTAGATCCAAGTTCCTTGAGGTAAGAGCTTTACTTCTATGTAAAAATTTTAGATTTTCACCATGTATTTTGAGCACATTTGGAGAAAATTTAAAATTCACTATTCATGGTGAAAAATGTGGAAACATTGATGAAATTTGCATGGGAAGTTTAGTTTGTGCTTATGGAAGTTTAGTAATGTAAACTTGATTTTTGAAGTTATTGTTGGAATTTATCAAATTTGTAGAATGGCACCAAGAATGAAGAGGAGCAAAGCCAAAGCTCCTTTCGATTTGAGTAAATTTGTTAGTTAAAAAGCTCAAGATCGGTATAGTGATGTGTTGCACTCACGCAAACTAATTCAGTAGCGATGTTTTAGAAATTTGGGTGGAGACGTGGAAGATTTAATTATTCATCGATAGTGGGAATAATTTTGTTGTTTCTCTGTTGTGGCAGTTATATCTATTGTGAGGTAGTTCTATGCAAATCTCCCTAAAGCTGAAGACAATCGAGTTATGGTTCGAGGAAAGTTGGTACCTTTTTCGCCAGAGTTAATCAACTTATTTTACAATTTATCACCAGATACATTATGTTTTTATTCAAATTATAGTCTTATTGAAGCGGAGTTAGACGAGATTATTTCTTACTTGACTATTGGAAGAGGAATGAGAGGAGAGTCAACTTCCCAACTTCAAAGTTATGTGCACCTTCAAAGGCCTGACACTATTTCATTTCTGCTCATCTGTTTCCGACCAATCATCTTAGTTAAGTGACCAGAGAATGAGTGACATTGAACAATTCTATTCAAGAGGGGAAGCTCATCAACATTGGAGCTTTGATCGATCAGACTATCATCAGTTCTGCTACAGCTGTTACAACTGCAGGTCTGGGATTTACTTCCTTGATCTTTTCTTTGTGTGAGTAGGCTGGAGTTAAATATGATAGCTGGGAGGAAGTGTTATTACCTTTAAATCCCATCACTAAGGTGAATGTGAAGACTTATTCTGAGCATTCAATTTTTTGTTGGAGAGGAGAATTTTCTCGGAGCTATGGAATGGAGATGTCTACTGCTTTTTCCTATGTTGCTTCTACATCTAGACAATCTACCTCACGTGCTTCTACATCTCAAGGTGAGTCTACTGAGACCCAAGTTCAATTATTGCAGAGGATGATGGATAATATTAATTTTACCAGTGATAGGGTACATAATTTAGGGCATTTTGCAGAGCATACTGATAGGTATAATAAGAGAAAAAGTGATTATGAAGAGAATTTCACTCATCTTTGGAGAGCCTCATTATGGGTAACCAAGGAGTGCAATTTCCTCCATATCCTAGATACCTTGATTATAAGCCTGCAAAAGTTTGGGATAGCAGTGATTCAGAGGATGAAGAGTATAGCAGAGAGATTTATTTTATGATTGTAATATGATATGAACTATGTGGTTTGGGCTTGCTACATTTGCATCTTTGTGTTGGTTTGAACTATGTGATGTGGTCTGTACGTTTATGTTTAAGTGAGAATTGTGATGTGAAGTGTTTCTATGTTTTGAACTTGAGACATGTATGTATGTTTACTTGTTTGGAAATTGTGATGTGTGAGACTTTTATATTTAATTATACCGTAATGTTTGCATTAGTTAGTAGTTTATTTTAAAATTTTAGGATAGTAACTGCTGTGAGTTTTGTGATTTAGTTAATTTATAACTTAACTTAAATCTATATCTATTGTAAAGTTGAAAATCTTGTTAACTTAGGTCTTAAATTTGAAACTTAGGAAACTGCTACCCTATTTTTCTTTTATCATATAAGTGTGTTTGTTTTTATGTTGGCATCGTGAAATCAAGTTAGTATGTTAGTTTACTTTTATGTTTATACCCACTGCTTAGAAGTCTATTGAATCTCTACATGTTAAATTGAAATATAAATATAGAAAATTTGATAAAAAATTAATTTTACTCATATTTTTAGTTTTATACTTGTATCAATAGGGTTTAAAAATTCTTGTTAGTATGTTATTTTAAATTTTTATTCTTGCTTATATATATCTGATGCTAAACTGTTTAATCTATTAAAAATTTAAGTTTGGGGAGGATGAAAAATATTTTTAAAACTGGAATTTCATTTGTTCTCAAATGTGCTACAAGTGAATTTGATTTGAAAAGAAAAAAATTGATTCTGTATACGAAGTTATATTAGGGAAGTAAAACTTGATTTTAGAAATGAGTAAGAAAATTTGGTTAAAATTTTAAGTAATGAAGAAAAAATTTAAGATAAAAAGTTTTTAGATGAAGAAATGATTAATATAAGTAACTATCTTCAGTAAGAAAAATTGTATTTTTGAAAATTTAGATAATATAGACTTTTATTTTTAATACTTAAATTTTTTTTATTAAAATAATTTTCAAAACTATTATTGTATTTATAAGTAAAAGACTTATATCAAGACTTTGCTTTAGGAAAGGAGAAGTGGAAATCAAAATCATTAAAGGCTTATCCAGATATAGTAATCCTTGCCTGGAAAAGAAAAAGAAAAGAAAAAGAAAAAAAAGAAAAAGAAGAAGAAAAAGATAAAGAAAAGAAAAAGAAAAAGAAAAAGAGAAAGAAAAAAAATAGGAAAGAGAAGCTCGACGATTAGTGCCTAATCAAAAACTGGTTCTACATTTGATCTTTTTAAAGTATAAGACTTGAGAAACTCTTAAGCATATAGATATAATATAGTAAGTAAAATTATTTTTAATGAAAATTTTTAAGTGTAGATAATATAAGAACTAAATTCTAAATTTGGAAAATCTACAATATATTTCTGAAATAGACAGAAACTCATATTTTCATCTTTCATAACATTAAGAATTTCGAAACTTTAAGTTGGTCTCATTTACTAAAAATTTTTTCTAAATTAGATAGCTATATTTCTAAATCAAAATTTTAGTAACTCGTAAAGAAACTCATATACATATCATACATATTTAGTTTTTAAAGGTTGAAGTGTCACTTGAGGACAAGTAACATTTTAAGTTTGGGGGATTTTGATACACCTAAATTATAGAGTTTTTAAACACATTTTTGTACCTATTTTTGAGATATTGCACTTTAATCGAAGGCATGTTTGTGTTTTTCTTGCAGATACATGAAAAAACTGTGAAAATTTCTTAAAGGAGTGAAAAAGAATCAAATTTGGAGAAAAATTGTGAGAATAGTGCAAAAGAGTTTTGGCGTCTAAGCGCCAGATCCGACGCTTACGCGCCTGTTAAATAGAGAAGGCTACGCGAAAGTGTCGGAGGCCCGTGCTTAAGCTCCAGTGGTAGCTATTAGATGAGTAAATTTGGTTTCTGAGAATTTTGAAGAGGTTTTTTAGGCGCCCATTAGCTTAATAAGTGGTTATAACCACCATGGACAAAAATTATCACGAAAGGATGCATATTATGAGAAAATACAACGAATCTAGACATATTTTGAAGAGAAATCAATGCACCTTTTTGAAAATTATAAGAGAAAGAAGATTGGGATGTTGAAAAAGGTTCTGAAAGTATTGGTAAGTTTTGAAAGTTCTCATTTGGGGAGTTAGTTTGGAGAGATTTTCAGGCACCACTTTTACTTTTATTTTATCCTTTTTGTTAATTGTAAAGAGAAGAGAATGAAAGGAACTTCAAGAGTTTGGTGGAAGACTTGAGATAAGTTTTTTATCTTTTTGTTTTAAGACAAATTTTGGTTTAAATTGAGACTTGTTATTGGTTTAACAATGATTTCTTCTTTTAAACTAAAGTTTGGTTTTGTTTTCCCCATGGATTCTGAGTAGTTTTCTTTATCTTTCTTCTCAAAATGATAAGTAATTAAGTTTTGGGCAGAAGTTATGGAAAGTATAGATCTTTAATGTGGAAGAAATTGTGATGATTTAAATCCATGCACTTCATTTACTTTTTGATTTAGCCAATCTAGAAGTTAAAATTTGTTGTGAGAACATGTAAGAAACTGGCTGGTATTGTCTCAGTCAGCAATTGGAAAGAATCACAAGAGGTTGTATGAATGAGAATGTAGTTCATATGATTGAGTGCAAATAAATAGAGAAATATTCTTTAAAGGGTGTAGAGTTAGAGGACTTTAAAGTGACAGGTATAATCCCCCAACTTAGTTTATTTTTTTAGGTTCTGATACGAGATATTAGCCCTCAGATGGGGGAAATTCAGGGAACTCTAGAGTGAGAGCTAGTATCTTCCCTACCTAGCCAGTCTTCAGAACTATTCAAATTTTAAATTAGTCAACGTTCTTTATAACAACTCTAGTAAGAGTAAAAAATATTATTGCTCCTATTTAGCACAACACAATTTGAATACTTTCACAACAGAATTCCTATACTTATTGCTGATTCATAATAAGAAGAATTATATTTTCATATTTAGTGCTTTTCTTCAACAAAAACTCTAGTTAACTTTTTAAATTGTTATTGTTCTATCAAAATATTGAAAATACCAAAAATATTTGAAATTTCAATACTACAAAAAATCATCTTTACTTTAGATAATTATCTTTTTATTAAAAATAGAAAGTTTTCTAATCAATATTGTATATTGTGTATTTTCCCTATAGTTCGATATTCAGGTCTTAATAAAAAAGTCTTATATTACTTGATAATAATACGTATACTTACGTAATATCCCAATATATATAAATTAAAAGTTAAACTCTTACTTTTCTTCAAAATCAAGTTTTTGGTTTTATTGCAAAGTAAGTAAATATAAGTGAAATATAATCTGAATTATTGTTGTACTGTACATATTAGTAGTATCTAAGGATCAATTAGTTGGGTAACTTATATCTATTATCGTTGTCGCTGGTGGTGGTTCATTGATGTCGAAACCATTTCATGATGCTTATTCTTTAATTGAAGAAATGGCTGCCAATAATTTTCAATGGCCTTCTTAGAGGATAAATCTTAAAAAGGTAGCCAATATTCATGAATCTAATGCATTTACTATGTTAGCAAATCAAGTTGTTGTAATTTCAAGGAAGTTATACCAATTTGGAATGATTTTTTCTCAACCAATTTCCATGATTGAAGAGAACTCATTAGGTCAAATGCTAGATTCTAAAGCATCATTAGAAACTTTGAAATCCATAAATAATAAGCCAAATAACCCATATTCAAATTATTATAACCCGGGTTGGAAGAACCATCCTAATTTTAATTGAATAATACTTCAGGTGGTAGTAACCATCAATGGAGGAAAAATCAAGTAAACCAATTGGGAAACTGAACAATCAAGAAAATTATAATATTAGATCTACCTTTCCTCCAGGTTTCAACAGTAATCTACAATTTAAGGAGAAGAAGTTATTTATAGAACAAGTGGTGTTACAAATAGGAAATCAGTTACAATGTCAAGGAGCTATAATTAGAAATATTGAGAATCAACTTGGACATATCACAAATTCATTAAGTAATAGATCCTAAGGAACACTTCATAGTAATATTGAGGCAAATCCGAAAGATAAGAATAAAGAGCAAGTAAAAGCCATTCAACTTAGAAGAAATTGAAGAACCAAAAGAGAATGCTCTGAAAGGTTCAGAAAGATCTATTTCTCCTCTAAAAATTGACTTCAAAAAACCACTACATTTCCTCAGAGGCTTCACCAACAAAAGTTGGATAAACCATTTTCAAAATTTCTAAAAATCTGTAAGAAGCTTACAATTAATATTCCATTTGTTGAAGCCTTAGAACAAATGTCAAGCTATGTAAAATTTATGAAGGATATTCTCAATAGAAAAAGGAAGTTTGAAGATAATGAGACTATCACACTTAGTGAGGAGTGTTGCGTTATAATTCAGGAAAAGCTTCCTGAAAAGCTTAAAGATCCTGGTAGCTTTACTATTCCATGTGCAATAGGAGACATATTTTATGGGAAAGCTTTATGTGATTTAGGTGCAAGCATTAACCTTATGCTATTATCAATATTTAAAAGAGTGAGATTAGGAGAAATAACCCCTACTGCTATAATTCTGCACATAGCAGATCGTTCAATAACATATTCTAAGGGAGTTATAAAAGATGTCCTAATGAAAGTGGATCAATTTATCTTTTTTGTTGATTTTATTGTGCTTGATATATAGGATGATAAAGAGATACCTTTAATTTTGGGGAGAGCTTTCCTAGCCATAAGAAGAGCAATGATAGAAGTGCAGAAGGGGGAATTAACAATGTGCATGAATGATAAAATGGTTACTTTCAATATTTCAAGATCAATGAAATATCCTGCAAAAGGTTGAGATGATGAATGTTATAGAATGGATGTTATAGGATATCTAAGTGAATATCATTTCAAAACTAATTATGAAGAGAAAGATGAGGTAAAAGATTTGAAACACGAGCAAGAAGGGTAATTAGATCAATGTGAAGATCTTTACAAGGAAGATTCAAACTATGTTTGAGAAAGTTTCGAAATTTTGGACACCATAGAA
Organism: Phalaenopsis aphrodite; assembly: GCA_003013225.1. Lineage (NCBI taxonomy): Eukaryota > Viridiplantae > Streptophyta > Magnoliopsida > Asparagales > Orchidaceae > Phalaenopsis > Phalaenopsis aphrodite. Next base: position 299,821 of record NEWO01000712.1, read on the forward strand.
TTGATGTGTGATGTAGTGATTATACTATTGTAGTTGTTTAGGATGAAGATATGATAAAATTTTCAAAGTAATTTATTATGCTAGTAAAACTTTAAATGAAGCCCAAAGTAATTATACAACAACTGAAAAAGAGTTATTAGTATTAGTATATGCCTTTGATAAATTTAGATCATATTTAATTAGAACTCATTGCGTGTGCATACTTGATTTTGGGGGACATTTTGGTGTTGATAAAATAACATACAAAATTTTACTATATGGATTTTATTGGTCTATTATCTTTAGAGATGTTAATGCTTATATCAAAACTTGTGATAGATGTCAACGTGTAGGCAATATTTCTAGAATAAATGAGATGCCCCTCAATTATATGCTAGAAGTTGAAATATTTGATGTTTGGGGATTAGATTTCATGAGACCATTATACCATCTTTCAAAAATTTATATATATTGTTAGCAATGGACTATGCATCCAAACGGATAGAAGCTATTGCTTTTACCTCAATTTGATGCTCTAAGTTTTGCAAAGTTTTTGAAAAAGAATATATTTTGCATATTTAGGATGCCGAGAGTTATCATAACTGATGAGGGAAGTCATTTCAGAAATGCCATATTGGAAAAATTGTTAAAGTAGTATCATATAAATCATGGGATTGCTACTGCTTATCATCCTCAAACAAGTGGTTTGGCTGAAATATCCAATCGTGAAACTATAAGAATTATGGAAAAATCTATAAATATGATAAAAAATGATTGGTCAGTCAAACTTGACTATGCTTTGTGGGCTTGTAGGAATGCATATAGAACTCCTATAAGAATGTCCTCAAATAGGCTAATATTTGGTCAAGCTTGTCACTTACTAGTTGAACTTAAGCTTAAATCATATTGGGTGATTAAACAATTCAATTATAATTTGAATGATGTTGGTGAGAAAAGATTATTACATGTAAATGAGCTTGAAAACAAAAGGAATGAGTATTATGAAAGTGTTAAGATTTACAAAGAAAATATGAAGATGTGGCATGATCAAAGGATTCTTACTAAAAATTTTCAGCTAGAGAAACAAGTCTACATAATGCAAGGTTAAGATTATTTTCATGCAAACTTAAGTCCAAGTGGATGGCCCATTTATTGTGATGAAAATTTATCCTTATGGAGTTGTGGATATCAAAGATCCTAAAACTGAGAAAATATGTAATGTGAATGGTCATAGAATGAAACCCTATTTTATAGGTATCAACTTAAATTTAACGATTGAATGATGTTTGTTCAACCAAAATAAGCATTGATTCAGTAGGGCTGACGATATAAAACCAAGCACACTGTGGGAGGCAACCCATAGTTATCAGGGTGCCTTTGCTTTGATTGTTTTTATTGTGTGATTAAGAAAATTTGGGGTAGTATTTTTTAGACTACTTATGTTAGTAATGATTTTAAGACTTTGTTAAGTGACTTAGAAATGTTAGAATGAGTATTTGTACGTTAAGTTACCAGTGCTAAATCAAGAACTGGCACTTAAGCGCCAATATTCAGCGCTTAAGCGTAGGCATTAAAAAACCATGTGAAAAACTGTAACTTCTAGAAGTTTTAACCCTATTAAACATGACATGGTAGGTTTAGGACGTGCCTAGAAGTTATTGGAAGGTTTTAAGCCTATAAATAGAAGGGTTTTGTGATGGAATTTCACCCAAGAATCATTTTTATCCTTAAAGTCTAAGAGAAAGAGAGATTTGGAGAAATGTCTTCATGGGAAATGGATTTGAAGAAGAAATAAGTGGCCATGAGGAATAAATTCATTAATTAGAGTGTACAAAAGATGTATAATAGTTTCTTAGCTTTTAGTATCAAAGGAATAGCAGAAAAGATCAACAAAATTGAGGTCAACATTGCTTTAATTGAGGCAATGGTAAATGAAGTTAATGCACATCTAGAGCATGATGGATGGCAATTGAAAATGCAATTTAATCATACTAGTTATATAGAGGAAGTGGATAAGGTTATGTATCTTAAGCAGAGGTAGATTGAAGAAGATTGTATCAGAGTTTGTCACCACTCTCTATTTTATCAACTCTATATTCCAAATGCCCAAGGAGAGACTAATGAGAGACAAAAATTTGTTCCAACAAATGAAGAATGGAATTAAGTTCTACACTAAGATTTTCTTCTTAAGAGTTGCTTTATTGATTAATGTTAAGTCTTATTTTTAGTGTTTATGTGATTATGTGTTTTATCGTGTAAGTTTGTTTAATGTTTGTACTTAGGAAAATTTTCCCATCCAAGACTCTTTGGAATGAGAATTATGTGTTAAATTTTGTTTGTAATAGTTCATGAATGAATAAAATTGTTTATTTGTGAAAATTTTGTGTTATTTTAGCTTCGAATAGAATTAGTTATATTAGAGAATTTTGAGAGAGAGGAGAGTTAAAAGAGAGAAAAATAGTCATTCAAGTGTCTTAAGACCATTTAAGCGTAGTTTACTTAGGCTAATAGTGCATAGTGCATTTTACATAAGTTCAAAATTTTTAAAAATTGTGCACTGGCACTTAAACGCCACAACCCCGTGCTTAAGCTCAAGGCAACCTGGAAGGTAAGTGACTAAGCGCCACATATCCGTGATGAAGTGTCGGTTTACGAAAACCAGTTCGTGAACAGTTAAAAGTGAAAATTAACCCAAAAAATGTCATTTTCGCTCCTTCTATCGTCTTCTTCTTTTTTAGTTCGCAGTTTTGAGTTTAGGGCAAACCTTTTGTGGAGGTTTCTTGGTGGATTCAAGCCAAATTTGCTAGATTTGGATTTCTTAAGGTAAGATCTTCACTTCTATGTAGAAATTTTGGATTTTTACCCTATATTTTGAGCACATTGTGGGGTACCCAAAATTTACTATTCATGGTGAAAAACTTGAGAAAATTTATAGGAATTACATGGAGGATATAGTGACACTCTACAGTCTACAGTCATGAAAATTGATTCCTGAGAGGTGTTTAAAAATCTAGGTGGATCTATGGAGGATTTGATCATTCGCTGACAATGGCAATGATTTTGTTTTTTCCTATTGTGGTTGTGATTATGTAGTGTGGGAGTTCTATGCAAACCTCCCTGAGGTGAAAGAGGATCAATTTATGGTCAGAGGCAAATTGGTACTTTTTTTGCTTGAGGTAATCAACATTTTCTACCATTTACTGCTTGATACTTTGTGGTGTGGGAGTTCTATGCAAACCTCCCTGAGGTGAAAGAGGATCAATTTATGGTCAGAGGCAAATTGGTACCTTTTTTGCTTGAGGTAATCAACATTTTCTACCATTTTCCGCTTGATACTTTGTGTTTTTATTCAAACTATAGTCCTACAAAGACAGAACTGGATGAGATTATATTAGTTTTGACTAGTGGAAGGGGACTCTGGAAAATTACAAATTAGAGGAGAGTGAACTTTTTCACTTCAAAGTTAAGTGCACCATTGAATACATGGCACTACTTTATTTCAACTCGTCTGTTACCGACGAATCATCTTAGTGAAGTTACAAGGGAGAGAGCAATGTTGAATTATTGTATTCAATAGTTCAAGCCTATCAACATTGGAGCTTTGAATTATCAGACTATCATCAGTTCTGCCACTCCCGCTACTACCGCAGGTATGAGATTTGCTTCCTTGATCTTTTCTATGTGAGAGCAAGCTGGTGTAAGATATGATAGTTGAGAAGAAGTGTTGTTGCCTCTAAAATCAATTACAAGTGTGAATTTGAAAACATATTTTGAACACTCTATTTTTGATTGGAGAGGAGGATTTTTGAGAAGTTATGGGATGTCGATGTCTGCTTCATCCACCTCTGCTGTTTCTACATCGAGACCATCTACCTTGAGAACATCTACTTCTAGAGGTGATTTTACTGAAACTCAGGATCAATTATGGCAAAGGATGATGAATAATATTAATTTTACCGCAAATAAAGTAAAAAATTTAGAAAATTTTTTAGATCATATTGATGGATATGTCAGAAGACATAGTGATTATGAGGAGAAATTTCACTCATCTTTGGACAGCCTTATCAGGGGTAACCAAAGAGTGGAATTCCCTTCATATCCAAAAAATCCTAGTTATGAGCCTGTAACTTATTGGGATAGCAGTGACATGTTGACCTCATTTTTGAGGTCTTCTTTTCCCTTCTCTAGATACCCTAGGATCTATCCTATAGATCTCTCTATTTTGACTCTATTAGAGGACTAGACTGGGACTCATCCCCCTTCAGAAATGCAAGTCATTTCTTCACTCTTTGCAGTTTCATATGGACAATTTTAGATCCTCAACATTTGATTGACTCGATCTAAAACCCGACATATTGAAGCTCAAATTGAGCTCCTACAGAAATTTGAAAGACGTAGGTGGACACTGTGGCGCGTGCGATGTTTAACTTGCCACTACGAGTGATGTGTTTGACTTTGGTCGTCGCTTATGTAAGGACCGATCAATAAATATACTCGTTAAACGACTCCAATTGGGTCAAAATAATTTCATTTGTTGTGCTACGTGCGAATCGAAGTTAATTTGATGCCCAAATTTGTCTAGATGATCTTTAATGATGAAACAAACTGCGCTATTGCGTATGGGACGTCAATTTTAGCTAGGCATGACACCCATTTGGTTGGGGCACACGCACAAATTAATTGAGCATAATTTGATATTTTCTTTCAAAAATAAAATAGCAAAAATCTTCTTTTAAAATAAAAAAAGGTTTTTTTATTATCCTAAATCTAAACTCTCCCTCACGGCTCTGTTCTTTACCCTAGCCAGACCGTGGAGTCTTCTTGCCAGTTTGTCAATCATCCCTTCCCTTTCCAAGCCCTTGTCACCGGTAGCCTCGTCGGTATCCCATTGTAACAGATTTTCCCGCATAAGTAAGTCTGGTAACCTTCATATTTTGAATTTCGTTGGGTTACTTACTCTTCGTGGGTGATTCTCCTGATCGTCCAAATGCTCACTGTCGGTGAGCCATTCTCTCATCTCTACCTATAAATACCCCATGGGAAGGGAAGATTGGGTACGATTTTTTTTTCTTCGGAGACTTTGGAGAAACACAGTGCGATTTTTTTCTTAGAAGTTTTGGAAGAGATATAGTGCTGCAATTATTTTCTGTTTGGAAGTGTTCTTACTTGTAATTTCTTCTCCACCCTTTCCTTTCTTGAGCTAGTAAGAAATTCAGGTTAAAGGTTATTAGTTTTGAGATATGGATGTTTTAAATCTATTTTTGATGGCTTGATGCTACGATTCTTTTATTTCTATTGCCTCATTCGAATATACTTTGGAGAAGCTTTCTATCTTGATGGAAATGTTCAGAGTCATTTTTGTTGTTCTTATGTTGCTCTAATTCAAACATATTAGTGATTATGTTATTTTAATTTCTTTTAAACAAGATTTGAGGGCTGGTTCTCCCTGATCTTTTGTTATCCTCATTCAAAACATATAGAAGTTTTTATTCGATTCTTGAGAATTTATTCGGGGCTGGTTTCAAGTTCATTTTGCTGCCTTAATCAACAAACGTATTGGAAATTATACTTTCAAGCTATTGAGAACTTATTTGGGGTTTGATTTCTATTCCTAAACTATGTATTGGATTTGGTTTAAATTCTTGCTCCTTGTTGAAATTTTGTTCTGATTCCCACTCTTTGTTGGGGTTTGGTTTTGGCTCTTACTCTCTATTGGAACTTGTTTTTTTCCACTTGATTGAATATATGTTGGAGATCCTTTTACACATGTTTGGGGTCTATTTCTATGCTTCTTGATACCCCTATTTTAGTGCATATTTGGAGATTATTTTGGTTTACGATAGAAGCTTGGGGCTACAGTTATTTTGCTCATTTTGCTGCCTTACTCGAATACATATTGGAAATCATTTTTATTTTGAAAACTACTTTATTATCTAAAATTTTTTATCATTGCTCTTATTTGAAAATACATTGGAGTTAATCGATGTTTTGGATGGCTACTTTAGTATCTCGAATAATGGCTCAATTTCATCCCCTTTTATTGGGCTCGGGTTTGTTCCTTGATGACCTGATTTGGTCTCCCTTCGTGGCTTGGTTTTGCTTGATGGCTTAGAATTTGTCCACTTGCTATACTCGGTTTTAGCTTGGCAATAGCCTATTCTCTTTGGTCATTTGCTGGATTTGATTTAATTCTCTTTAGGAGATTCAATTATATTTCCTGTAATTCTCTTTATTTGAACTCTGACATTAGGAACATTTTAATGATTTGAGAGTATATGTGGGGCTCGGTTTTGCTCTCTTTGCTTCTCTTTGTTTAAATGCTTGATGGAAATATTTTTAATGATTTGAGGAGTATATGTGGGGCTCGGTTTTGCTCTCTTTGCTTCTCTTTGTTTAAATACATGATGGAAATCATTTTTTATGGTTTGAGGAGTATATGTGGGGCTTGTATTTGCTCTCTTTGCTTCTCTTTGTTTAAATACATGATGGAAATCATTTTTATGGTTTGAGGAGAATATGTGGGGCTTGATTTTTGCTTTATTTGCTTCTCTTTGTTTAAATACATGATGAAAATCATTTATTTATGGTTTGAGGAGTATATGTGGGGCTTGGTTTTGCTCTCTTTGCTTCCCTTTGTTTAAATACTTGTTGGAAATCACTTTTCTGGTTTGAAAATATATGTGGGGCTCGGTATTTGCTCGCTTTGCTCCCCTTTATTTAAATATATGGTGGAAATCAGTCTTTATGGTTTAAGAAATATATTTAGGCTGCCCCCTCATTCGAGTGTTGCTCGAAATCAGTTTTTATGGCATAGAAAATATATTTG
>NEWO01000713.1:0-20431 GCA_003013225.1 Phalaenopsis aphrodite
TAAAAACTTAAACGCAATTTCGGATAAGCTGACAAAACGCCGCTCGCACTTATAAGATGCCCCAAACGGGCCCTAACAGTATTTATCCGTAAGATGAAGCTTGCAGGAACAATATTTCCTTAAATAATTTTGTATATACTAAATTTTATTCTTATAAAGATATAAAAATAAAATTATGCTTGAATATACAAAACAATAAATTTTTCATACTGTTTTCAATGCAATAAACACAACAATGCTCTTTCATTCAACTCTTAATTATGAATGTTTGGAAATGTAAAAACCAAAAGTTCAATGATTTTTTTAATGATATTTTGCAAATGTTAATGCATCATGAAATTCAAATTTCAGTAGAACAATTGCAAATACGAATAAGTTGGAGATCATGGAGCATTCATTACATGCAGATAATATATGTGTAGATTTTGGTAAGTACAGTCTAAGTACACCAGATACAAATATATGGATCATCAATATGCAATAATTTTTCGAGATCATGACTCTTCGAACCATGCATGTGGCTTAGTTTGGACAACGTGGATAGAAAAACTGTTTTATGTAAACTTAGGAGAACATTTAGACTGAATGTTTGGATTGAACAAACGCATAATGGTTTTATGTCCCCTGTGACTGTTTCAAAACCTCATCCAACATACCATATCGATTGGCTTCAATTTTTCCCGGCCTTTTCGAAGTTGCAAGAAGATTATGCTAAATTAATTTGTTTCTAGCTAGTGCTGTGAATGCAATTATCTCATTAATTTTATAAAAAAAACTTTTTTTCAGACTCAAGTTATGGCATTACGTATATATATGATGCGTGCCAGAAAATTCGCGGCGGTAGAGTAACGGATTAACGGATTAACGTCTTAGCGTTGTATGAGAATTCTGCACACACTCAGATGAAAAAGGAAAAAAAAGTGACTACTCCAGAAGTTTTTACGTTGAAAGCCCGTAAAGGGGAAAACCACGAGGACTTGCCTAGTTGCAAAAATCCACTATTGATTGATGATTATAGAAATCCCTTATCCCACAGACGAGAAATGGTAACTATATTTTTTCAGATTACGACGTTGACTGACAGCGTCTGATTGGTGGTGATCAATGGCGGTTGGCGGTCGATGATGGTGTTTGGCGGTCGCCGATGGTCGAATGCGATTGACATTGGTCGACGGCGGAGGTTGGTGGTGGTCGGCGACGGAGGTCGGCGGAGTTCGACGACGATCAGCGGTGATGCTGAACTACAGCTTCTCCTCAAGATTTCAGACTCTCTCTCCAGACTTCAGCCCCCCCTCATAAGAGGGATGTGACTCTATTTATATTATTCTGGGTGCAATTAATGCAGGAATACGAATCATTTTGATCGAACAATCCGGAGAGCTTCCCTTGATCATACTGGTTTTAACTGGATATTTGAGTGCCTTAATGATTTCAGAATTGAGTGATCTTGAGCTCGTTGGATTCGTCTTATTGAGCCGCTCGATTCGAGTACAAACCTGTCATATTCGACAAACCTTAGATCTTTCAAATGTGTCCGAAAATCATTTAAGTGTGGTTCAATGACTTGATCTGGGCTTGATTTGACTCGAATTGGGCTAGTTTTTATATCATTAGGTCTGTCTCATCAAACCGGTCAGTTTGACTAAAAGTTTACTGAAATTAGAGCTCTGGATGACTTTTTATCAATATTTGAATGTTTCATGCTTAAAATATCATCTCGAGATTCGTGTCATGCATCGAGATTTGTATCGAATGAATGAAAATCTGTTGGTGGAGCATCAATATATCTCTAAAGGTATTATCTTACATCATAAGAGAATCTTTTTACAAGAAAAATGGTTTAATTATATTACAAGTTAACATTAGAGTTAGTAACTAATACTAATCCAAAATGTAAAATTTAAAATTTTTAAGCAAGTTCAAGCGACTTTAATCCCGAAACTACTTATTTACACAACAATCACCCTTTTTCCATCTAACTTTCAAATCATCGCTCAAAGATCAAAATTCATGATAAAACCCCAACCTATAATTTTCATTTCTAACGAATTCTCAGTAGTTTGAACGTGACACGAGTAAATATATTCATTCGATAGTTCAAAAAAATCACCTGGTAGTTAGTTTATGCTAATATTGGCTCATCTTTGTCTTCATCTAAGTGTAGTATTCACATGTCCATATCCACCAGACTGACTGTATGCGAAATTTAAATATTAGAAAGGATAATTTTTAATAAACCAACTAGAAAGTATTCATAATTTAAAATTTTTTTATTTTTTTATAAGAGAATTAGTTAAATCAGTTCCTTAAAAAATAAAATTTTAGATACCACATTTGTCAATTCCTATTCACTTAAATCGCTACTTGCTTCACAGCATGTAGACAGAAATGTAAGTATTTATAAGGTTTTAATAATAAAACCATTTCAAAAGTAGTTATTATTATTATTATTATCAAGGAGGCATAAATTAATTTCATTACTCAAAACGGCATGAATTAAATATTCAGTGTTATAAATATCAAATATTATTTATCTATTACATGTATTTTAATATAAAAAAGTAGAAGTTTAAATATATGGAGAAGAGACATTTGCTCATTTTGAACCGATCATCTATACTTTTAAAATATATACAATGACAAAAAAACAAGCTTGAATATAATATTCCCCCAAAAAAATCAAAGATTATGAATTTAATATATATATATATATATATATATATATATCAAAATTTTAAGTACGACAGTTGAAAGCATTTGTCAATAAAAGTTATCACTGGATCTCCAATACATTATTATTCAATATGCAGCATACTTTGTAACCATTTTTTCATGATACTTTATAAATTAGTATTCAAGGCATTTCATTGCACCATATGTAGGGATAAACTATTTCACAATCGATTTTGTGGATGGCGGTGAGCATAAGGTGACATTTGGTGGTCGACGGTGGCTGACGAGCGGTGGTTGACTGTGGTCAATGGATGGTCGATGGAGGTCACAGGCTACGGGAGATTGTCAGATCTTCAATCCAAAACAATAGTTGAATCCAAAACAATAGTTGAATTTGACTCATTCCTTTCCTTTCTCAAGTGAAGAGATGACTTCTATTTATAGGCTCCAAAAGAGGGGTATTTTAGTAATTCATCATATGACTCCCATAACCATCTAATCAAATGAACCATGTTAATTCTCCTTGATCACGTGATTTTTTTTTAATGATTTGAGGCCCTTAATTACCTCAAAATTAAGAGAGTTTGAGCTCATTGAATTCTTCTCATGGAGATGCTCGATTTGACTACATATACGTACGTCAAATTTAGATTTTATTTAACTCTCCTATCAACTACACAGCCTCCAAATGTGGTTCAATGGTTTGATCCAAGCTTGAGCTCTTTTCAGATATACTGGTGGTATATTTATAAATTTTGGGAGACGACATCAAATAATAAAATTTAAGACAAAATTCTTTTTATAGAAATATTTAATTATGATATGTATGTGAATCACACTCAAATAATAGAATGTAAGATGGGAGGGAGGGAGGGAGGGAGGGAGGGAAGGGAATGCACAATAGTTAACAATAATTTATAACAAGCATGTAAACTACAGAGCAAGAATTGAGTGTCGGCAGTTTTTGGCTTTCTAGTAGTTTGAATCACAAATTCTGAATCGGGTCGATGACACAGAAGCTCTGGGTGGCCTTAGATGCCCAGGAAGCTCCACAAGAGAAGGCAGCTACTCCTTGGGCCGCTAAAAAAATACCATGAGGGAAGTTTACCCATCCTAAAGTTGTGGTGGTTGCCAGTTGACCGACATTCGAGATTGTTTTTTTCGGGGCTAATACCGAAGGTGGATAGTTAGTATATATTGTATCCCAAACTACTCTTGTTGTTCCAAAAGTTTCTACCAGTAAATTAATCATTGTGAGAGGAATGCTATGAATTAATCATTATTGAGAGGAAAGCTAAGCATTCTTTATCAAGTGCTTGTCGTGATGAAGCTATCAAGAAGTTGAGCATGCTAACTTCGAGCGTGTCAAGGGCGAGGCTTCAAGGAAAGAGCAAGAAATGGGGTCAACTATCCCTCGAAAGGCCAATCTATCCTTTATTAATTTACAAATAAGTGATGAGGTCAGTTAACTGTCTCTTATCACTTTGACCTAGATTGGGTCCAAGTTTGATCACAAACCTGGCCAACATGTCAAGGAGAGGAAATACCATGCTAAGAGAGGAAGGCCCTTGTTGTCGGTTTGAGTGTCCCACCACCTCCTCCTTTCTTAAAGAAACAGAATGGTTCCCCACTTTCATGGGTTCTCTTGCAAGATAAGTAGGCAAAAGTTTGGACCAACCCCTGACAAGCAATGCGCCATGATCAACATGATGTTGGATTGGCACTCTGACTTTGGTGAGTGGCAGCGGAGCTCCCTTTGATTATTATCGAAGTCATCTGGTTTCGTGACTTTAAGAAAACCTTGAGGAAACTTGACTATTCAAAGCTTTATCAGGTGGCCAAGCAATTCTATTAGATGGCCTGGGTGGCTTCAAACTATTAGTCGATTTCCCTTGACCAAGTAGACGGGAAACAAATTGCCTCTGAAGAGAAGGCAAAAGCCTTTGTTGCTCTGGCAAAGGTCGATGGGAAGCAAGAAGCAGTACCTGAGAAGTGGTTAGAGGTGGTTGAGGCTGAGTTACTAGATCAATTAGAGATGTTATTATTTTTTCAACAAGAAAATAAAATCCTGAAGGACATGATGACAACAGTGAAGACTGAAATGGGTTTGTAGACAAGCTTGCTTGCCACCTTCAAATTGGCACTTCCAAGTGATCATCTAGTTTGTGATAAGAATCTCATTGACCCAAAGTTATATCACTTGAAGGAAGTTACAATGATCCTTTTTGACCTAAAAGAAGAAGACATGAGGTAGATGCTAGGAAAGAAGGCGAAGAAAAAGAGGATGTAAAGGAAGAAGGCGAATATGAAGAATTCGCTGAGGAAATTATTAGCTGAGTCACATTTTCAATATTTTGTATCCTTTTTCACCTGAGTGTTGTTTTAACCTGGGATTACACACATGATTAGTTGAATTACATTTTCAATATTTTGTGAAGACTACATGTTTTTGGAACACAAATGTCATTATTATTGTTTACTCTTGATGACACAAAAAAAATTATCGAAAATTTTCTTGAGGTCGTCTTAGCTCTATCTTTGAGGGACCCCTTTCCCCATGTAGTTCTTCAATTTTTATTCGGCTACTCTTTGGTTGATGATGAACATGTCATTCCAAGCCATATCTATCTTATTGATCATCCGTCCATGCATAGTTGGGTTTTCTTTCTTCATCACAAGGTTCACATGGGCAAAGGTTATCTCATGAACATGTTCGTTGTAGTAGCGATCAAGCCATTATTCTTTTCACTTCCTTTTTCCAGAGAGCTAAATTGACCTACTTTTCTTCTGTAAGTATGAGTGGGAGCATTACACCTTCATCTTTTGCTTCTTACAACTTAGTCAGATTTCCTTCATTGAACTCTGAGATTGTCATAACCCTTTAGTTGTGATGATTATATTTGTTATGTAGCATCTCTTTCATTATGTGTGATGGCTTGAACAAAGTCAACCTAGTTGTTGTTGATAGTGTCATCCAGACCGACCATTGGACTGATGCATGGATATCAACCCAGTTTCCTTTTACCCCTTGGAGTTTATTCCTTAACAAGTTTGAAATTATTTTATTGGTGACTTCAACTTGACTATTAGTGTAAGGATGTGTATAGATGTGAACTTCAATTTGATCCCCTGAATCTGGCTAAAATCTCTTTCTCCTTAATTAATGAATTGCATCATATTGTCAGAGACAATTACCAGCAGCAAACCATAACAACTAATAAGATTTGTCAAGATAAAGTTTCGGACGACTTCCATGGTGATCCTAGTGAGTGTTTGGCTTCAATTTATTTGGAGAAATAGTCCACTGCTACTAGCAAGAATTTGCATTGGTCTTTAGACAAAGAAAAGGGACCAAGGATATCGAGTCCCCATACGATGAAAGACGTCAGGTTGACGATCAGTTATAGCTTGTGTCAGCTCGTGCTCAATGACATGCATTTCTTACATCTCCCTGAAATTTATTCGGCGTCTTTCGTAAATGTCAACCAGATATAGCTTTATTGTTGTACTCTATGCGCTAGAGTTTTTCCTCTAAAATGACTTTCACAGGGATAATTTATGATGTGAAATTTAAAACATTTAAGTTTTATAGAATAAATACCCAACAAATTATTCATATAGTTCCCTCGTAATAATTTTAATTGGGCACACAAATATATACAACGTTAACTTAAGATGAACTTGTCCAAAACAACATCTCCCTCTTGTAACTAAAAGCTTAATATTTGGGCAGCATATTAGTATTAAACATACCAACATTATTTTTTGTGGCTTCTAAACATCCTCATCAAATATGTAAAATAAAGAAACATGAACAAAGTTCTATGGCCTGATCTTAAACACTCCATTTCCTATAGGGAGTGATGCCACAATGCATTGTACATTAAACATAAGACACAATTGTGTAAAAGAGCAGAATTTACATTGCCATCTATTCTAACAAAAAATAAAATAAAAATCTAATATTTTATTTCTTAGCCTTAAAATTTTTATTTTATAACAAATAATTTATCATTATCCATCTCCTAATTGCTCATTCTATTATTATAACACCGTCTTGAACCCAATTAATTAATCAAACTCAGGCTCAAATCGAAATTGGCTCTAGCTACTAACCAAATTCGAGAGAGACCTTAGCCAAAATTAAAAATGGCAACAAGTAAAAACCAAGAGTTTTGTTTCTCTAACTAGTCCTCAAGGACCTAATTAGTGTCACCCCATTCTCCACTTATAACTAAAACAACCAAAAATTGGCACAACAAATGTCAAAGTAGAACATCAACTATGGAAGCTGACAACAATAATGATAAAAAGATAAATAAGGATAGATAATTATATACTTGCGCCATGTGTTGAAACAGATTATGGATCCCGTGGGTTCAAAGCCTGCAAGTTCCTTATATGGAGTTTTGTCTCGTTTCCTAAATGTGCATCACACATTCAACTCTCCTAAATACTTTCACATAAAGTTTTTGGAACTATTCCTCCATCTCGCTCTATATAATGAGGCAGCCTTTAAACCGTATTTGTATCGTAGAAATTAAGAAAAAAAATGGCAAACAATAGTTTCATCTCTGCTGTCACTATTGGATTGCTTCTTATCAGTTTCATCAATATCTCAGGTCCGATTTGTTCTTTTCTTTCAGCTTTCTTTTCCTAATCAAAAAAATGATGATGGAAAAAAGTAATTAAGCTCAGAAATTTATGATTTCTTAAGCATTAATAGTGTCATCTCATTAGGAAAATTACACTTCTATGGTCAACAGATGTTATAATAAGCGCTTTATTATCATTATTACTACTTTATCTTATCTTCCAAGTTTGTCATATTTCAGGAGTGGAATCTATTGGCGTGTCTTACGGTAGGAACGGAAATAATCTCCCTCCGGCAAATGAAGTCATCGGGCTCTACCAAAATTTGGGAATAAATGGAATTCGACTATATGATACCAACCATGACATCCTTCAAGCCCTCAGAGGCACCAACATAGCGGTTATCATTGACGTTCTTGAAGCCGATGTCACTGCTATCGCAAAAAGCGACCTTGCTGCTGTTGGATGGGTTCGAGACAACATTCAACCTTTCTATGAAGATGTGAACTTTCGTTACATTGCTGTTGGCAACGAGCTCATTCCTGGCTCTCATCCATACGACATCGCACCTGCAATGAATAAACTGCAAGCTGCATTGCATCAAGTTGACCTCAACGGCAAGATAAAGATCTCAACATCAGTCTCTACCGGTGTGTTTGGCAAGTCATGGCCCCCCTCCCAAAGCTTCTTCTCCCCCAGCATCATGTCGAATCTCCAACCCATTGTCAGCTTCCTTTCCCAGCACGGCTCCCCACTCCTGGTCAACGTTTATCCTTACTTCAGCCTCATTGAAAGCAAAGGAAATATCACCCTTGACTACGCACTCTTCACGGCAGGAACTATGGTGTTCAGTGACAACGGGTTGAATTATCAGAACTTATTTGATGCGATAGTTGACGCGCTTTACACCTCGCTCGAGAACATGGAAGGCGGCAGGAGTGTCAATCTAGTGGTGTCGGAGACTGGCTGGCCGTCTGATGGCGGGGGTGTGGCCACGTGGCAAAATGCGCAGACTTACATCTCTCATCTGATAGATCATGTTAAGCAAGGGACACCCAAGAAGCCGGGTGAAATTGAAACCTATATGTTTGCTTTATTTGACGAGAACCTCAAACAACCACTGGGGACAGAGAATCATTATGGCCTCTTCACTCCAACCAAACAGCCCAAATATACTCTCAAGTTTAACTAAGAATGTAAGCTGGTGCCCCCCCCCCCCCCCCCCACATCAAGAAAAGTATTTTTCGATGCGAGAGGAAACGATCAATCACCGGGTCACCATCTCATCCGGGGCATTTGATTGAATAAATTCACTCTTCAGTCTTCTAGCATCTTATTTGGTTGATTAATAGATTGTTTTGAGAAATTAGTTTGATTTCAAGATTTTGAAGTTTTTTCATTACAATCATTTATTTGCTTGGATAAAACTTCAAAGATAAACATTTTTTTGAGCAATATATGTTTTCAATACCACCAAGAAAATGAGGAAATTTATAACATCCCAAAATATTTAAGAAATACAAACTTTTCAAAAAAAAAAAAAATGGCAAAACAAATTAAATGATATAAAGTGGTATGATTTTTGTTCAATTGAGCATTTAAAGGATGCATAAGAGAGCACATGCATGCCCTCCTAACTCCTAAACTTGAATATATCTTATATGTATAATAGGTACTATTTAAGAACCTCTATATTTAAGTTTTAGTTAAGAAGTTAATTTGTGCTCGATAAAATCAATAAAAATAATTTGTTTCGATTTAAGAAAATATCGACTCATAATATTATCTTGTGAGACAAAATGGAATTCCTCCTCTATTTCATTCTATTAATAAAAATGTTAGATTGTGGGTTATATATATGGGAGGAATGGAATTCCCCCGGTATTTTTGTCTATGTGTGGATGGGGGTACACCTAGGCTGTACTCGGGAGGTACACCCCTAATTTAAACGTATGGATAAACACGTAATATTATCTCTTATAAGAGGGCATGTTGTTGTTGTGTTAGAGGGAAATAGAGTGAAAATGAGATAGATATATGAAAAGATTACATATGAAAATTTTGCTCTCTTCTCACTTTTATTTTCTTTGCGACTTTCATTTTTTCTTTTTAGTTTTGCTTGTGTATGGCCTAAAAAATCTTCACAACTGATCATCGCCTCATTAATTTCAATTAATATATAAATTATTGATGCGTGTCAGATGATCTGCGGAGGTAGAGTAATGAATTAACATGTTAGCATTTAACAGAAACCCAACACATACTCAGGTAATTAAAAAAGAAGTAAAGAAGAAGAAACACATCAATTTTAATGTGGAAAACTCAAGAAAAATAGATAAAATCTTGAGGTCTAGCCCAATTACTTTTATAAGTTGTTGTTTTATGAATCATTCTCTAGAGGTTTGGTTAGGTAAATTTGTAGATTATTCTATTTTAATTTTTTCCTTGCTTTTTAATCTTATATATGCTTACTTGATAATGAGAAATTTTAAGCTTAAATTTTTAAAGTGAATTTATTAATAATAAAATTAGAGTTAAATGTTTAAATCAATATATGAAAAAATTAAAATTGTGTTAATTAATTAAGATAATATATTTGATAATTTTTCATGTTACGTGCAACACCTACAATATAATCAAGTGAAGTTGATCAAAAGAACAAGTCTAGCAGATACGTTGAGTTTCAAATTGAGACATGTTATCTAATACTATGTTTTAATTATATTAAGATAATCATGATGATGTTAATTTCTTATTATAACAACAATAACCTCCATAATATTCTACTACAAAGAAGAAAATAAGGAGAGAAATTAAGCTACCACAAGGTATGATGAGATTTATTTAGTTGCTTTATCTCCTAGTTATCGTCAAAGGCATTGCATGTGGTAAAAAAATTTCTAGCTATAGAGTGACAATTGATTTATTTTATTTAGGTAAGTGGATGATTTATTATTATACAAAAAGTGCTGAAAATCCTACACAAGAATAAAACGTATGATTTAGTGAAGTATCCTCAAACGAAAGAAGTTATTCACTACAAATGGGGATTCAAGGGAAAAGATGGCATAGTATGAGTTGATAATGCTTGATACAATGCTAAACTAATTAGATATTGATTCAGTAAGATTTCAAGAGTAAACAAAAAGTATACATGTATTCTCTTTCAAGTGATTTATCATTATTCAGTTCAATCTTTACTTTATATTGTAGCTAATCATGACCTCAAACCTGTATAGTTAGATAAAAATAATGTTTTTTTTTTCTTAAATTTGAAAAACTTGAGGAGAAAATCTTCATGCATCAACTCGAGGTCTTTATGATAATAGAAAAAAAAGGCTATATTTATATGTCGAAGTCTCTTTATGAGTTCAAAGTCTCCTAAATCATGGTATAAGAATTTTGACTTAATTATAATAATTCATGAGCTTAAGATGCATAGCTATAAGTTTTTTTCTAGTTTAAGAGGAAAGACAATTAGTCCTTTACCTACTTGCTCTTATATATTGATAATTTTTTTTATATGTGATTAGAATTATAAGTGACAAACCAATAAGTGGAAAGCTCAATTAAGTGATGAGTTGAGATGAAAGATTTAAGAGCTTCAAACAATATCCTTAGCGTGGAGATTCATTGAGATAGAAAGTTTGGTAAATTATTTCTTAATTAAAAAAATATATATTAAGAAAGTTCAAAACGTGTTTAATGTACAAGATGCCAAGCCTATTTACTCCATTAGTTGCTTATATGTTATGCATCCAACAGCTTTGTATCCACAATCATATGGTGAGACACTGAGACTTAATATATCTCAAATACTATATTCTAGGCCACTAAAATTTCTCATATTTGTTATAATATTATCTTATTCAAACTTATAATATACAGTTAGTGGATTCAACATACATATAAGCTAATTTTCTATACATTTATAAAATCAAAGATATTTGTTTACAGTTTAAGAGGTATGACTGCATATAGAATAATCAGAATTATATGGATTCCGACATTATTGAAGACCATAAAAGGATAAAATCACTTCTATTATACTCTTTAATTTTGAAGATTTATGTCAATGTGGAGATTTTCAAAATTGTGAGTTGAATTTATTATTATTCTGTTATATTGCTTTCCTTCTTTATTCCCACTGATAGTTGTTGAAGACAACTTATACGGAATGGTGGTACACTCTACCAAATCAGTGTGCCATGAATGAGATCATATCTATTGAATATCACTCTCAGAAAACCTTACAAAAATACCTAAAAACTATTTGTCACATACGATGAATGCCCTATTCCTCGTAGGAATTTTATCATACCTCATAAATGCGCATTCAAGCCCTCCTAAAACTTAAATTGACATTTAATGCGAAAATTCTGAAATATTTGTCTTCCCTTTCGCTCTATATAAACAGAGACATTACTTTCGTAACGTACGTTGAATGGTAGAAAAAATCATGGCAAACCGTAGTTTCATCTCTATTGTGACAATTGGATTGCTTCTCTTCTTTATCGTTTCAGGTTTGAATTTTTCTCTAATTTCGGCTATCTTTTTCTATCTGATGAAATTGTTAGACAAAATTTAATTATATTCTCATTATTTTTTAGGGACATTTACATACATACCACCCAATTTTCATGTACTTTTTTACATTTATATGACCCAAATCTTTCATATGACATCAAAATACCCATATTTATGTAAACCTTTTATTTTTTACAGTTCTTGAATATATAAAAATTGATGTTTTATAAATATTTCAGAAGTGGAATCCATTGGCGTGTGTTACGGTAGGCAGGGGGACAATCTCCCTCCGGCAAGTGAAGTCGTGGAGCTCTACAAATCCTACGGAATAGGAGGCATTCGGCTATATGACAACAACCATGATGTCCTTGAAGCACTGAGAGGCTCCAACATTCCTGTCATCATTGATGTCCTTGAATCCGATCTCACTGTTATGGCTTCCAACCCCGCCGCCGCCTCGGGATGGGTTAATGATAACATTCAACCTTTCTCCCCCGATGTTAACTTCCGTTACATAGCGGTTGGCAATGAGCTTATTCCCGGCTCTCATCCTCAGGACATTCTTCCTGCGATGCAGAATCTTCAGAATGCATTGGTATCCGTTGGCCTCCAAGATAGGATAAAGGTCTCAACCTCGGTCTCTACCAATGTGTTAGGCAACTCCTACCCTCCCTCTGTCGGTACCTTTTCCTCTAACATCCTTTCTATTCTCCAACCCATTGTTGCCTTCCTTTCCGCCAATGATGCCCCTCTCCTCGTCAACGTTTATCCTTATTTTAGCTACATTGGAAACCCCGACAGTATCTCTCTCGACTATGCGCTCTTCACTTCACCTGAGCCGGTGGTCATAGATGGTCAATTGCAGTATCAGAATCTATTTGATGCGATCATCGACGCACTTTTCTCGGCGCTCGAGAACGTGGGAGGCGGCGATGTCAATCTGGTGGTGTCAGAGACTGGCTGGCCATCAGATGGCGAGGAAGTGGCCACTCTGCAAAATGCACAGACGTATCTCTCCAATCTAATAAACCATGTCGGGCAAGGGACGCCCAAGAGACCCGGAATTCTTATTGACACGTATTTGTTCGCCTTATTCGATGAGAACCTCAAACAACCGCAAGGAACAGAGAATCATTATGGCCTCTTCAGTCCGGATAAGCAGCCTAAATACTCTCTCAACCTTTAATTAAGTAGAAAAAAAAGGTTGGTGTGTTATCTTAGCATAAATAAATTGTAAAGCTTTTTTATTTGGGAGATTAATAAAAATGTTTTAAGAAATTCATTTGCTTTCATGTTTTTTAAGTATTTTTTTTTTTTTATTCAAGTCATTTTTGGTTGAATTATAACTTTAAGCAATGTCTTATTTAATGCCACGAAAAAAAATATATGTGCTTAAATATCTCTCTCTAATCGTCTTGGAAATTAAGGATTCATGAAATTTAATACCTTTGAAATTAACAAATTTTAAAAACTAAATATATCATATAAATTTCTTTTTTATTTCTTTTTGTCCCAATCGGGAATTAAAAAAAAAAAAACAGAATTTTTTTTTCTTTGTCTCGAGCAAAATAAATTTATTGTGGAGGGAAAAATCACAAAATAAATATATTTACAAACATACCATCTACTTCATATATATCTACATATCTAACCCCTAAAATTTATTTTTTATATTTATGCCACCCAAATATTTCCTTTTACATAAAAAATATCAATATTTTAATTTTTAAAAAGTGAAATAAACCCTTTTAATGTATAAATTAGATGATATATATGTAAAAATTAACGTTTAGGTGTTATATATGCATGTTGATCTTTCAAAAAAAAAAAGATCTTCTAATATTAAAATTAAAAAAGATCTTCTAATTTTAATTTACTAAATTTTTTTAAATTATAGATTTAATAATAATATAGTATTATTTAATTAATATTTTATGATTAATTAATAATTTTTAACTTTTTAATTATTTAATTATTAAACTAATTTAATAATTATTACATAATTATCAAAATATTCAATCCATCACACCTGATTTATAATATATTAATATTAATACATTAATCTTATATAAAGATATAACATATATTCATTAATCGTAAAATTCACATTAATTATATGATATTTCTATATCTCTATTGTTTCTTTCTCTTCTGCGGAACTTGGTTCACTCAGTAGTCTATGGCCCAAGTAAGGAATGATATAAATGATTTAAAATTAATATACTTTTTTTAAAAAAACTTATTATTTAAATTTTGTAAAATAATTATTTACCAATTCAGTTATTTATTTAGATATAAAATCATTTGTTAAAATTTTTATATAAAAATTCCTATTCAATTGACACACAAACTAAGTAAAAAATTAAATTTAAGAATTTAAAAAAAATAAAAAAGTCAATTTTAAACATAGAATGTAAAAACTCGGCCCAAACTCGAGTCGAATATGAACAACTTATAATATTATTAAGTCAAATCCAATATATGATATAATCAGCTAAGATGACAACCCTAGTTTCTTGTAAATATATTCATTTACTTTCTTCTCATTCACGGAAATAATTTTTAGCCAATAAAATTGCCATAATAGAATTTTAATGAGTCCACAATATTATAATGTTATATTATATACAAAACATAAAATGGGACCCAAAATTAAGAAAATTAAAAAAAAAAAACTCAACGCATGATGATTGATGCATGATAGAAGATTCGTGGCGGTAGAAAAATGATTATTTATCACTTAGCATCGCATCAAAAATCAGTATACACTTATATAATTAAATAGAAGTAAACAAGAGGAGACATCTCTACTTTTTACATGGAAAACTCTTAAAAAGGGGAAAAATCACGGGACCTAACCCTGTTGAAATAATTCACTATAAATGGTGAGTACATTTGTCTATTTTTCTCCTGAATTAGGAAGATGAAATTACAAAGATTTATCTATGTAAATTGGCATTAGTTTTTAGTGACAACAGGCTGCAAGTGTCATGGTCAATTGTCACGAAAGCAGTAGTCCATGGTGAGAGTCATAGACGATGGTTGTAACACAAGCTTGTCGTAAAAATTGTAGTTGATAACCACGACAGTAGTTGACTAGATGGGTCATAGATGGTTGCTTCAGAATTGTTGGTTTAAACATAGAGGTCGTAGTAATGAATTGTGGGAGCTATGGACCACGTGGGCGTATAGGCCATAGCGGTGAGCCGCGATGACGTTCGTGAGTTGCAAGACCGAAGTCAAGAGCTGCACTAGTTGTGGACCACGTAGGACGTACTTGGTCATGTAGGTCATAGTGGTGAGTACTAATGATGTCTATAGGCTGCCTGAGCCAGAGTTTGGAACTATATGAGCTATAAACCATGTAGGTCGTAATTGGTCATGCTAGCCATAGTGGTGAGTAGCAATGACATCCATAGGCCACGACACAAGATGCGGGCCACGTAGGTCGTTATTCGTCACGTAGGCCATAGTGATGAGTAATAATGATGCTTGTAGGTTGTAGTTGGTCGTTCAAGCGATTGTGATGAGTTGTAATGACGTTGATAGGCCACGGGGTATAGATTGAAAGTTGCACGAGTTGTAGACCACGTAAGTCGTAGTGTTCAGTAATAATGACATCCGTACACCAAGGAGAACATAGTCGGGAGCTGCATGAGCATATGTGAGATGCGTTGTTGCATGGTCTTTGGGGTGTGATGTTACACCATCTTTGGGGTCAGCCCGATGTGTGTTAATATGCCACTTTGCAAGTTGCTTCATGATTTTGTGATATCAGTTTTTGCTTCGTATGATGCTTCTTCAGAAAAAGTGTGAGGCGGCCGACGAGTGGTGGTCAACAGTGGTTGGTAGGGTAGGTGGCTGCAGAATGAAGAGGCAACATTTGCTCCTTCTCTAAGTTTTAACCTTCTTTAGGTTTCAAGCTCTGCCCCTACCACCAAAAAGGGGAGTGTGTTTTATTTATAGAGTTATGATTACAATTAATGAGGGATTTTGAACCATTCTAATCGGAAGGTTTAGAGAGATTCTTTCGATCATACTGCATTTGATGGATATTTAAGAGCATTAACAATATCAGAATTGAGCGACTTTGGGCTCATTGGATTTGTCTTATCGAGATGTTGTATTGGATTTGTCTATATATTCGACTATAGAGTTCTGATTACAATTAAGTTTAATGGCTTGATCAAGACTTAATTTAGTTTGAATTGGACCAATTTTGGTTTCATTGGGTCCATCTCGTCGAGCAAGTCAGTTTGACTATAACTTTGTTGAATTGGAGTTGTAGATGACTTTTAATTGAATTTTGAATGTTCATTGTTCATAAAATTATCCTGAAATCTGTGTCATGCTTCGAAATTTGTGCATGTGGATTGAAATTTATTGTTGGTGTATCAATAATAATATTTAATATTACATTATATGCTATTTGAGATACTTCTTTTAACACATTTTCATTATCCATAAAAAACTTATTTCAAATTTGGCCTCCGATTTAATGCATGTTGTTTTATATAAAAGTTAGAGAATGATAATATGTTTGAATGAATGTGAAGTAGACTTAGAATGAACATTTGGAAGCTCATTCATAACAATTTGACCAACCCTTTTGCCAATTTCAAAGGATAAAGCTACAGTATAATGCAAGAGAATTAATACTTACACTTTAGGACTAAATTTTATGATTCATGTTATTAAAAATCTTTATTAGGGTGAAAGAAATCATGAAAAATAAATTAATTATGTAATAAATTTAATTAATATAATTTTTAATGTTTGGGCGGAGTGACCAAAAATATTAAAAAAATTATTTTATTTTAAACAAAATCAAATTAATTTTTTTTTGAATTTTGTGGGCCATTATATAATACTCATTGAGGTATTTTTTTCATAATGTAGAGGAACAGATCTTTTGAAGTGTTCATCACTGATTTATAACCATTGGCTTACACATCAATTTCATTAGATAATAAACATAACATCATCGAACCTGATGTCACTTTGAGCATCATTCAATCACTCAAATGATTTCCAATTGCAAAATAAATCGTGCCACCATTTCCATGTCGTTGAGACGGTTCAAACGAGTAAATTATGTCAGAATAAGCTTTTGTTTAATCATTTTGTGGGTGTTGGTGAGCCTGAATCTATCATTCTTTAAATATCACATATATCTAATATGAACTTATTTATTTATATATTAATTAATATATTTCTATATTTATATGTTAAGGCTATGAATATTCAAATTTAATTTCTTCATTAAGTGGCCAGGTTTACTACTTTAAATTTAATTTTTATAATCTTTTTCATATTAAAACCATAAATATGGAAAGAATTAATAAGCTTGGATTTACTCTTATGCCTCCTTTAAATGCGTTATAATATTTAGATACATCATTTTCTTGGTAGTATTGAAAAACATATATTGCTCACAAAAAATGTTTTTCTTTGAAGTTTTATCCAACAAACTAATGATTGTAAAGTTTTGAAACCAAACTAACTTCTCAAAACAGGCTATTAATCAACTAAATAACATGCTACAAGACTTAAGAGTCAAATTATTCATGCAAATGGCCGCACAACCGCCAATGGATGATGACCCTTATTGATCTTTTCCTCTACCAACCAACAAAAGGGGACGTTCTTGCTTAATTAAACTTGAGAGAATATTTGGGCTCCTTGGTTGGAGTGAAGAGGCCATAATGATTTTCTATCCCCTGTGGTTGTTTTAGGTTCTCATCAAATAAATCAAATATGTAGGTTTCAATTTTACCCGGCTTCTTGGGCGTCCCTTTCTTAACATGATCTATTAGATTGGAGATGAAAGTCTGTGCATTCTGCCGCGTGGCCACACCACCGCTATCCGACGGCCAGCCAGTCTCCGACACCACTACATTGACAGTACTGCCGCCTTCCACCTTCTCGAGCGACGAGAAAAGTGCGTCAACCATCGCATCAAATAAATTCTGATAATCCAACCCATTGTCACTAAACACAATGCCACCTGCAGTGAAGAGTGCGAAGTCAAGGGTGATATTTCCGTTGCTTTCGATGAGGCTGGAGTAAGGATAAACGTTGAACAGGAGGGGGGAACCATGCTTGGCAAGGAAGCCAACAATGGATTGGAGAGTCGAGAAGATGGCAGGGGAGAAGAAGCTTTCGGAGGGGAGCCATGACTTGCCAAACACACCCATAGAGACTGAAGTTGAGACCTTTATCGTGCCATCAAGGACAAATTGTTGCAATGCGTCCTGCAGTTTATTCATTGCGGGTAAGATGTCGTTTGTATGAGAGCCAAGAATAAGCTCGTTGCCAACAGCAATGTAACGGAAGTTCACGTCATGGGAGAAAGGTAGAATGTTGTCTCGAACCCATCCAGCGGCGGCAAGGTCGCTATTTGCGATAACAGTGACATCGGGTTCAGGAACGTCGATGATGACCGCAATGTTAGTGCCTCTGAGGGCTTGAAGGATGTCATGGTTAGTATCATATAGTCGAATGCCATCTATTCCGTAAGTTGTGTACAGCCCGATGACTTCATTTGCCGGAGGGAGATTATTTCCGTCCCTACCATAAGACACGCCAATCGATTCCACTTCTGAAACATGATTACTTTGAAGATAAGATAAAATAATAATAAACTTATTATAGCATCTGTTGATCATAGAAGTGCAATTTTACTAATGATGTTATTTTGACCAGCACATGCATTTATATGATTGAAAAATTAAGAAAAATGCAGCCTTGGGGCCTTAATTAGCAAAGAAGAAAACTCTAATCTGTAGGGATTTGATCATTTATTTTATAAAACAAACGCACCCATATAAATTAGTGATATGATATTACTGTCTTAATTTAGTAATATGATATTTCATAGAAAAAAGAAAGCTGAAATAAAAGAAAAAATCGAACCTGCAATAGTGATAAAGCTGATAAGAAGCAATCCAGTAGCGACAATAGAGATGGAACTATCTTTTGACATTGTTTTCTGAATTTCTACGATAAAGATACAGTTTAAATGTTGCCTCATTATATAGAGCGAGATGGAAGAATAGTTCCAAAAATTTATATGTAGGAGAGTTGAATGGGTTGTGCACATTTAGGAGAAGTGGCAAAGCTCCACATAAGGAACTTGCAGGCACTAAACAAATGGGATCCATAATTTGCTTCAAGACATGGCGCAATTATATAATTATCTATCCATGTTTATCCTTTTATCATTATTGCTGTCAACTTATTTAGTTGATATTCAACTTTGATTTTTGTTGTGCCAGTTATTGCTTATTTTAGATAATAATTACACTCCCCTCATAAGTGGAGAATGAGGTGACACGAATTAGGCCCTTGTGGCTATTCCATCTCAATCCATTGACTGGGTCTTAGCGTTTTTTTGTCGTCATTTTTAATTTAGGATAGGTCTCTCTCGAAACAAACTAATAGCTCGAGCCAATTTTGATTTGAGCCTGAGTATGATTAATTAATCGAGTTCAAGGCGGTGTTATAATAATAGAATTAGTGATTAGGAGAAACAAAACTCTTAGCGTTTTCTTGCAATCATTTTTAATTTAGGCTAAGATCTCTCTCGAAGTTTGTTATTAGCTAGGTCACTGATCTTTCTTTATGACTAAAAAAAAAAAGAAAAATTTCCATTATATTTATTTTAGAAAATATTTCTTGTTAAGAAGCTCTAATTTTATGTAATTTTTATTTTTGTTAATGAAATTTATTGTTTTAATTTAAAAGAAAAAAATATTGTCTCACAACATTTTGATTCATTTTCAACTAATGAAACTGAAACTTTTTCTAATGTTTTGTATGGACTTCTCAAATAAAATAAAAGAAATGAAGAATAATTATAGATAAATGGTGTTACTTGACAAATTTTGAAATTAAATATGTACCTTGGTGATGCCATGCCTCGACCCAAGCTAAAGAGATCCAATAAGATTGAGCTTTTATGTTTAGATTCATATAAGACTTTCAGTAGGAAAATTTGTTTAATTTGAAATTAATATTTCATCATGTGATCTAATTATAACTCATTACATACACCAAAAATACCAGCATAAATCTCAAAGATACTAGACAGTCCAAATAATAGTTGAATGATTGAAGCATCTGACCAATCAACAACTGATAGCACGATTAGGATCCGCTGACATGCTATGACAAAGGGTACGACCTGCAGCCCTGACTGCTCAAAGTGTGTACAGGAGCACCCGACTGCAGTTGGCTGACTGACCAGTAGAGAGCAAGATCTCCTACGACCGAGCGCCTCAACCGATTGACACACCTTTTGGAAGGCATAGTCTCCATCTGATCGGTCTCCTCAATCACCCAAACTCAAACAAGTTAGCTCAGTTAATTACCAACAACAACAACAACAACAACAACAACAAAGCCTTAATCCCATTACGTGGGGTCGGCCACATGAATCCTTTTTCTCCATTGCGTCCTATTTAGTGTCATATTTTCATTTAGTTCTAATAAATTAAGATCATTTTTAATACAATAAGCCCAAGTCTTCCTAGGTCTACCTCTGCCTTTCTTAACACAAGTCAAATCTAAAACATCTACTCTCCTAATCGGATCATCTAATGGTCGACGTTTAATATGACCAAACCATCTAAGACGA
>NEWO01000713.1:34543-47876 GCA_003013225.1 Phalaenopsis aphrodite
ACCGAAAGGGTCAGCAATATTGGCATCATATGGGATTGGATTTTTCTTCAGAATAAGTGTACTTGACCTTTCAACTTCACACAAGAAGTCTTCTCCACGTTAGTCTGTAGACTTAATAGAAATCAAGCAAATGTTCATAGAATATGGGAGCGGGGAAACAGAATACTAAGCTCAGCTACCAAATAAATAATCTCAGAATTGTCAGCGAAATCAAAATGCAACATTGAAAATTTATTTTGAAGGGAAATTTGCAAATGTACCACACAATTTTATCTATTTACATATTTCGCGCCTTAACTTTCAATCCATTTGCTTACATAACATTTTGGTGATTAAAATTATGCAAAAAAAAGTTATTTTCACTTTTAAAAAGTGATAATAGTGGTATTTTTTATGTGATATTAAAGATTTGAATGTTATGTGCGTAAATATGCAAAGTTTAAGTTTGAGGTATGTAAATGCATGAAAATTGTGTGCTCTATATGTAAATGGCTTTTTTAAATGTAGTTTTCAAGTATGTTTTATTAATTGAATTTAGAAACCAAGAAATTATAGTTTGTATTGATAAATTGTTGTGATGACTCATAATTATTGGACTAAGGTAATGATATAAATGTAATTCTATAAATTGTTGTTAAAGAAGGAGAGAATGTTTCTGATTGGTGAACCAGTCAACTTGGGGAAGGCTCATTATTTATAAATAATAAGGGATGCATGTTGAGAGGGTTAAAGTGGAGTGAAAACAGTTTGATAGAATTAGGTAAAGAGAGGTTTTATGAAACTAAGGAGAGGATCTTGGGAATTTTGTATCAGGTTGATGAGAGAGAGTGTGTGTGCGGCAAGAGAGCTCATCTCTCATTGATAAAACTGAGTAACCTTGTTGATCTCCTTAGTGACTTGGTGTTTTTCCCTTCCCGTGGATGTAGGTCTTATGGACCGAACCACGTAATCGTGGCGTTCTTGGTTACATTCTTGTTTTTTTGTTCTGTGTTCTTTAAGCTAGCATTTGGCTCTTTGAGTTACTCTTAGTTTCTATTGCAAGATAATTGGTAGATAATCAACAAGTGCTTCGTCCATGGGAAACCAGACCACGACAATGGGATCTGCTAAGTTTGAAATTAAAAAATTCACAGGAAAGGATGACTTTGGCTTGTGGAGAGTCTAGATGAGAGACCTGCTTGTACAACAAGGCGTTGTGGAAGCACTGCAAAGACCAGTTGTGTTGCATGCTGAGATGCCCAAGAAAGATAAGAATAGTATCTTGAATAAAGCTCATAGTATGATAGTTCTCAGTCTGGGTGATAAAGTTTTGAAGGAAGTGTTAAGGGAGACAACGGCTCAGGCACTCTGGGCTAAACTTGAACTACTCTACATAATGAAATCCCTAGCCAACAGGCTTCGGTCAAATTTGAAAGAAAAAAAAACAACAAACGTTAAGCTTCTAAAGAGCTGAGTACAAATGAGCAAAACTCAATTTATGTTTGATATTAAGATGTTGATTAAGTAAAATATGAGTTGTTATACAAGTTAGATATAAGAAGAATCTAAACTATTCGTAGACATTAACTTCGATGAGCACTCCTAATCATTTCCCATGTACCAAATTAAAAAGCTTCATAGCCCTTAGATCAGCTGGTGATACCTCAATCAAAACTAAAAAACAATGCTTGTGTTAATACCTTAAGGGTGATCGAGAGTTTGGAAAAATTGGACTAAATTTCTAATCAGTATAAATAAAAATATAGAAAATGAATTGCTTTAAAAAATATTTTTCATGGTTTATAAGAAAGCAGAATATTTATGATAATTTGTTTCGCCAAAAAAAATAAAAGAACCTATCTGAAACAAAAAAAAAAAGACGTCAAACTTTCTACTTCTGCAAATTTTATGCAATAAAGGTATGACAAAACAATAATGCTCCTAATTCTTGGCCATTGAATCATTTAAAATTACATGAAGTGTCTTCCATCATATCAATAATACTGAGCACAAATCTTGCGGCATCAATCAAGGTCCTATAGTTTAGCTTACATCACACCTAGCGCCAATCCATTGCCACATTACAATAGGATTCTAATCATCAACAATTTAGGGTAAAAGGGATAGGAACTAAGTCACATACTAGTTTACACAATAATTTACAGGTTAATAATGAATATTTATCTATGTCTAGCAGCCAAATATTAATTTTTCTCGGCTTCAATAACGAAGAAAACTCGATCAGCAAACCCATGAAATCACAGAAGTTAGCTAATGCAAGCCAATTGATTGCAAACAAGTCATATGTGAAGCTAAAAAATGGTGCATGTTCTAATTAAACTAAAAATAACTAACCGATGAATTATGTCCACAACTGCTATACTTTAAGTAGCAAATCATGTCGCTTCACAATTTCATTGTTTATTCATTGTACTTTTTAAAAATTTCATATGAAACTTTTAATTTCCAACTCCAACCAGACGTAACATACAAATCATAGAAGCAAATAAATTTATTAATGAACAACAAGCACAACAAAATTGGCAGTTTATCATATTTTTTTAGTTTCCAAATGTTATTATCTCTTGATAAAACTATTCCTTAACACAATGAACATCAGGCAATTTAGTATATGAATATTATGCTATATTCTCGCGCACATAGGGCATGTTCTGCTTTAGGCTTTTGCTTCGATCAAGCTATTAATTGATGTTAACTCGTGACGTCAAATGAATGCCATGTGAAAGATAATTTTACACAAAAATAGACAAATAATACCCAAATTTTACTTATAAATTTGATTTTAAAAATAACACAAATTATAAAGTTTTATAAAAGAGAAGCAAAGAATATACAAATAGTGCAAGAAGAATAAATTTCTTTCATAAAGTTTAACACAATCATAATGTATACCGCATTGACAGAAATAAGAAGTTGTATCAGCTGGGCGAATGTTAAACTATCTTCTTATTATTTGCTCTAAGTTATTTGAATTGGATGCGAACTAAATACCAACAAGCAAAACAAAGCTATGTGATATATGCAAAAGAGAAGTTATTACTGGTAATTTTAAGTTTCAGTGTTTTTGGATTCATAAGGCAGAGGTAGACCTAGGAAGACTTGGGCTTATTGTATTAAAAACGATCTTACTTTATTAGAATTAAATGAAAATATGACACTACATAGGACGCAATGGTTTGTTGTAGTGTTTTTGGATTCATAAAGTAAAAATTCCCGAATCTCATGGGCATGGACAAATAAACTCAACTGTTAATACTTCCAAAGACTTTTCCAATGCATTTCATTAAGTAGAGGGACCAAACATATCAAGTTCATCAATACAAAAGAAATTATGCAATTAACCAAAACTGATAAACAAACCCTCAAAATAAATAAATATTATTTACACAAATTAGAAACTATAACAAGTGAGCTTATAAATAGTTAATTAAACTTACTAAACAAATACAGTGAATAAACATTTTGGATTAGGCAATTGTGTTCTTGCAAGAATACCTAAACTAATCACTCATAAGAAAACTTATCAAGGTTTATGAGAATTTAAACAGCACGAGATTAGTCACAATGAACCTGAAAGATCAAAGATTCAACCTTGCAAATCCCATCTTGCTGTCCATTGCATAGGAACCAAGCAAAGAAGCTTTATTGACGAAGATAGAAAATGAAACAAACCAATACCATTCCTTTAGAATTAATTTAAGATAGAGGGAAGAAGAGAAAAAACCTTAACTCTTCCCCAACTAACTATTTAAAAAAGTATATATGAGTTGAGAATCTCAGCATCACCATGTCCATAAAAAAAAAATTGTGATAGGGTTGATTTTGAGAATATCAAAAAACCCAAAAGAAAAGAGTACGACGAAGTAAGACCCACAGACAAAAGATCATGAAACTAGCCTGTTTATATGACCAAGTGAGAATGTCAAAGTCGTGCCAGCAAGACCAAAGCCGACCAAAACAATAGGCAGACTGAAAAAGGCTAGATGATCCAAACATGAAGCGTTTAGCCAAACACAAGACAAAGAAACTCTGAGCCAACCTTCATGGGAAAATTTCCGAATGAAGGTTCAATTCCTCGGTATCTCCAACTATTTTGCAGACTTTCAGAAGTCATTCATCAGTTATCAATGATCAATAATGTGATTTGATGAATTGATCGACTCATGCTGATCAGGCTCAGTTGAAAAAGTCGATCCTACCGACCGAGCTGATCCCACCTATCCGAAGCCAATTAAGCTTAGCAGATTGAGTCATAGAGCAATCGGGCGATAAACTCATACATGTAAAATATCAAAAATACTCTAGTATGTACCACTTAAAAGCAAGAGCTAAAACATAACATCATTATATTGTACTATCTCCTCTATAAATATAAATACAGAGATTATTTTACGAATAAACATGCACTTATTTATTCATTATTTGATGATGACGGGACAGCTCACAGTTTTGAATGATTATGCCTCATTCATCAAAAGATTAAAGTGAAAATTTTTCAGATATAAAAAGATAATTAAACTGTAAAAAAAAAAAAAGACTTAACGGCTCTTTTTGAGAAAGATCCCACATCGAACCAATCGAAGTTGGTCTCTAGAAAACTCTTCAATAATTAGATATTTCAGTTTTAAGAGATGCGTGGGCAGTCGGCAATGATATAGATTACATTCACTGCATGGAATGAGCATTATTTACATGTATACCGCATAATTCTTATTTATTTATATATTTGAAACCTAAATTTTTATATTTAACAATATATCAAAAATGTCTGAAGTATAATATTTTTAAACGTGAAATACAACTTCTTCTACACAAATTTATGTCACCAAATATAAATATCAAGTTTTGGGCTCTAGATATGTAATCGCAGGGCTGTTAAAAAAACACATTGTTCAGTTTATTTATTGAATAGCTCTTCTTTGCTTTGTTTGCTAAGTAAACGGGTCAAACACGAATAATTTTTTTTTAGCTCGCTTTATAAACGAGTTGAAATTTGTTCGTGTTTGTTTTGGCTCGAAATAATTATATAATATTTATTTTAGTTTTATTTGTATTAAAAATGTTAAATTTTATTATTTTTAAAAATGATTTGGTTGTTATAATTATAAAAACTTAAGCTTAGGGGTTAGATATGCAAATAAATAGGATTTTTGGTGGCATGTATGTAAATGCTTTTAAAATTGAGCACTGATTTCTCTGATTTAGAATTTATATATGTAAATAAAAAAGAATTAGGTGTTATCTATTTAAATATCATCGGATTTTCCCATAAAAGCTCCTTTTTTCCGCCTTCTCTTTTTAATAAGAATTGTATATAAACACAAAAATGAGTTTCTTATTTACACCTGGCCTTCATTTGGAAACAGAAACAATTTATTTATTTTAATTTAAGAAGTACATTAAAAATAAATATTTTATTTTGGATGTTATTAAAAAATGGGAAAATTTTATTTCTCCTTATTTTGAAAATATGCTAAAATAAAATTTTTTTTTTGTCATTCTTTGATGAAAGTGGATATAGAAGTTTGTGTAGTTTATATTCGAGTCGAACACACGCTAATACGAGCAAATTTAAATTAAATCGAATCAAACACGAAAAACACTGATAATAGCTTATTTGAACACATAATTTTATTTACTAATATTGAATGGGAATATTAAAATGATATTGTATTATTATGATTTTGAATATAAAATTAAAATAGTAAAATTAATCATTTAAATAAAAATAATATTTATTATGTAATAGGAAAGGTTTGGGTGATATAAATATAAAAAATAAAATTTAAATTGTAGATATACAAATTTATAGAACCCGAAGGGTGTGCCCCTTAATACAATTTTAAAAAAAAAAAAAAAAAAAAAAAAAAAAAAAAAAAAAAAAGTCTCCATTTTTGAACCCCAACCGAAGCCCACGTCGACGCAGCGAAGCAAAAGGGTTGCGATCATCAGCACGAAGTCGCCGGCGAGGAGAGCACAAATTTGGAGAACCAATCAACTCCTCGAATCCCTTCGATCTTTCACTGCCGCCGCCCTGCAATTCGCCAAAAACATCCGCCGCACGCCGGAAAGTTAATGTCTTCCGACGGCAAATGTCATCCGTTTTGTTAGACTTTCGGTCACCTGTCTCTTCCTCCTCGCACAAGGTTCAATCCAATCGTTACACATCGCAGAGCTTTGTTACAGGTTGTATACCTTCACCCCCTTCTCATCATATCTTTAAATCAGGCGGCATTCCCGATCCTTCTTCGTCCATGGATCGATCGAACCTAGGGCAAGGGGTTTCGGCTACTACGGAGAAGTTTTCGGTTACACGTTTCCGGAAGCAGAGGAAGCGATTAGGTATTTCTCGTGCGTCGCCCGCGAACCCTGCATCGGATGGTGGTGCCGGTATCGGGCAGTCTAGGTCGAAAACGCTTTATACTATTCCTTTTGATCTGGGAGAAGATAGTGGGACGCAGTGTGTGCTGGAGCGGTTATATGGATGGAAGCCTTTTGTATCGGATGCATCAAATTGTTCCAGTTCTGGAACAGGAGTTGTGTTTAGCGCTGGTTCGTCAGGATCAAATGCTAGTTCGAGCAGTATTGGGGTGGGGAGTGGTAAAAGCGCTGCGTTTGATGTTTGTGACGGAGGTAGAGGCGATATTGGCGAGGGAAATTTTGTGTTTGGTAGGGGAATGGAGAAAGTTTCAAGCTGGAGTAGTAGCTCTTCGCAGAGCTCGTGTACAAAGAACTTGGGCAATGCCGACTCCGCTAAATTAAAAAGTTCTGAAACAGGAATACCAGTGGGTGGTTCGTCTTGCTCTCTAGTTGAAGATAATATGTTCTCTGATAAGGGTGTATTTGTTTTTGGGGTCAGTGGAAGGAATGATGGTAATTTGTACAACGGTTCGTCGTTGGGATTGGAGAATGATGCACCCTTTAAATTGAATTCAAGCAAAAATGTTGACGAGAAAAGTGGGAAGCCGGAGTCTGGTATGTTTTCGCATTGGAATGGAGAGAAAAAAAGCACCCATCCAAGCAAAAACTCTTATTTTATCCCTGGTGATGGTTTATTTAGTGAACAACCTGACAGAGCCAGGAAGAAGGATCAGGAGAAATCTGGTAATGTGGACTCTCAGAAGGCAGACAGTGGTGTAGATGTATTTGGACGCTTTGCAGAGACAAAGGTTAATTTAGATCAGAACTCAACCATGTGTTCCAATGGAAGCTCATTTTTCTCAGTTTCCAAGCTACCGGAAGACTTAATGAAGCTCAAGATTGACTCTTCTGAGAATGGTAAAAATGGGAACGAGAATTCAAGTGTTTTTGTATTTGGGAGTGGTGCAAATAACAGCAGCCGTGCAAGCAAGAGTTCATCATTCAATTTTTTGGACAGCACCTTATCAAAGCTACCTCAGAAAATGGAGAAGCTGAACTTAGATAGTTCTGTTGGTGTGTCCCGTGGAGATTATGAAGCAGGTGCTGAGAGCAGTTTAAAGAAACAAACTCAGTTCAGTCAGACTTCTCCTTCAGGTAATAATGTGGGCGGCTTCTCTATGTTTCCTGGGGAGTTGAAAAAACATAACTTACATAGCTCAGATATTGGGGAGCTTGGGAATGACGATAATGGTGTTTTCGTATTTGGTAGAGGTATGAGGAAAAATGCTAATTCAGGCAATTCGCCGTTCCAAAGTTTTGAGGAGAGTTCAATTTCTAAGCTTCCTGATGAAATGAAGAACATGAAGTTGAATAACTTAGGCAATGAGGATGATTCTCAGAAAAATAATCCGGGAAATACTTGGAACAATCATGATAACAATGCAGCTCCCAACTTAAGTTCACATCCGAGCAAAGAAGATTATGGTTCAAAAGTCACACCCTTGCAGGCCCATAACTCCTGTGGGCTGAATGCAGAACCTACATCATTTTCTTCTGCACTACCCAGCTTCCAGAATTCTATGAATCATCTATATTTCACCAGCATGCGTGCTGGATCAGACACACCCATGGAATTTATAAGTCAAAAGCTTGATTCTTCTCTGTTGACCAAGGAGAGTCTCTTCACTAAACCGCAAAAGAACATGACTAAGGAAGATTCTAAAAACGTCCGGGTAAAGAATAAAAGAGCTAAAGCAAGGAAATCTACTCCAATACACCCAAGTATAGCTAAACAGTTTGGTTCTGTGGATAAGGGTCTTGAGGAAAATCAAGAGCAAGATTCTACTGGCGCAGATTCACCAATGGATTACTCACCTTATCAGGAGACTTTAGTATCTAACTTGTGCTCGAATGCACATGTTGAAACTGTCGAATCCATCCATTTTGATTCAATATGCGTATCAAATGATGCTCAAAAATCAGTTTTTGACATTAATGAAAGTCTTCGTGAACATGAAGAAGCAGATTCTTGTTTTAGAGTTCCTTCTGAGAGACATTTTACTTCTGTGGATGAAATGAATTCAGGACTTCAGAAAGTAAACCTCGAAGCCATAAATGATAATTTTGACTCTGTCATTCAAGCAAAATCTTCATCTATAGAATCAGAATCATTCAGCTATGACTCAAGCTTAAAAGAGCCTACTTACAAGGGTAAATTCACGTTAAATTCTTGTTCACAAGATGCTGGCCAATCCAATTTTCTGTTTGCTGCTACATCTGTTCAAGGCCCATCATCAGTATCGAAACGAAATCACCGACGGAAAATCAAAATAAAAGGTGGTGAGGAATCACATCGTAATTTTAAGCAGCCTTTGGCTCCTCGACCTTCAAATACATTTCTTTTTCCAAATGCAACAGTGCCCACTGATACCAAACAAGAGCACAAAGACATTTTTGATGGTGCAAGAGAAGAAAATTTTAATGCTACAAAATCTAAACAGGATTCTGCGGAAGAAACCTGTGAAAAGTGGCGGCTCAGGTTCTCTTTATATTTTTTCAAATTTGTTACACTTCTCATGTTTTTTTTTCCTTACCTTATTCAAAACATCCATTTTGCACTAATAAATTATGGTAGATTTACGTGCATACCACCCAATTCTTATGTATTTACTTAGTTAACACCTAAATCTTTCTTATCACGCAAAAATTGCCACCATTTTAACTTTTAAAAAGTGAAACACGCCTTTTCATGCATCAGTAAGGTGGCTTATATGTAAAATTGATGTTTGGATGTTAGGTACGTAAACACATAATTATTGAGTGCTAATGCAGTTAAATCCTCCATATTTATTTAGTGGTGGTTGTTTGACACTAATCTTTCTTTTCTATGGTACAGAGGTAATCAAGCTTATGCAGATGGAAATCTTTCTAAAGCTGAAGACTTTTATAGTCGTGGAGTGGACTCTTTCTCTTTCGAGGAAATTTCTAAAGGCTGCAGTAGAGCTTTGATGTTGTGTTATAGTAATCGTGCAGCTACACGAATGTCACTTGGAAGGTTGAGGGAAGCACTTGATGACTGTAAGATGGCTATCACAATTGATCCTAGCTTTCTTCGAGCCCGAGTAAGGGCTGGGAAGTACGTGATTCGTGTTTCTTATTTTCCTAATTGTGCACATGCTTGCATTTCATTTTTTATTTAATTATTTTTGTCTTATACTTTAGAAATCTCATATATTAGAACTGTTAATGAAAAGAAAAAAAGGAATATTGAACGTGCTGTTCATAAAATAAAGGGAAATTCACATACACAGCACAAAGTTTTTATGTATTTACATATCTCACACGTAAACTTGTACATGCATACCACTTTGGTACTTCAAACCTATGCATGAAAATGTGTATTTCACTTTTAAAAAGTGATAATAGTGCTAATTTTGATTTTATATTAAAGATTTGAGTTTTATGTGTTTAATATGAAGGTATAGGTGTGAGATATGTAAATACATAAGAATTGTGTGTTCTGTGCGAATGCCCCTTTTTTAATTCACTTTCACAGCTTATATTTTTCTAAGAAATCTTATTAGTTTTTCGTTTTTGTAGTATCAATCTTTCTCTTGGAGAGACTCCAGATGCCCTGCAACATTTTGAGAAGGTCTTGCAATTAGACAAGGAGGCAAAATCTGACCAGAAAATTCTATTAGAGGCCATTGATGGCATTGAAAAAACTCAGGTAGAATTTTCTTTTAATTGGTCTTGGAATTGTCCCTTTGTTCTTAAAGCTGTCATAATATTTTGTGTTTTTCTTTACTAAATTTGGTTGGATCACCAGTCAATAGTATTCATTTATGAAAAACTTATAATGACTGTTAAAGGGGAACATTTTAGTGGATTAAGATTTTAATCCAGTTGGCTTACTGAATTGTTTAAAAAAAATTTCTTGTTGAACTGAAAGTTCTCTATTTGCTTAAACCTTAACTTGTTTATCAATTTTTTACTGGACAAGTAGAGGTTAAATTGTTCGTTGCACTCAAAACTTTAATACCTATTTTTTCAAGAAATCAATGATCATAATTTGCTATAACCCTTCACCCCAACATCTATTCTCA
This sequence comes from Phalaenopsis aphrodite, assembly GCA_003013225.1. Classification (NCBI taxonomy): domain Eukaryota; kingdom Viridiplantae; phylum Streptophyta; class Magnoliopsida; order Asparagales; family Orchidaceae; genus Phalaenopsis; species Phalaenopsis aphrodite. The sequence goes on from NEWO01000713.1 coordinate 45,010, forward strand.
ACAAATATTGGCAACTTAGCAGATTTTAGATTTTTATTATAAATATGAAATCAGTTGTTTTTTTTTCAACGATGAAATTTTAACAATTGCTCCTTAAAGAACCTTTCTCGTGCTAGTTGAAAACATCACGTGATTTTCTCTCTTCACTATTTGTTCTTATAGCTTGATGTTGATAGATGTAAAGCTAAATCCAAGTAGCAATATGTTGTTAGGAAATTCTTTGTCTTTGGAGCAAAATATTTTAATTGAGAGTTATAGACATTATTGCTATTGTGCATATTAATTATCTTTTTTATGTATTTCTAGTTTTCATGATTCAATGGTTAGGGAAAGTATAAATCTCTCGTTATAGAAATTTTTAAAATTTCATCGAAAGAATAATTTAAGGGATAATTATAACCGGCTATGTTCAAATGTGATAACACAATGATGGGTAACTGTATATTTATATTTGATAAAATTATAGTTTTTAATGACACAAATAGTGCACCATGGCACATGATGCAGCAAAGCTTACTACCTATGTTAGAACATTGACATGGTGCATAGTTTCAAAATATTGTGCACCATTTGATTATGGTATGCTTCATTTGCATTATCTTGAGAGTTTTTATATACTTTTCACTTAACTAGTGCTTTATTAATTAATTGCTAAAATAAAATAATTTTTGCCCTAAACAGCGATTAAATGAGTTTTAAAGGCTAAATCTCAAATTGGGTTACTTGCCTTCGTCTTATAGAATCCATATCAAAATTTGGTAGATCACAAGCCCTTGTCTCATACAAGTAGCATGAAAAATTACTTTTGTCATTAGTGAATGCTTGTAATGAATGTAAGGATTCGTGGCTAGTATGTGATTCATTATATTTTTCCTTCTAACTCTTTTGGATTTTCAAGGAAGGAACAATAAGCATCATGATGTTTCAAAGAAGGACTAATGTTAGTTCTCAATTATTTCTCCCGCCTAAAATATAAGGCTGACTGACGTTTATTTTTTTGGTTTTTAATGATCGTATACTTATATTTTTAATTAAATACTAGCTCAAAGTTTTAGAACATCCCTGGTTGATGATATCGTTGTGATCTAGATTGGTGGTTGAAAGTTGAGTTTGTATATGGGGAAAGTTGAGTTTGTATATGGGAAAATAGATGACGATGAAAATCCCATTCCTTTGTCTCTTTGGGCCAACTTGTTGGATTCAATCTATCATTTATAGAAGGTTGGAAGGCTGCATCATCCAAGTAATCTAAGCTACATTCTATTAGATGTCTTGAATAGGTTCATGTGACAATACAACAAAGTGTATGAGCATGTCCCTTCAAAGGGAATGCCAATGTTCTTGAATGAATGAGGTATTCAAGGTCTTGTGTGGTTTATTATGATTTAGAGGTTCAAGACGTGATGTTAAAGGTATAATGCAGTGTGCTTACTATTTCAATCAATGTTGACTCAGGGGCATAACGCATGGAGTAGTGCATTCAAAGGTGTCAGTACATGATTGCCTCTCACTTCAAGGTATTAGTTAGTTTACTTGTCCAAGATGAATTTTGTCCCACCAAAATAGAATGCATCTTAAGGTATATTGGGCATAAACATGTTTTAAAAATTGAACCAGACCGGCTGGTCCAACTATTTTAATTATGAACATGTCCTTCGATTGGTTCTCGCCAAGAATTATCTTGAATTGACTGTTGAATCAGTGAAGAGGTTTGACTTTTTATGAGTCGGACGACTCTTATTTTGATCAATTTTTGGCTTATTGATTTCATTGGATGGTTAGAAATTAAAGATTTATATTTAAAAAGACGAAAATAACTAAAATATCATGTTTCAAATTTTATTGTAGAATTTTATTTGCAATATTTAAGAATAAGCTATTGTAAATTAGAATATTGTATATTGAATATGTGAAAATATTATTATTGTGTTCTTATTACATCATTTGAATCCTATTAAAATAATTATAATATTCATACATCATCTTGTTTATTCCCAATTTAATATTTGATATTGAACTCCTTTCGGTTCAATATCCGATTTGATTTTAATAACCATGGCAAGAACCTTATATCACGAGATGTCTTTATTATGAGACTCGATTCTCGAGGGTTTATGCCCGTGTAGTAGAGGGCTATATGTCGTATCCATGGTTTTCTTTAATGAGATAACTATCTTGTAGACTCTTCAAAGCATTGCCTTATGCTCAAAGAAAGGTGCGTTTGCTTTTAGTGATCATAAGATTTACCTAGCAAATGCGTTCAGATATTAAAAAGTTTTGGGCTTACAGCTATGTGTATATAAAGACCCGGGAAGTGGGACTTACTAGATTATGGGTTTATAGACTAACCTAAGGATGTATGTGGGATCGATGGAGTTATGGTCCAACTTAAGATTTTTTATTAGATTGATGGGGTTATGGCTTAGTTTGAGGATGTTTGTGGGACTTATGGGGTTATGCAGTTGCTTAAGAACATATATAAGACTTTATTAGGTTATTATCCAACCCAAGAATTGTATTCTATGCTTCCTTCATATAAAAACACTTCGGAATATAGCACCTTAAGTCTCTGAAGGTTTGAATCAACTCTATGATCCATGTGTGACATATCCTCTTTGTTAGAGGAATGATTTGAGGATGTCTTATTTCCTCGTGATATAAAGGAGGTAGCCTGGGGATTTAAATATTTATCATAATTAAGTTTGAAGGCCTTATGAAATTGTGTATTCAAATGTAATGGTGAAAGTTATGCCATTGAGGCCTAAAGATCAAGAACTAGTGCTTCTTGCTTTATTGTTGAGGATGTTTTCTTTTAGGACTCATCATTCTGATATTGGAAGGAAATAAAAGTGCAATTTTCTCTGAAC
>NEWO01000713.1:50805-79748 GCA_003013225.1 Phalaenopsis aphrodite
AATTTTAAATATGAAAAAAAGGAGCAATTTTTGGTGTTGTATGCACAACAAATTACATGGAAAATGATACTGATAAAACAGTACTGCATATATAGTTTATTAGAACTGTAATTAAATTGTTGAAGAAGTTTCAATATTTTGTTGCAAGAAAATGCCAAATGTAAATTTTGATTAAAAGTACATTTTTTATTGTATGACATAACTCATTAATCCAAGGATTTGTGAGATCATTGCATATATAGTCTTAAAACTAACAAATCATGCACCGGGGAATCATACAAGTCAATTAGAATGTGATGTTACCCACTTATTATGAATTATATGGTATTTAAAACCATTCTAGTCTTTTAGTAAGTTGCTTAATTTAATTATTGCTTATTATGACTCAAAATTTGTTATAAGTTATATTAGGAAATAGTTTATTCCTGTTAGAAGTTATGAGGATTAAACATATTTTCTTTCCTATTTTATGTTGTTTCATTTATCTCAAAAACAATTAATATGAATTGATTAATTGGAGATATTAGGAGTTATATTTTTCATGTGCTAGAATTTATATAAGGGTTATTTATACTCTCTTTCATATCAATAAAAATATTTTGAATTTTAGCATGGTATCAGAGCTTAATTTCGTATCCTAGTCACATGTCCTCCTTCCAGAACCATCAGACTCCCTTCCTGTCATCCGCCATGCAGGAAGGGAGGAGCACTTGTCTTGGTATTTGAAACAATAATTTTTTTTCTTCTTCACATTACCCTAGATCCCAGCCTTCTGCCTAACCCTAGATCCCAACCACCGGGCTACTCTGCAATAGTTGCATTCCTTAATTGTAGAGCCTCTCGCAATTTTTCCTAGCAGTGATCCCCTCTGGCTAGTTGTCCCAGCCACTGGCTTGCTCTGCATCTGACCAGCTCTTCCTGCTCTCCAACATTTTGGCTTCTCTAATTTTTCTATAGGTCCTTACCGCTGGAGGTACAACTTTCCCTAGAGCTGCAGCTTTCTTGCTACCTTCACTGCAGGTCCTTCCCGCTGTTTTTTGGCGCTTGTTCCCTGCAGCAGTCCGATTCATGGTTTATAGTAATCTGGCTTCCCATATTTTCTTCGATTGTCCAGATTTTCAGCAGTCCGGCTTTCTAATTTCAAGTTCGCCTACAGATCTCCTTTGTTACTTTTGTCAGTCGGCATTATGTCTCAAGATCCCAACCAACTCCTTTGGCTCAGTCGGAATCATGGTAGACTCCTCCAATTTTGAGCGATCTTTAGAAGGTGTTTTGGATTCCACCAGAGAGTTGAATCCAACCTCGACAGTAGGGGCGACTTTATCACTCATAGTGGAAATCTCGGTTTCAATCGCTTATCTCTTTTGCGTGATTTTCTAGCCATTAGACCTCCCTGTCGACCACTCCAGCTGCTTCAGCCTCGACGGAAATGGCAATCGCAATCCCCCTATGCAGTGAGGAGCGAGAGCCGAGCCATGGTTGTGTCGAGAAGCCTTTGTGGCTCGTGATGTTTTGCGTAACTAATATGTTGGATTATGTTGATCGAGGAATAATTGCAAGCAATGGTGTAAATGGTAGACAAAGCAAATGCGTGGAGAGCGGCATTTGCATATCATAAGGTGGAATTCAAGGTGACTTCAACCTCAACAATTTTGAAGATGGTGTCCTCTCATCTGCGTTCATGGTTGGACTTCTAGTGGCATCTCCAATATTTTTCACCCTTAGCAAAAAGTGAAGCTTCATTCATAAGCCTCACAGCTCCATCAATTGATGACAATGCACTTGCATCACAGAAAACACTTTGGCATGTAGCTTTCTACATGTACATTCCATCTGGAATTGCACTTGGTTACGTATATGGTGGAATGACTGGGAATGATCTCCATTGGAGTTATGCTTTCTAAAGGGAGGCACTCTTGATGCTTCCATTTGTTATTTTTGGCTTTCTTATAAAGCCATTGTAGCTGAAGGGTTTTTATTCGTCAAAGCCTGATAAGGAGGAAGCCTTGGGTGCAATCGATGCTGCAGACTTATTCCGAATTTTTTTTCTGCAACATCCCTCCTGTAGAACCTTTTCCCGGAACAGGCCTCCTCCAAAGTGCTTTATGCAGTCCCTCCTTTGGTGCCTTTTTCTTGCATCAGGCCCTCTGCAATTTTTTTCCTACCTCCTTCAGATTCTTTCCTGCATCAGAGCTTCCTCCGGAATCTTTCTTTCAGCAAATCCCTCTCCAGAGTGCTTCCTGCAGCAAGTCCTGCACTGAAATTATTTCTGCAGTAGGCCATCCTCCTGAGTTTTTTCTGTATCAGGTCCTCCTCTGGTACTTTTTTCTGCAGCAAGTCTTGCCTTCAAATTTTTTTCTTTTTCTGCAGGTCATATCCTACAATTTTTCTTGTTGGTTGTCTATTTTCTTGCTAACACCTCTGCAGCATTACCCATAGGAGTCTTTCGCCTATCTACAGACACTGCAAGAACTGCAGTCAAAGATAACTACATCAACTTGAAGTTAGTTTTTCCTGCATGTCGTCTATTTCTCTACAAACTCTCCTAGAACATTACTTATAAAAACCTTCTGTCTACTTACAAATACTGCAGGAACTGCAGTCAGACAACTACAGTTGTCTATTCCCTTGCAAACTTCCCTGCAGCATTACCTGTAAGAGTCTTATATCTGCCTACAAACACTGTAGGAACTGCAATCAAAGACAACTGTAGTCAACTAGAAGTAAATTTTTTTTACAGGTTATCTACTTTCATACAAACTTCCCTGTAGCATTACCTTAGGAGTACTTCGCCTATCTACAGACACTGCAGGAACCACAGTCGAAGATAATCGCAGTACGAGTGAAGAAGTTTCACTTCACAGGATCTTCCTCGTCCATTATTTGATGTTTTCAAATCTAAGTTGAACATGATTTTCAACTATGTTTCAACTTGAGGGAAAGTGTTGGAAGTTATATTAAGAAATAATTTATTCATGTTAGAAGTAACGAGGGTTAAACTTATTTCTTATAGATTTGATTATTTCCTTTTCTAATTTAAATTTTTCTATTTTATGTTGTTTACTTTATCTCTAAAACAATTAATATGAATTGATTAATTGGATTATAAGGAGTTATATCTTTTCTTTACTGATATTTTTTTATTTTCTTTCCTATCCTAAGATTCATGTAAGGTTTATTTATATCCCTCTTCATATCAATAAAAATATTTCGCATTATTCTCAATTCCAACAAAATCTTATTTGGTTCCTCTGAGAGCAGTTAGTGGTTCAGGGCTTCTCTCTCTTTCAACATTTTAATTTAGGGAAATTTAGATATGTATCACACAATTCTTATGTATTTACATATCTCACACCTAAACTTTCCTATTTACATACATAGCACTTTTGGTGTTTTAAACCTATGCATTCAAAAGTGTATTTTATTTTTAAAAAGTGGTAGTGTTATTCGCGATGTGATATTAAAGATTTGAACACTGTGTAAATATGAAAGTTTAGGCTTGAAATATAGAAATACATTAGAATTGTATTTTATGCTGTAAATGCGCCTTTAAATTAATTTCATGCCACTGTTTTGCATGTAACAACTATTTATGTGCATGTGGTCCCCTAAAAAGCGCTTCAGCAACATTCAACACTTGTCCTTGTTTACAAAATAATCAAGTTTCCCTTTTCTGTATTCAATGAATCTTATTTCCATAAAAAAGAGGCATTTACATACATACCACACAATTCTTATGTATTTAGTATTTACATATCTAACACCTAAACTTTACATTTTATATTTATACCAACCAAATCCTTTATTTCGCATTAAAAATACCACTATTTTAACTTTAAAAAAGTGCAATACATCTTTGCATGCATAAGCATGGTGGCATATATGTAACAATTGAAGTTTAGGTAAATACATAGAAATTATTAAATCTTCAAAAAAAAAATTATCCAAATTGATTTATTAGTGCATCTTCTTCCAAAGACTGCAGGAAATGAAGCATTTCAAGCAGGAAAGCATCTGGAGGCTGTGGAGCTTTATACAGCTGCTTTAACATTGAATACGGAATCCCGTCCTTTTACGGCTATATGTTTCTGCAACCGTGCTGCTGCATACCAAGCTCTGGGCCAAATTACGGATGCAATTGCAGATTGCAGTCTCGCTATTGCTCTCGACTCTACTTATAAAAGGGTTTGTGATCTTTTGCATTGTCAGTTTGCTTTACTAGTGGTTTCTTAATTAGCGTAGCATCACATCGAAAACCAAGTATATAGCAGAGTTTTAGTTTATTCATGTTGTGCCTGTAATTTTTGGGGGAGAAAAGTGTCAAAATGGTCCCCTTACTATTTGTTGGAAGACATTTTAGTCCTAGTGTCTATAAAAATGTCAATTTTGTCCCTAGATTCTTTTAATGGGGGCTAAATTAATTTTTCCTAGGGACTATTTAAACCCGTATTAAAAGAGTTGGAGGACTAACTTGATATTTTTATAGGCTCCGTGATTAAAATGACCCCATATAAATAGTTAGGGGATTATTTTGACACTTTACTTAAAACTTAATTTTTGTTGACAAACTGCCCATTTTGAGGACCACATATCCTGTTACTTCATTCTTAAACCGCACATCATTTTATTTTTGACGAAGATTTACATACATACTACTTAATTCATATATATTTACATATCTAACATCAAAACTTCAACGTTTATATATATACCACCACTTTACCTATGCATGAAAAGGTGTACTTCACTTTAAAAGATTAAAATAGTGGTATTTTTTATGTGATATGAAAGATTGAGGTGGCATAAGTGTAAACAAAAAAAAGTATAGGTGCTAGATTTGTTAATACATAGGAATGGATGGTTTGTATCATCTTTGGCGAGCATAGTTAACAGCTTTAGAATATTATGCTGACCTTGCAGGCAATTTCTAGAAGAGCCAGTTTACATGAAATGATTAGAGACTATGGGCAGGCAGTCACTGATCTGCAAAAGTTGACTTCTCTTCTTGAGGTGCATTCGGATGATAAAAACAGTGCTAGTGGATCCCTTGGTAGATCGAGCAGCAACTTCGAAGATCTCAATCAAGCTCGAATGAGGCTTTCGAGAGTCGAAGATGAGGCCCGAAAAGGAGGAACATTAAATATGTATATGATATTGTAAGCCCTGTCAGCTTTAGCGTGGTAGTGAACAATCTTCGGTTTTTAAGCATTGTTTCTTCATACTTGCCTCACCTTTTTTTTTTTTTTTTTTTTTTAGGGCAATGATTAGTATCTATGTTTGCTAGTTATATTATGTAGGGGACTTTTTTTGCACTTTAGTTTATTTCAATTTTCTTAGCATGCCGCATAAAAACTACTTCAATTTTGTTAATCTAGCCACTTATCTCTTAATACAGGGGAATTGAAAGTTCATGCTCTGCTACAGATGTGAGGAAAGCTTATCGCAAAGCTGCACTGAGGCATCATCCTGATAAGGTATTGATAAAATTTCCACTATTTTTCTTACTTCTACTATCAGAGAAAAAAATTATAACGATTTAATCGATACAGGCCGGTCAATTCCTAGCTCGAAGTGAGAATGGTGATGATGGAGTTTGGAGAGAAATTGCGGAAGAAGTCCACTCAGATGCTTCTAGATTATTCAAGATGATTGGGGAGGCATATGCGATTCTCATAGACCCATCGAAGGTACTTTGTAATTTATATTTTCAGAAACTCGAAGATATTTATTGTTCGATATTGGAGTTGTTGGCTACTTTTTTTGATAGGCTGATTCAATGAATTGAATTTCATGTGATAATTACTTGGCTAATTGGATTTTAAGGTTTCATCAGGATTAGAAATACCCATTTTAACCTTTAAATATGTAGAATTGAACGAGAAAAGTGCAAAAATGGTCCAGTAACTCTTTGTGGGGATTTATTGTAGTCTTAAGAGGTTATAAAAATGTCAATTTAATCCCCAAACTCCTTTAATTTGAGTTGTAATAGTCCTCACAGAGGGGACTTACTTTGGCTCCCATTAAAACGGACCGACGTCTAATTTCACATCTTTATAAACTCTAGGACTAAAATGGCTGCATGTGGTTAGGGGACTATTTTTGCACTTTAATCGTAAATTAAATGACTATATGAAATATGATAAACTTTTGATTACATCAAAAGAACCTGTTCGTTTGAAAAGAAGAGATTTTAAAAGAACAGATAATTAAAGCATTTTTCAAGTCCAAGGCCTCAACTTATGGTATAGAAAGTGCTAATATAGCTCAGTAAACAGATAATTAAGCATTTTTCAAGTCCAAGGCCTCAACTTATGGTATAGAAAGTGCTAATATAGCTCAGTAATTAGAGAGCCATGTTGTTTTTTATGTTTACATTGACATATATACTACTCAAATCCTACATGTTTACATATCTAACGCCTTAATTTCAATTTTTGCATATTTATATGCCACCTTTCCTACGCATGAAAGGTTATATTTTGTTTTTTAAAAGTATTTTTGTGTGTTGTGAAAGATGGGGGGTGATAGAAATGTAAAATGTAAAGTTTAAGTGTTAGATATGTAAATAAAGAAAAATTGGGTGGCATGCATGTGAATTCCTCTATTTTTATTCTATAGTGGACTAAGATTTCCAAAAGGTTACCAAGATTACTCCGTAGACTTGAAACTTCTAACCAGAACTCCACTGACAATTTTTTTTTATATCTCAAGCAAAAATACAATTGTACTGCGACGTTTCTTATCTATCTACCTGTATTAAAATGATCATGACAATCCTGTTAAAATTTGTTAGCCTTTTCTATTGAAAGAATTTTACTGAGTGATATGTACTTAAGCAATTTGGTGTAGTTGCTTTTTTTCTTTTATCTTTTACATACATACCACTCAATTCCTATGTATTTATATATCTATATCTAATTGCTTAACTTTGCTTTTTACATTTATATCATCGAAATCATTCATATAGGTAAGACGGAATATATAGGTAAACTTTGAAGTTTGATAATAGATATGTAAATACACAGGAATTAAGTGGTACCATGGTTGTATGTAAAATTTCCTTTATTTTATCACTAGGATTTAATTTTGTTTTGCCTTCAAAATTAAAAACAGTTTTGACATTTTTCTCGTTATATAACCTTCCTAGTATGAACAAATAAAAATCATTGCCTTTTTTTTCTTTTTTGGGCGAAATTGTTTCATTTTTTCATTGACAAACTGTATAACGTTCATTTGCCTGTTCAGCGCCAACAATATGATATTGAAGAGGAGTTGAGGACTATGAAGAAAAACTATGGCTCTTATGGCGCAAGTAGTTCGACCCGCACCCAAGCTAGCAGCAACAACAGCCAACACGAAAAAACTTTCAATTCACATCACTGGAACCCGTATAGAAGTTCGTATTGGCGGAGATCGGAGGGATGATTTCTGTACCATGCTTCAACTTGGATCTGTAGAAGAAGCTGGAAGCTGCATTGCCTGCTGACAGTCTGCCATTAAGAGCTGTGATTTCATGGAATATGAGGGGGCTGACTGTCAAAATGTTGGAAGAGACTGCATTTTTCTGTAAATAATTTTGCTGTGGGATTCATTGAGCCATTTGGAGCAGGGATTGGATTGGCGGGAGAGATCGGCTGGGTGATTGCAAATGTAAAAAGAGGAATTATATTGGAGATTGGAGTGGAGTTATTCGTCTGGTTTGGTGAGGAATATTTTCAATTTAGTGCTATAGTTTATATGGTATTGCCTTTGGTTTTATTTAATTGGGCAGAAATGAAAGGTATTATTTAGTTGAGATTGTTGGCAATGTATGTTGCTTTCTAGAATTCTTTTGTCACGAGGCACATTTATAATTTGATTGTCATTGTTTGTTTTTTGTCAGTGTGAGGATATTTCATTGGGAAAGATTTGCGTGCATGCCACAATTGCTATTTACATGTCTAGTACTTATATTTCAAATTTTGCAAATGTATAATACCTGTTAATGAGGCGTATTAAAGTAAGAGTTAATATGGTCATTTAGATGTAAAAATTTAGCTTAGAGGTTAGATGTGTAAATATATAAGAATTAGTTGGTATATATATCAACCTTCCTATATTCAAGGTTAACTACTCCACCTAAAAAACACTAATTTTATTATCTAAATAAAATAATTTAAGAAATTGTTAGTAACTAAAAATGATAATTTCCATACACTTAAATCTAGTTATTTATAAAATTACCACTTTCATCCATCAAATTTTCTCCCAATCATCAATATTCTACCATCTGCCCAAATTTTTTCCCTTGCAGCACGCTCCACTAATTCAGATACATATTTTTCAAATTTAAAAACATTTAAAACTTTAATTGCATAAGTATAAATATCCTTAAATATAAACATAGCAATCATATTATAACCCTTGTAATGAAAACGTGCGTTAACATAACTTTTTCTCATGTATATATAGGCATTTACATGCATACACCACCAAAATCTTTCATTTCATATCAAAAATATTACTATTTTAACTAAAAAAAGGTGAAAAAGGCCTTTTTTTTTTCATGCATTAGTGGCATAAGCATGTATGTAAAAAATAAAAGTTTAGGTGTTAGATTATGTAAATATAAATGCATAGAAATCAAGTGGCCTGCATGTGACATGCATATAGAGAGCTACCACAAGAAAATAAAAAGGAAAAATAATAAAATTATAGCCAAACAAGGAAAATATTTTAAAAATGTATGCCACAACTTTGCCAGTTTCATGAGGCCTAACATCTTAACTCAAAGAAATTCGAAAAGATAATACAATGCTTTTGTACTGCAAAAAGCTAATGTTAACGTGCAGATTGTGCAGCTTGATCGGCCAAACTCCTTGCCAGCATGTAAGTCCGTGTGTTCAGATTCTTCATAGTCTCTATCAATTGTTCATATCTGAAACATATTTGTAGAATCAGCCTCACCTTATATTGATTCCAAATCTAACTCAAATTCAATCATCTTCAAAGCACTAGAAAGAAAGAATACCCCCGTATATGTATATCCACGCTAACTTTATGGTCTGGATGAGCGTTGGAGCCAAAGGATTTTGGCAAATTTACACTCATAGCACACATTCTAATGTATTTACATATCTAAGAACTAAAGTGTGATATTTACACTACACTTTGGAGTCATAAATCTATACATAAATAGGTGGTGTTTTTGACGTAATGTCAATTTTTTTAGTGTTAGAAATATAAATATGAAAGTTTAGGTGTTAGATATGTACATACAAAATAATTGTGTGGTATGCATGTAAATGCCCCTTGGACCTATTTTGAAAGTAGCACAATATATATTATAAATGATTATTCATCTAATACACTTATCTGTAAGCAAATTTTACCGCCTTTGAGGTCCATTGAAGTCAAATTTTAATCAGGATATCTGAACAAATTTTTTTTTCTAGATCTGGTAGAACTAGATTTACAAATTGAAATAGGGGCATTTACATACACACCACCCAATCCTTATGTATTTACATATCTAACACCTAAACTTTAGGTTTTACATTCACACCGCCCAAATCTTTAATATCACATCTAAAATACCACTATTTTAGAAATATTGCTTTTTCAGTAATAGGTGAGATGAAATATATTTCGGTTTCGGATATATAAATACATGAGAATTGAATGGTATATATGTCAATCTTCCATTGACAAAAATCTGTGGTTTCAAATTCAGTTCCAAGTCGATATCAATTAGATATCAACCCAAGACGAGAGTTTATTCCTGGAATTACTCAGAAGCATCCATATTATAATAAAGATAATCAAATTGTTGCATTAACAAGGCACACAATTATTCCTATTTTTAGATGATGATGATGGCCAGTCTCAAAAATTGGAAATAGAAGGAAAGAAGGGGCTAAAAGAAAAAAGAAAAGACAAGGAAGATTAGCTTACACGTTTACACTGCTGGTCTCCATTAGAACTGTCCCAGAAACGGAATCAATCTTAGCCTCTAGTTTTGCATTTTGAACAAGATTAATAATCCAGTGCTCTGCCTCACCATAATTCATGTTCAGCTTCTCTGCAAGCATGCTGTTACAACAGAGCTTAAATTAGCACAAAGGTAACCATATAGATGTGTGTGTGTGTGTGTGTGTGTGTGATAGAATAGAACCACCATAAATTTTATTGATGCAAAGAGAGGAATAATAAAGAAACAAAATAAAAAGAGGGGAATTACAAGATCTAATAGTAAGAAAAGAAATAAAAATAGGATACAATAAAAAAAGTAAAGGAATAAAAAAGAATCGCAGCTAAAAACTTAGAATAAACAGAATTTAATAATGGCTAACTAACCATTATCAAATATTCTAATACTCCCCTCATGTTGAAGCATAAATGTCAGTCATGTTCAACTTGAATTTAAAATAATCAAATAGTGACTGAAGAATTCTTTGTGACAATATTCATCATCTAGCCACCAAATGACACAAACGGAATAAAATTTCTCCGGACTCGAGCTTTTCCTTAATGAAGTGTCGGTCAAGCTCAACATGTTTGGTGCGGTCATGCTGGACCGGATTGTGAGCAATACTAATAGCTGCCTTGTTATCACAAACAACTGTAGGGGAACAGAGGCTGTCATACATAGTTCGTGGAGCATGATGCATAACCATAGAGCTTCACAAATTCTCAAGGACATGGACCCAAATTCGGCTTCCGCACTACTCCAAGCAACCACAGAGTGCATCTTGCTTTTCCACATGACCAGATTTCCCCACACAAATGAGCAGTGCCCCGCCATAGAACGCCGATCATGGACGACCATGGCCCAATCAGCGCAGCGTAAATTGCAATAAATGAAGTGTGACAGAAAAAAAACAAACTAAGCTTGGTGTATCTTTTAAATAATGGAGAATTCAGTGGACAACTTGGAGATGATGCTCGCAAGGATCATGCATAAATTGACTGACTATCCCAACAACGTGGCAGAGGAAGGGGCTTGTATGGACAAGGTAAATGAGTTTCCCCATAAGGCACTGGTAGCGAGTCTTGTTTACAAGAACTGCATTGAGAACATCAAAAGGTTTTTCATTGAGATCCATTGTAACAACCACTGATTTGCACAAGAGAAGATTGTTCTCTGTCAAAAAGTTAATAACATATTTCCACTAAGATAGACAAATGCCCTGAGATGACCGAGCAACTTTCTTGCCTAAGAAGTACCGAAGAGAATCAAAATCCTTCATTTCAAATGAAACAACAAGAATGTCTTTCAGAGACTTCAATACCAGTAGATCATTACCTGTAAGAACAATATCGTCGACATAGACGATAAGAATAGCTATCTGGTCGCCGAAGGAAATGTCGGAAGAAAAGAGTGTTGTCCAATTGAGTCTGAGTAAATCCATGGTCTACCACCACCTTTGTGAACAGGGATAATAAGACCCAAATGGTTTTAATTTGACAACTAGAACAAATGTCTCCTCATAGTATAGCTCCGTAGGTATGTGAGTCCCTTTGGCGAACAACCGTGCCTTATTGCGTTCAAAGAATTCATCAGATTTAAACTTGATAGTAAAAATTCATCGGCATCCCACTATGTTTTTGCTCCGAGGAAGATCAACAATGTCCCAAGTATGGTTTCGCTGAAGGACATTCATCTCTTCCATGACGGCAGCTTTCCAGGTTAGGTTCTGCTAAGACAACCTCAGCAGTAGAAGAGAGTTGATGATGGATCTGGACCGTAGGAAATGCTTTGTAGGTCGGCAAGAATTTGCGAAAAGAAACAGTCTGTCGTGAGATAAAGAAAGCATATTTGATTGCATAACTTACTAGAGGAACTGGCTTCCTCATTTGGAGAAGCAGTGTTGGAGATATCGTTAGGAGGTGTGGTTAAGCAAGTGTTTAGTGAGCTCCATACTAGGTGCATCAGAACAAGTGTGTCGAGTGTAGGCACGAAAGGTAGGAGGATATGCCAGTGGAACCAAAGGGGCAAAGGGCTCATTGATTGTAAGAGAAGTGGGTGGAACCAAAGGAAGAGAGAGTTCCTCGATGGTAGGTGATGTGGGTGGGTGGGTGGGTGGGGGGCAAGGAACACTATCCAAAAACTCCAGCTCCCCCTCACTGGAGGTCGATTTAGAAAAGTAGGAAACACTTTTAAAAAAAGAATACATTAGCACTCACATAGACCTTATTTGTGGTAGGATCAAGGCATTAATATCTTTTTTGAGTGGCAGAGTATCGGGGAAAATACATTTTATAGACCTGGGATCAAGTTTACTTCAAGTTGAGGTCGTGTTCCGAACGAAGGTTGTGCACCCAAAAAATTTTTGGATCTAAAGTGGAGAAGACCCAATTGTTAGGAAAGCGCGATCTTGAGACGACTGAGAGGGTTCAAAAGTTGTGAATTTTTTTATGGAAAACTATTGATGAGATAAGTGATCATAAGAATGACATCATTCCCGAAATGCTTTGGGACATCCAATTGAAACATAATGGAACGAGTCACGTCGAGTAAATGTCGATTTTTTCTCTCGGCTACCCCATTTTGTTGAGAAGTGCTGATACACGAGCTATGATGGAGGATGTCCTTACTTACCAAAAATTCTCCTAATATAGAGTTAAGAAATTAGCGACATTATCAGTCCAAATGACTCATAGAATGTTTGAATTAGAACAAAATGAAGGCGTGAAAATTTGTGAAAGTAACAGCAACTTCAGATTTATCATTTAAAATATAGACCCACGTCATCCAAATATGGTCATCAATCAAAGTAAGGAATCACAGTTTATTGGTATAACTGAGAGTGCGAGAGGGTCCCCATGAGTCACTGTGAATAAGAGAAAATGTAGCCAAAGACGTGTAATTGTCAGGTGGATAAGGAACACGATGATACTTAGCTAACTCATAGGTTTCACATTTGAAATTAGAAGGATTTTTACTAGTAACAATCAACGGATACAACTGTTTTAGATACTGAAAATTAGGATGACTCAAATGACAGCGTAACAATATAATAGAACATTTAGTGGACTGAGATAAATTGTAACTACTGAGTGGAGTGTCATTATTCATGTTTTTCTCTTGGAAGAAGAAGAGCCTGCACACCCGCTTAGCAGTTCCAATTATCCTCCCCGAACAACGATACTAAAAAACACGTACATCAAAGGAAAAATGAACAATGCAATCAATGTTATATGTCAACTTACTGACAGATAAAATGTTACACTTCAGCAGAGATATATTTAACACAAATTCCAGAGTTAAATTAGTTGTTAAAACAACAAAACCTTTACCAGCAATGAAATTTTGAAACTCGTAAGCAATTTTAACTGTATCTTTCCCTGAGCAATGATAGTATGCTTGAAAGCTTTCAGTCATGTGGTTCGTAGCACCTGAATTAATGATCCATTGACTTGATGGGGCATGTGGTCCGTGACACCTAAATCAACGATCCATGAACTAGGAGGGGCAAAAGAAACGAGTGTCGTAGGATTGCTACCTTGACGAGCGTGAGATATGGACATGGCGGAAGAGAGTGGACTGGATCCAAGTAGGTTGATTAAGCGCTCAATTTGACTTTTAAGGAAATTAGAGAGTTTTTTATTGTTTTGGGTAGAGGTCGGTTGTACCGTGTTAAATTCAGATGTTGTAGCAAACCATTGGCAACGAAAGATTTGGTCGAAGGTTTGGATACAAGTTTTCAGTGGAGCTTCCAACACTTATCACGAGTGTGGTTGGACTTATGAAAATAATCACAAGTGAGGTGACCAGCTCGGGGTTGAGTACTTTTAAAGACCAAGGTGGATACTTCGACAAACAGTGGAAGTCACAAAGCATGACAAGTCTCTGGCTCTCTTCGCAGCGAATCTTAGTGAAGCAATGCTAGTAGATGAAAGAGGATCCCGACAAAGGATAAGGCCCCGGATTTTGTCAAAAACTTTGTTGAGGCCTGCCAGAAATTGGAACATACGGTCATTTTCTACAATTCTCTGAAAGAGAGCCAAGTCAGTCGAAGATTCCCAAGTGTAATCATTAATATAGGTCTCATTCCATCCTTAATGCAACTAGAACATTGTAGTGTTGGGTCACAATCCTGGATCCTTATTTGTCTCATTAATTTTCTTTGACACCTTATAGAGTTGGTTGTAATTCCCTACATCCGAGTAGGTATCACGTACTGTTGTCCAGAGGGCACTAGCGGAAGGAAGAAACATATATGATTGATCAATCGAAGTCTCTATAGAGTTAATCAACCATGACATGATCATGAAATTCTTCACTTCCCAAGCTCCATATGTTGGGTCAGTCTTTAGAGGTTCACGAATCATACAAGTGAGATGAGCAAATTTCCTACGAATGAACAAGGACACAGATTGGGACCATTAGAGAAAGTTATTGTTGTTTAGTTTATGGGTTGTGAGCAAGAAGTTCATGTTTTTTTCCTGTCCTCCAATCTGCAGAGGAACGAAGGTTGGAATTGATCCTCCGATGGAATCAAGAACATTTTCTGATGACGCTTTTTTCTAGAGGAGTTCGTCATGATTATGATTGAGCTAAACGAGATGTCGTTGAGACATCGTGAGGTTCCAACTGCTGGAGGAATATGTCCTCTCAAAGAAGTTTTCGCTGTACTAAATCTCTTGGACAGCTGGAAGAAGGTTCCAGGAGGGGCTCCGACAAAACTGGAGGGAGAACAGACAGTTAGGTAGGATTTCCGACGGCTGGAAGGTGCCTTGGGTGATTAGAATAAAGGTTCTGAATGGGCATCCGACCAGTTGGGAGGTGAACTGCTAGTTGGGAAGAATCACGAAAGAATTGAGAGAATTTCTCCAGAAGAATCGCGGGAAGAGTGGGCGGACAGAATTAGACTAAGAAATCCCGCTGGGCAGCAAGGGGAACCCAGGTGGGAAGAATCACAAAGAGAATGGCAAAAAATCGATCACGTCAGTTGAAAGGAGATCTGGTTGGTTGAAGCAAGATTCGGCTAGCTAGAACAAGGTTCGACGACTGCTAGAGTTAGAACCATAACTCTGATATCATGTTAGAATAAAACTAGGATAAAACTTATTGATGCAAAGAATAGTATAAATATCCAATACAAAAATCTGCTAATAAGAAAAGAAATAAAAATAATATACAGTAAAAAAAGGAAAGCAATAATAAAGAATCCCAGCTAATAACTCAAAATAAACAAGAATTAATAATGGCTAAAACTAGCCATTAATAAATATTCTGATATATATATAATAAGCTTACCCAATATCAATGCATCTATGAATGCGGCAGTAAGTTTCGAAGATGAAAAGCCGAGCATTTTCGAGGAATTCATCCTTTAATGGTACAGTTGAAAAGTTAGCATCTTCCACTCGCTTACCAAGAAAGGGATCATTAAGAATCACCTAACGATCAGACATTTTAGCTCATGAGGAACCAATACATAGTTATGTTTATTAAAAATGTATAACGCTTTGCGGATATATTGCACGTCATCATGCCAAAAAAAAAACAAGCCAAATGCAAAAAATTATAGAAATAAATTTACCTAACACCTTTATTCATGCGTGTTTACCTAGCACCTAAACTTCAATTTTTATATATATGTCACTTAGTCATGCATGAAAATGTGCAATTCATTTTTAAAAAATTAAAATAATGATATTTTTATGTGATATGAAAATTTTGGGTGGTATAAATGTAACAAACAAAGTTCAGGTGTTGGAAATAAGTAAATGAATAAGAATTGGGAGGTATATATCTAAATGCCGCAAAATTAAAATGGCTTTAAAAAAAATTACATGCTCGCACTCCTGAAGCTTTATTTGTGCACCCTCAAAGTCGTAATTTATATATAAGCACTCGAGGAATTCTGTAATTGGATCTTTGTACACATGGTTTTCCTGTTGAATAACTTTGATAAGCTCTTTAATCATATTCCATCTTCTTTTGCTAACAATGACAGCAGTCGCAACATAACGTAGGAGATGGTTTGCATTTGTCTGAATAGCATTCAAGTACCTGAAAATTAAAAAAACATAGTAAACAAAAAGTTTTATGATTAAAAATTAAAAGTAGAGGTTCGACTTACAAAAGAAAATTGTCAGAATTGCATAGCATTAACACTGATAATGTGACAAACATTATGGGAAAAAATTGGAGAGAGGACCAAGAAATAGAAAAAATGTCTAGAAGAATGAGCAGAATCAATGCAAATATCATCTAGCGTACGAACATAAATCCTGACACACGATTATACTCATATTAGGAAATTGATGACCCCTTCATTTAGAGGGCTTCATTGGCAGACTAAACAGGGATAAAGACCTCAGGATTTATATCAGTTTTGATGCCAATTTTGGGGTAAAACCCTCATGATTAATGAAGTTCATTTTCATTTTCACAAGTTAGATGGATTTGATGTAAGCCTCAAAGTTTTAAGTTGGTTGAAAAGATTTGGTAAGATAAGTAGATTGAAAATCTAAATATTAACTTTACTTTAGCTGTGTCGTAATATTCCGTAGTAGATGATTGCTTTTTTGTTAACATGTATGCAAGGATCATTCTTGAGAAAGGGTTATGTTCTCTCCCCTTGTTCAATACGATGTTAGCATTAGTTTAGTCAGTAATTCTCTGTAGTATCGGTATGATTCTCTATGGTTTACTCGGTGAGCTTCTATTAGGCTATTACACTGATTCTATATTGGAAAAAAATAACTATAGTTTCATTTCCTCGAATTTTTACATATAATTTTCTCTTTCGTAGGCATGTCACACATAGGACTTCATAAAAGAAATAAGAAAATGCCAACATGCGTCTTTGATTTCAGAAACGCATAACCTTTGTTGCATCTCAATCAAGGTATGATCAAGGAAGTTTTGACCTGATCCCTTCTGCAATAAATCAAAGACATCGAACAATATTCTACAAACTATCTAGAATGGATCATTGTTCCTAGATGGATTTCTCTCATCCTCTCCGGACAAATAACCTCGAACAGGCTTTTCTAAGGGATTTTCTTATGACTATCATCCACATAGTTCAAAATCTTTAAGCTATCTCTTTGAGAAGCTTGGTTAAACTATGAAATTTACAAACATGGTAGCACAATTCATAATTACTTAAGGAAGAAGGATTACAATCTACCACACCAAATCCCCCAAATTGATGTCCAATGAGATAATTATCTAAGGGTCTACGCAGCCTCACTTGCAACGACATGAGAAAAAACCAATAAAAGCTCTATACAGTAGAGCATGAAGACATAAATATCAAAAATAAACAAAAGTTCAAGGTATAAAAAAAACATGAGGTGAGATTGCTTTTGCATAATATAGTGTTTACATGATATCAACATACTCCTCAACACTAGAGCCCACTTCCTTCAACTTGCTTTTAACATCATCCTCCAAATCTTGGAAGGATTCCTCGGATGTTTAATGGGTAGATAATCTCTCTATGTTAGTCCCAATCTTGCATTTCACCAAACAAATCCTATTTAAGAAGCCTTGGACAAACCTTCTTCAAGACACAGATGCTTCAGGCCATTCACCTCAACTTCAAATGCTTTATCATAAGCTTATGGGATATAATCCTATAGATCACATTAGAAGAAACCAAAGAGTTCTTAAGGTTTTTCACAGCCTTAAAAAATATAGTTCATGCTTTAACTTATGGCATTTTATTACAGCCTCTTTTCATGAGGGATCTTACAATTTTTTATTCACCTTTTTAAGAACCTTCTTCATCGCTACAGGTGCCTTAAAGTCAATTACTCTCTTGGGGATTTCTGCTCAAACCTCTACCAACTCATCACGAATGTAATCAATTACCCAACATTATGAATAGGGAGAGAGAGTGGTAGTGGACATATTTTCTAGTTCAGTTCAGCACCTTCCTAACTGGTCATTTAGTGACATTGTTTTTTTAGCCTTAGCATCATACTAACCCATAAAGTACTAATCTTCATGAACATAATGTTCCATTTGTCTAAGCAGAGCCCATTAGGCCACAAGCTTCATCTTTCGAATCACCTATAATGAATATGCATATATATAAGACATTAGTAGGGATTAAAAATCTATAAAAAGAAAAGAGGGTAGACATAGCTCAATCATTTGTTGCTAGCAGCTGTACATAATTGACGTTTGGGATGTGTAAATTCAAAGGCTGAATCCCTCCATTAAAATTAAAGGTGATAGCATCATCACAAGTTATTAGGGAACGAGTTCCCTAACTGCAACCCTCGCCGGTACTGGACCGAAGTACTCCATAATACAAGATAAAAAAAAATCTTCCATTAATGAAAGATATAGGGGTTGTGTGCAAAGAGATAATAATAACGATAATTTCCTATATTCTAAGTTTGAGGTAGCGTCTTTCCCTTAAGGAATTAAGCTTGAATGATCATTGCTTGACCATAACTAGAATCACGTAAGGGCTCTCGCAAAAGGATAAAAGTTTGTTGCGGTGGGGTCACTTTCCGGCAACCTCAAGACGGCGAAGAACTAAGTCTCGAAACAGATAGGGGCTTCATCTTTTGATTAAAGTGGAGGGCTGCCCTTTAGTGATAAGAGGCAATATTTTTTAGAGCCACACAACTTGTCTATGAAAGAAGGTCCAAGCTATATTGAAATGGGTCTTCATTGTTACTAAGGTCAAAAATCAGAACGATAGGAATTAGGATACCAACATCGACCAAGATGATAACCTCTGTGCCAAAGAATAGGTTGTAGGGTTTTCCACCTATTAGAGTTCGTTAAGTAGTGCAAGAGGTTCAAAAAACAATTGAGAGCCCTTCAACCAATTGTCCCATGACCTTTACAAGGTGCATTTTGAATCCTTTAAGAATGGTTCCATTGGTAAACCCGAACTGCACATTTGCTCGAGGATGCACATGCACTACAGCCATATGAAGTAGTTGAATATAGAAATCCTTATAAAAAGATGTGAAAATCTTTTTGATTAATTGAATCTCATATCAGTGATAGTTTTACAGTAAAAATAAAGCGACAAATTATGTTCTTCCAAATAAGTTATTGAAAGTTTGTTTCTATGATTTTACCAAGTGGTTTGACCTCTACCTATTTAAAGTAGTCGACAACCAAAATGGTAAAACTTTACTATTAAGTGGCGACAAAGATGTAACAAGATATCAATATTCTATCAAGCGAAAAACGAGAGCTTGGAGAAACAAAATTTCTAATAATGATGTATAGGCAAGGTTAGAATGAAACTAACAATTGCTGTACTTTGCAAAAATCCAATGCATCATATTTCATCATGAACCAACAGAATCACGAGCTCTCCTCTTCTCTTGAAATGTTTATAACCTTTCTAAATTTTTAACTAGCATGTTATCAACATATAATTCCAAGGAGTGCCCTTTGAGATCTTCAAAGTTCTTAGTCATTAGATGATGAATATAATATTAGTATTCTTCACCTTGAAAGGCAAAACTTAGTAGTGATGTAATCATTTATCCATTTCAAAATAAGTAGCATCTTTGCCTACATAATTCATTTTTAATTGATTATAGCTACAATAATGAGTCTATAAAACTAATAATCAAATTGGCATATGTGGAATAGATAAGTTGATCAATATAAGGGCGAGAATAAATTGTCTTTCAAGCAAGTTGAGATATTTGCAATAAAGGCACATTCTCCAAGCTCTGTTGGCCTTGTTAACCAAGAAGATATTCGTTAACCAAATAGCATTGTATACCTCTTATATAAATCCAGTTTCTAAGAATTCATAGACTTCTTGCTTAATCACTTGTAACCAAATAGCATTGTATACCTCTTATATAAATCCAGTTTCAAAGAATTCATAGACTTCTTGCTTAATCACTTGTAGGCGATCTAGTGCAAAATTTTGCTTCTTATGGAGTGACTAGCTTAAATATTATGTCAATTTTGAGAGAATGCATAATAATTTTAGCATCTACTCTGGGCATATATGTCGGACTTCAAGTAAAGATGTAATGGTCGTTACATGTCCATATAATCTAACATATGCTTATCAGAGAGAAAAGAAATTATTTTATTGTCCACAAAAGATTAATCAAGTCTTCTACATAAGAGGCCCTCAAGGGTATGTCTTTATATGGGACATCAAAGTTTTCAATATTAAGGATCAATGATGGACGAGGTTGAGTTTGTTAAAAAAAACATTATTATGTTATTTGTTGCTTCTTTCATACAACACCAATTCAAATTCTGAAAATAAGCAATGAGACCAAATACTCTTTGGAGAGGCCAACAGACAACATTGTATATTGATTCAAACTTGCTTATAATGAATTGGATCAAGTAGGTTGCATGTTGAGGAATGCCCTAATTGTAATAGGGAAAGTGATTTTTCCTTATAAATTAAGTAGTCATTTATCAAACTTAAATAATAGTCCAAAAACTAATCGAATCAAGGTTGAGAAATGCGAAGTAGAATGAGTGTCGACAAAACTCATATTATCGATCATAACTCTTTTAACAATATAATATAAGCCACCAATTCCCGCATTGATAACAAGTGGATTTTAATGAGAGATTGAAAGCCTCTCCTAGTCAAAGGCATCAAAGCGTTGGAATTAGTTGACGAGATTTAAACAACACTGACAGTTGTGAGTTGGCAATTGAAACTTAATTGGAAAATAGTGGACATTTGATAATTGTTTCAATTTTACCAACTATTTGGCTTCATGTAAGGGCTAGTCGTTTTGAATGAATTCAAAAGACCACATTTTATAGTTTAGAATATCTCGTGGAGTTTAGCAAGCCTGTGAGGCGAATCTCTGGTAGTATTCTTTGAGTAATTCTCCCTCACTCAAGTAAATTCCTAAAGTGTGGGCAGAATGCTTGAGAATCAATAGATTTGCAATAAATTGTTTGATAAAGAGCCCAACAAGTTCAGTGAAGGTGTGGATAATTTCTTTTACAGGAGAGTAGGTGAGCCCAACCTTTGTTGTTGGCAAAAACGATTTGATAGAAGAGAGTTGCTTGTTGCATGTGTATAATAATTTCACAAGAATTGATATGCTCGTAGGGAATAAACACCGCACCATAAAAGAATATGCTCAAAAACTTGAATAGCGTTGGAGGAGTTTTGAATAGCTAATGGATGGGAAGTTTCCTCCTATCCCATAAAGAAAATTTCTCTCAAACAACACATCATGTAGGATATTATTAGGGGTGTCATAGGGGTAAGAGGGGTGTCATAGGGGTAAGATTTAACAAAGTTCCTAATTATAATCAGAGAATTACAGACTTACTAAATTGTACATAATTGATGGTTATAACTGGCAATGTCAAGGAGATTGATGTTATGAGTTAGTAGTCACTCTCCAATATGATGGCAAGAGGGCCACGTACGAGTGTTATTGAGGTAAATAACTCGACTAGCAATTGAACTTGAGGGAGGCGAATCCATTCACACAGCTTTAGAACAAACAAGCCTATAGGATATTAATTGTTGACTTGATCACCTTTGAAAGAGGTGGAAATCATTAGAGGGGTTGTAAGGGATTAAGGCACTTTTAGGTTCAAGTTGTCGGTAGTGTCTGATGATTGTTCTGGCAATAGCGATTGGGCAGTAGAATTTCAACAGCACCACGACCATCAACACCACCACCCAAACCTTTTTTTTTTTTTTTTTTTTTTGTGAAGGACAATTTTGAGCTCAATTAGATCCATCCCATCAAGACACTTTTTCACTAAAAGCATGCAGCGAATGAACACTAAATAATGTTGTAATTTATTCTAGAAACTTTTAGTACAAACACTCGTGTTAAGATCGTACTTGGTTGTTGATTTTTAATGATGTGTAAATTAGAATGAATTAACACAAAATGCATCTCCATTGAAGATTTTTTTTTTAAAATTTTGATCACACACAAACTTGATTAATCTCGGGCTACCTTTCTCCCAAACCTTATGGATATTCTCTAAAACACTATTTTTTCCTTGTATTTAATAAAATCTTTGTTGTCTTATGAGGTATAGCACTACTAGCTGAACTGATTTTCATACTAACTAATAAAAACCAAAGGACATAACAAACATATAGCACTCAACAAAAATGTGCCAACAAAATTTAGACGGTAAATCTATAAGTAGGCAATATGCGTGCCAATATCAATGGCCGTCTTCCTATTATAGTCCATAACATTTTAAAAGCATAATGCTTCAAGCTAAATAGCTCATTTGTACAATCTTATGACCTTTGAAAATAAAGTCTACTTGGACACTTGGAACGAGTTAATTAACATAGCAATAGATCAAGCAGCTTCAATATTCCAAATAATGCAGGAAAATTTCTCAAAATGCCACTGTCATTTCTGGTTTTGCTAATGCAGAACATCGAAAGGACATTTAACTTCAATTTTAAGAACCAAGATCAATCATGAACTTTTTTTATGTTGTTAAATCAAAAGTAAATAACTTCAAAAACATTAATTCATAGCTTTCATATCAAACCAGATTTTCATCAAAATGACATCCACCTTTCATAAGCTCGATGCAACATGTAAGAGCATTTTATTCTAATATTGGAAAATTTTTAATTCATGCTGTATGAATTACTAAACATCTATGAGTTCAAGGAAAAATCCAGGATTTATTGAGAGGTTAAGGCTTTACATAGTTGTAGATACCTGGATTTTGCAACCATAAATGATCCAAAAAAATAGACCATTCAACATTTAAATTTGTATCCTACACCCAAATCCACCTGAAACATATTAGCTGGGAAATAAATTTTGTTTTTAACCACCAAATAATCAATCGGGCCATCACAGTATAGCATCTTCAACAAAAGCAAAAACAAAACAAAAAAACTAACATTTTCAACAAAGAAATATGTATTGGACCGAATTAGAATAAAAGAATCACAATCATCGGGCAGAAGACATAAACATTTGATTCCATTTTGGCATTCAGTTGAAACTGAAGCTATGCTAATCAAACCTCTTATCAAGAAAGAAATCATTTTGTAAAACCGCATCAATTTCAATTTATCAAAAACATGCAATTTTAAACTCATGCTCACCTATCCTGGAAAAAGAGGTCAATAATTCCATTTCTTCCATTTTCATGGTTGAAGAAGATAAAAAGGCTCCAATGCATCAACCATATTCTATTCTGCAGCTGATAAAGAGGAGATGCAAAATTCTGCAGCATAAGAAGAGATACCATTAGGGACGCAAAGTAAAACTAAGAGTTCCAATCTAATCTTGCTTTTCTAAAATAACAACAATAATAATAAATGTAATATTATTTTCCAGGAGAAAAGGAAGCCAACCTTTGAGTCAATTATTTCTCTCAAACGGTTAAGTTCCTCAAGAGCAACGGCCCAATTCTGCATCAAAATTTCCGCAGCGAGTTTGCCCCAAAGAGCACTCAAACTTCTGTCACTATTCGTGCAGAGAGCTCGATAGTGATACAAGTAGTCTGCGGCGCCGGAGTAGTTTCCGCACTCAAATTGGAATTTTGCATATTGATATAAAGCTTCGATTTGCTCTTGACCAATCTGTTTGGTAAAAAAGGAGGTCCAACACATGTTACAATTATAGCAACCTCATAAATAGTATTGTTTCATACATAATTGTTCTGTTATAGTTGATGGTTGGACACATCGCAAGGTAAAAGTTTGCTCCATTTTTTGTTTAACTAGTAAAGATGAACCACATACATAGAATCAATTGATATTAGCTCTTCTCCATAAATTTTCATAAAGATGTTTACATTGCCAACCAAGTATATCAAAGGGGTTGGACACATTGTTTTATTGGAGTTGTTCAATGTTTTGGTAGCTAAATCATTACACCGCATCATGCCAAATAAGTACCGCTTTTATATATTTTTTGAATGGTTAACATGGTTATTTATTATTGGACATTTTGTAATCATGTTGTGGGGGAGTTATTGAGAAATGAGTAAGTACCCACACTTGCATTCAACTTTCTATGTTGTTCATCATTCGAATTTGAATCATCAACATTCATAAACTAAGGACATGATTCAAAAATGTAATGGTCATGCATTGCTTTAGTTATTCTAGATCAAGAATGCTTGATTTGAACAGACAAAACATCAATTCTAAATCACTAAAAAAGTATGCTAAAATGGAATCTGTCACTGCTTTATCTTGCAAATATTTCTTCAAAAAAATTAAAATTAAAATAAAAAGTCCTCGCTAGAAAAATGTTAATTGTGTTATGTAGCAATCTTTCAAAAATGCTATGCATGCGCTGCAAAAAGTGGGCCCCTTTCATGAATTTCCAACATATGATAGATATAGAGTAAATGCCTTTACATACAAGGCAGTGGATGTTGTCAAAGAAGCAATAATTGCATCGTTTACCATTAATTAAAAGTACAAACAGATTTTTCAAATCATTGATTAAAAATGGGAAGTCCGATTTTATCATAATACGGCCATTTAGAAAGAAAAATAGGTAGTTCATGTTTCAGACGGATGCCTAGGAAGATAGGCTATAGATATTAATTAAAAAGATAAGTAAGAAATAAGTTGTGTGCTAACATTAGAGGAAAAATCTAAAATCTTTTGGATTCTAATGGCAATGAGACAAAGGGGATTCTTTGGGACAGAGTAGTATAACATAAAAGTCATAAAGCCTAAAATGACTTCCTTGACAATTTGCATGTGGCCAATTTAATCCCAAACTATAATTTATCCCCATTTTAGTCCATAGACTCCATCAAATTTGATCCTATTTGGTCTCCTACAGAAAGGGCGATCACTGCAAAGAAGTTTGGAGAAAGTGACAAATCAATGAAAAGAAAACAACAACCGCAAATGCTTGATCCCTTCTAGTTCAACGATGCCGAACTTTTTTTGTTAGACAAAGAAAATGGTTTAGAACCAATTTTTTCTGTGCTTTATTTTCGGAAAATGCAAGATATTATAGAAGGCAACCAGCCAGCAGAAATAATATCGAGAATGAAGGTTTTCATATATTGTTGTTGTTTCATGTATTTTTTATGTTGTAAGTACAATGTTTCTGTGCATAGACTTATGAGAGAACATGTGAAGATAATAATAAATGAGACAAAGAAAAGATGATTAACTATATGATGTAGCCTCTGAATAGATTCAAAATTCAAATGTTTCACAGCTATTTGGTACTTTAACTAAGATGAGTTGTTGAAACAGAAAATTTTAATGATGAGAAAATATAGGTAAATGAGAAGAACAATTGTGTTGATGATGAGACAGAAAATAAACTACCTGTAGAATGCATTGGATGATCTTGAAGTGTATATAGAATCTATTTTAAGTTTGCTATATCCAACGGGTCAAACCAAAAAATGCCTTATGGACAACTACTAGATGTACTACGGTCAAGATATTCACCTACAACATGAAAGAGTTGGCAATTATATGTCAATGCTTATAAATGGTTGAAGGAAAAACTAACCTGAAGAGTGATCAGGGCTTTAATTATAAGTGTGACACATTACTTAATAACATGCGTAAATGCTTTATTGATCCTTGCAGCAAAAAGTTGCATATTATCTCTAAGCTTGAAAGCACCAGAACTTCAGTGATGACAAAAATTCTAGGAAAAAGAGTGAACTAACAGAAGCAAAATGATAAGATATGCCCAAGGATTGGAGAAGTGCTTGAAATATATATATATATGAAGCCTGGAATTGTATTTTTTCTAAAAATTTATGATGAAACTGCCAAATCACCACAATGCAAGGGGTACAAAACAACTTTGACATGGATTTTACATCATGAAGCTACAAAAGATGAGAGTAAATATAATTTCCTAGTCTTCATGTTCAAAATGGTTGAACTTAACAATGAGGACCACGTAAAGAGCTATTATTTGGTAGATAATTACAGACCTTATGAGTATAATATTATGCCAGTTAATGATACTGACCAGGTGATCCTCTTTCGCCATTAAAGTGCAATAGACCTAAGAGGGATTAGCCAACAACATTGCAAAGGAAAGTAACAATCAAAGGGAGTCTCAAAGAAAAAGCTTAAGTAGATCCACCGTGTTACTCCATTATAGCAAATGTAAACAAAGGGAGCATGATAACAAAACTTGAATAATGAATAAATTGGGATGATAATAGTGTGTAAAAATAACAGTTTAATATTTATTTCATTCCAATTCTGGTTAAATTTTCCCAAAATTATTGAACAGTAGTTATTATACTATGCATTTTGTTTTAAATCAAGTTTTAAAACCGTGCTTCGAAGTTTAGCACTCTACGTTATTATTATGCACCGCAACAATCATTTATTAGAAAATCTAGTCATGTTTTTACTGTAATGATAGTTATTTTCCATTGTTATCACATATTATTAACCCTCATGATATTGAATGTCTCGTTTTGATGTCAATATATTCTATTGTTAACCATCATGATATTGAATACCTTGTTTTGATGTTAATATATTTTATCTATTACATTATTGAATTTGAATTATCAATAAACTGTTCATGTTTCTTTAATTATTTGGTTTATTTTTGCAATAACATGCAACTCATTATATTTTCAAGCCACACGAAACAACTTGTGAGCTATTATATGCAATTCGCCATAAACAAGTATGGGGCAAACCAAATTAGATCCAAATTTAGCACACTAATGGTCAAAGATGTTTTCAACTAAAAAGCTTAAATTTATAAGAGAAAACCAAACACATGTTATTCCCACAATGATATTTTCTTTGCTCATAAGATATGGGAAAAAAAAAAGAACTCAATAATCTCACTCGTCACAACACAGTCAATTTGAACGACCTAAAAAAGTTGAATCTTTTCACAATATGAATGAAAAAACGCACCTGAAAACGATCATTCAGCATCTGGAGATTGTACAATTTCTCCGGTCTCAACTCCTGGACGTTGGCAGCGTTCTGAAGGAACGAGATCAGCGGCGCAGCCGCCTCTTCCAAAGATTTCAATCTCCCGACCACTTCAGCCCTCCTGTCCAGCATATCTACCAGCACGAATCTAAGGTTAAAACTGGCCGGGGTAGAATATTAAAGATCAAAAGAAAAAAAAGAAAGACACCTTGCGGAACTTCCTCTGTGCGGTAAAGGCTCTTGTGTATGTCCATCGCGTAGTCGACCATGTTGGTCTGGCTAAGAAGGTCAATCTTCGCTTTGAGGATCTCGTCATCGGCGTACAGTTGCCGTTCTTGAAGGAATTCGAGGAGCGGGAAGACGAGATGGCGGTCCAGTTGAGGGGCAATGCGGGAGGTTAGGTCGTGTTCCGCCATGACTAGGGTTTCTAGGGTTCTGAGCGGCGGTAATCTGAAAGGGCGACGCAGGTGGTCGAGAAATTTTGTTTTGTTTTGTTTTATTTTATTTTTTTTTTTTTTTCATTTAGATGCCACCGTACAATCTGTGTATTTACAAATCTACTACTAAGGATTCATATTTACATTCATGCCACTCCCAAGTAGAGCTCTCAAAATGGCCCGTTGTTCGTGAGAAGCTTGTGTTCGATTCATTCGTTAACAAGTTAAACACGAGCATTATCTTTGCGGTCAATATAAAGGAGATGAACATGAGCAAAAATTTGTTCACTCTTATTTGATTCGTTTTAGCTTGAAATATCATTCAAGTATTCATCAATTATATATAATTGATGCGTATTGTTTTTAAAATATTTAATTAAGTACAAAGCTTCAAAAATTTATAATCAAATAAATTTATTATTTTAAAAAAAAATTTGAATAAAAGTATGCTAATTATATTTAAATGATATTTTAATATAAATAATAATATTTAAATCTTGCTTCAAACTTTAAGATCGTACTGCTGTGTGAGTAGGGTTATTAACACGACTATTTATTCGCGAATATCTCATGTTCGGCTCACTAAGCAAACGAGTCGAACACGAAAACACTTTTTTTTGTGTTCGAAATATAAATGAGCCGATCACCAATAGTGATATTTTTTAACAAGCGAAACACGAGCTGAGTCCGGGTTTGCTCGTGTTCGGCTAGTTTACACCCCTACTCTCACAATAAAAACATCACAATTATTATTTATTTCAAAATTAAATACAGCACCTCGTGCATAAATTTATGACACCAATATATTTAGTTGTGTGCATTATTTGAACAAATCGAAAATCCTCACCAAACTAATTTAGATAATTTGGATCACCCAAAATTTATTTATGAAAATTGAATAATCTCTAATGAAAATCCTCCAAATATTATTATTTCACCTATTAATTTCTTATAATATCACGTGGCTAATGAAATTTTAATTTATTGATTGTTCTTCAAATGAAGAAAAATTTGCGTACGTAAGATGTACGTAGAGCTGCGTAAATAAGATGTTATTCAAAGAGTATTAGGGGTTATAAGAAGGTTATAGAGATGTTACAGGGGGTGTAACCTACTTATAACAACTCAATACCCTCTGAATAACCTCCGACGTACGCACCTACTTATAACCCCCCAATACCCTCTGAATAACCTCCGACATACACAGCTCTGCCCACGTGTTACATACGCAAATTTATCTCCTTCAAATGACAAGGATAAATAATTTTTGAAATTCAGCTACTAACTTCTGAAATTATTTTTATACCCATTGAATTCTAATTACAATAAATTTACAATGGAGTTGAATGTCTCCATGATACAGACTCCAACCAAACCAAAATCTTAAACTTACGTGCTTATAATATAATAAATTTCCAACGTTATTGAGACACCCGAACATTTAAAATACATCATATGATTAAAGTGGATCACTCTGAGCCATTTGTTTCCGATCAAGCATTTTGCAGTCCAACAGACAATTTAAAGTAAACTTGTTGAAATAAAAATATTAAGGCATGTTTATGTAAACACACAATTCTTCAGAAATACAAGTAAATTACACTTCTCACCCAAACATCAAGAGAGTCGACAATCTCATGTTTCTCTTGCAAGCAACCAACTCCGACGATGGTGGCAA
>NEWO01000713.1:85073-126124 GCA_003013225.1 Phalaenopsis aphrodite
TTTTTTAAAAGAATATTATATTTATGATGAACATTTTACTCTAGATATTTATAACTAAAGTTTTATCTTATTATTTTCATAATTAATACGAATAGCATTTGTGTGGGGATATCCTCATAATATTTTTATAAGAATTCAATATGGCTTGTTGCATTAATATCCAATCAAATCCAACAATTTTGAAAACTATCTTTGAATGTTATGTATGTAAATATAAAAAAAAATAGGTGTTAAATATGTAAAAATTGACAATTAAAATTAAATTTTTTAAAAAAGGCTTAAAATAATAAATCAAAATTATTTAAAACAGAAACAACAGCACTAGCTCCTTGCTGAATTAACAAAATGTTAAATTGGAAGATGCCGCATAATTTTAAGATAATGTCAAAAGGATTAGGTAATGCGATTAATATAATGATGACCTATTTTTAATTTGTTTAATGAACAGCATGACTTGTAATTTTCTTTTAATGCGTGCATGTCGGCCGCCATTATAGCGGCCTAGACTCATTGTTAATTATAGATGTAGACATTATCATGCATTATTAATTAATTTTCATTTTTTAGCGTAAATTATCATTAATTTATAATTTAATCATTAGTTTATAATTTAATCACACTGCTTAACGTACACGAAGGAGCATCTCCCTTGTCTATGTAAGGGGGATAATTACTAAGGAAAATAATTTTCATGAAATATTGGGAAATAATGGAGCTGTTGAACAGCCTTAAATTTCATTTATTTGAATTTAGATGAACAGAAATTTATTTAAAAGTATGCTTTTCTTTTTTAAAAAAAAAGGAAATTCCGATACGTACCCTGCAATTTTTATAATTACATATTGATGCGTGCTAGAAAATTCGCGGCGGTAGAGTAAAGGATTATCGTCTTAGCGTTGCACGAAAATTCAACACACACTCAGATAAAAATGAATCAAGCTGTAATAACACCAGAAGTTTTTACGTGGAAAACCCGTAAAAAGGAAAAAACCACGGGGTCTGACCCAGTTGTAAAAATCCACTATAAGATGATGATTACATATGCCCATTGTCCCACAGGCGGGAAAGAGTTACTAGATTTTCACGTTATAACGTTGACTGATTACGTCTAGTAAGCGGTGGTTGACGGAGGTCCGCGATGATCGGCGGTGTTCCACGGTGGTCGGCAGTGGTTGACGGTCGTTGTGGACAGTCAGTGGTGGTCGACGGTCAGTGGTGGTCGACGGCGATTGACGATGGCGAAGATGATCTTAGATTTGAGCTCCTTCTCAAATCCTCAAGTTCTCTCTTAAGCCTCCCCCCATGTGAGGGGTGTGGATCTATTTATTGTGTTTTGAGTGCAATTAATGCAGGAATATGAACCATTTTGATCGGACGGTCCGGAGAGCTTCCCTTGATCAGATAACATTTGATGGACATTTGAGTGTCTTAACCATGTCGGAATTGAGCAATCTTGGGCTCGTTGGATTCGTCTTTTCGAGACGCTCGATTCGACTATAAACTCGTTAGATTCGACATCCGTTCAAATTTTCAAATGCCTTTGAAAATTCTGTAGTAGTAATTTAATGACTTGATCCGACGCTGATTTGACTCGGATTAGACTAACTTTTATATCATTAGGTCCGTCTCATCGAGCCGATCAATTTAACTATAATTTTGCTGAAATCTGAATTCCGGATGACTTTTGATTGAAGTTTAAATGTTTTTTGTTCAAAAAGTTGCCTCGAGATCCGTGCATGCCCCAAGATTCGTGCTAAATGATGAACATTTGTTAGTGGCGTATCACATATCTAACACGTAACATTTGATATTTTCATTTATAATATTTTGATGTCATAGATTTATACATTGAAAGATATATTTCACTGTTAAGAAATTTATAATAATGATATTTTAATTGTGACATTAAAGTGTTGAGTGTTAAAAATATAAATATAAAAGTTTTGAGGGTTAGGTATGTGAATACATAAGAATTGTGTGGTATGCATTCCAACAAAAAATGGTAGCTATAAAAATGCAGAAATCTAATAAAAAATTATTCTTATATTAAAAATTAAATTTAATTATGGATCAATTCATCAAATACTTATAATTTTTTTTAATTAAATGATAAATTTATCTACTTCTTTCTTTTGATAGTGATAATATAACAAACTAATAATTTGAAGAATATTTTTTTCTTAACTAAGAAAATATAAATTTAATATTTCAATCTAAGGGTATCTGAAAATGACACGTTTTGAATCGAGTCTAATATATATATATATATATATATATATATATATATCAAACCACATAATTCTTTTATTTTTTCGCATTGTACACCCAAATTTTGATATTCAGACTTATAACACCTTGGTGTCATAAATTTGTGCATGAAAATATGTATTTCACTTATAAAAACACAGTGATCGTGATAACTTTGACGTGGGATTATAGGTTTGAAGGATATGTATGTAAATATGAAAGTGCAAATATTAGATACGTAAATACATAAGAATTGAGTAAATGCCCGGATTTCGTAATAATCCAACGATAAAACAAGTGTATGACTTGCATTTTTAAGACAAAATTATAAAAGGTATGGATAAAGTCATATCATAGCCTTAATTGTCTTTTGTTTGATTGATTAGTTGGTCATAAGGCATCAAATATGTCATTGGATAGAATAGGATTAATTTAATCATCAATTAGTTTATCACATAGTTGTAATCCTTCTTCAAAAGTGCCCCTTTCTCACAATAATAAAAAAATAGGGTTGATCTATAAGAGGATGTCTTTTTATTATGGTTGGAGTCCAAAGAAATCAAAGTTGACAATCAATTGAGGTTTTTGAGGGGTCGGGAGACATTATTTTCATTTGATTAATCAATTCAAAAAGCCTATCCTAAACCCCTGGCAGTCATTAAACATTGTTGAATGTTAGATATTCATCATCAGAGCGCAGTCAAAGTAGTCATGATCCAAATATGAGTGGCATCAGATGATTTAAAAGGTTATACATCATACATTGTTCATTGACGTTTGAACATTCGCAAACATAAGCGATCATTTGCTAATCATTAAATTAACATATTTGTGGCCATGATAAGAGATCTAGTCATTTGGATCGATAGAATTAGACATCGAGGATCAAATGATGCCGACCATTGAACCATGGTCATCTCTATAAACATAAATCACATATTAGTCTATTTATTTGGGTTTAGGGTATCCATGGTGTGGTGTTGAATCTCTTGGTTAATATGGTCAAGAAGAGAGCCAAAATGTTGTCCAAATGCAACTATACTAATATCTTGTCAAAGTAACAAATGGCATAAATAATCTAATAAAACAAAAGGCACGTAGCTTAAATAACATTTTTAATTACAGAAGAGCCCCTCTGGCCCGTCAATCATATTTAATAAATTTTTATTTTTTTGACATTATTGAGAGTGATGATTAGATCCACATAAGAGTAGAAAACGACTTAAGATCACATTATCTCCAAGGTAAGGCTACTCTTAGAAAAATAATATTTTGTAGCTTGATGTCTGATTATTAATGGAAGATTAATTAGTATATCTTTTCAAATAGATAGTTTTATAAAAGATTTACATATATACCACCCATTTCTCATCTATTTTGAAGCAACTATACTTAAATTTTTGCATACAAGCCATCTTTCTAACACATAAAAATGTATATTTCACTTTTTAAAAATTAAAACGGTGCCATTTTTATATGTTATGAAAGATTTGGAGGATAATAATGTAAAAAGTAAAGTTAGGTGTTAGATGTGTAAATACATAGGAATTGGGTGATATGCATGTAAATGTCCCATATTAGTAATTATATAGGGTTATATATATGTCAAATCTATAACCATAGGTGAGCTGAATCTTGTATTCTGCACTTTTTTCTGAATATTAAAAATGAAGTCACCGCTCTGCTCCCGAAAATGTAGGCAACTTTGCCGAACCTCGTAAATCTCTGTGTGGTCTTCTGGATTTGTGTCGATTCATGGTTTTCTTCGCCCTAATTCATCAACAAATATACTACTCTTAAGTTATATATTCGTATTAACAAGTCGATTAATTCTCACTGCCCTGATCAACCATCCTTAATCCGGTTGATAATTGGATTTGGTTAAAGACAATATTCGACTCATCTTACCCAAATTACTCTATAAACATCAAATTTGCATTAAAATGCATGATTAATTAATTTAGCATAGTACAAACCTAACCTAAATTAAATTTATAAATTAGAAAGCTTATACTGATTAAAATTGTATAAATAGTCATAATCTTAATTTATTTACTTAGAATAATAATTATATTACATAGATCTTTTAATCCTTAAATTTTAAGTTTATCATCCTTATCCGAACATTGTGCCTATAGGCCACATTTATCTTCGACAATTTTCCAAGCCTGCGAGGACCAAGAAAAAAGAAGGTTATTTTTGTAAATAAATAAAAATGTGACATTTAATAAAAAGTGAATTAAATTAACACTAGCTAATAAAGTTACTTTGTACTTATGCCGACATGGACAAAAAAGAAGTTTTTTTTTTTTTTTCCTAACAAAAAAAATGTTTCAATAGAAAAAGAAATTAATAAATTGAACACTAATTTAAATATTTCTCATATATTCGAGGAGAGGACTGGCCGGCAGTAAAATCCAAATAGGTCGATAAAATGGCTCAGTAGAGTTTCACTGATTCAGTTACACAGAACACCGAATATTGACTCAGCCAGCTTCTTAGGAAACTGGCCTGATCAATTTGACAAAATAGCTCGGTGAGTTAAGTATGCAAGTCTGAGTGATTTCATCAACTAGTTCATTATTCTAACAATACTATCTTACATGATGTGTCACACACATAGCTGCATCACAATATTATTTTGATGCATTTTTCTCTTTCCGTGTAAAGTCTTATATAACCAATCCTAGGTAAAGACAACCCAAACTTATAAATAAGAAAGATCATTAATAGGGTGGAGGAACTTTCTCAACTAGTATATATATTACCATTAAATAAAAATGACCACAAGTATTAAATTATTATGAAATAATTAATTTTAATGGGGCAAAAAATTGTAAAGTATCATATGGAATTAAGAAATTTAATAGAAGTTCAAATTAGACGAGTGTGTCTTCCAGTGACCCTTCGTACAAAAGATAATGTTACGTTCGTTAAACCAAACACACGGTCGGGAATATGGATCGCTTCCTGCCCTAGAAGCACTACGTTGTGCAATCCACGCCTTCATCCCCACATCTGAATGATGGACAAATATTTTCTCATGATTTGGCCATTGAGCAGGATGATACTATTAAAGATTATAATAGTTTATCAATCAATTGTTTGTAATGATATCATAATAAACGAGAAAAAAAAAAACCTAAGCGGAAAATGTATTTTAATAATTTTCGTCTTATGTAAAATAAATTTATATGAAGTAATTGTTGCCACTTGTCAACAATGATGTAACCAAAGACATTTATAGCTTACCATAGTTTTAGCTTTGGATGCCACAATACGGGACACTGCTGTCGGCAAACTTTGACACTTCAATAAATTATAATAATAAGAATAATTTCCTTACAAAGCTATAGAAGAAACGGCTAATTCTAGCCATTGTTCTACTAATTTTATGGGATAGTTATCTAGAAGATTCTTAGGTTCATACAGCAACAAATATGGGAAATTTAATTAAACAGAAATGGCTCGTAGCTCCACTAAATTAAGAAAAAAAAAGGTACAAATATATCTCATTTTTCGGCCAAGTTGGGCTTTAAACCCTCAATATCTATTTCCGATGAATTCCATATATAAATATGGCTGAACCTATTTGGAGCCAGCGTAAACTCAATATCAGCTCCAGACTTGTTATATTCAATTTGAAGTTAACTGACAAGAAATTGAATCGAGCTCGATCCAATTCAAAATTGATACAAGCTAGTTCAAATTTAGTTATTTGGATCCGTTCCAACTCGAAACCAGTTCGTGGCTGTTATATATATATATATATATATAGGGTTTAGGGTTTAGGGTTAAGATATGAAAATATTTGAGTGAATGAAAATTTGAGTGAATGGAGTGAGAAATATTCATTAAAGAGGCTGCAAATAGACTTAAGATATGAAAATATACAAAATAAAGTTCACCTAAAAAAAAAAGGAGGAGAAGCATAAGAATGCATATTGATGATGACGAAGATGCTTTACTATGAGCTTATTATAGATAGACGAATTAAGGGGAAAAAAACATTTTGAACAATATATCCCAATTAAAATTTGATTAGGATGGGGGGTTTTAGTCATTAACTATGTTACATTTTGGGATTAATGCAACTCGATAATTGCTCGATTGATCAATCATATAATATAGCTTTCAGCTGTGTCCGCTATGTGAATAACAAATTATTCACAAACTAATATGATCGAAGTGTAATCTGTAATTAGCATTTTTTTTTGAGGATTTACATACATACCACTCAATCCTTATGTATTTACATATCTAACACATAAACTTCAGTATTTACAGACATACCATTATACATAATCATGAAAAAGGTGTTTCACTTTTTAACAGTTAGGCCTTGTTTGGTTGCAACATAAGAATTCAGTGATATGTAAGTAAATGCCCCCTTTTCTTTTAAATAACAGCACATAGAAGCAGATTAAAAGAACATAACAGGAAGATGAGCACCACCTAAAGCTTAGCAAACTTAACACTTCGAAGACAATATTTTTGTATCATCATACATTACAAATATGATCGAAAAATATATATAGAAAATAAAGAAATGTGTTTAATATGGCAGGTAAGACAAGTACATCAAAGTAGATTAAAAGAACATACCAGGAAGATGAGCACCACCTAAAGCTTAGCCACCCTAAGTCAGGTAGACTTAAGGGCTCGAACGTGGTGACGAATATGATCATCAATAAAAGTTGCTATGAAGTAGTATGAATGGTCATAACCAGGCTGCATTCTCAGTACCAGGGGAGCATTAACACTCTTACAGGCCTCCTCAAATTTGTGGCTCAAGAGCTGATCTTTCAGGAACTTGTCATCTTCTCCCTGTTCGTTGCATCAAATTTGTCAGTAGATCAAAATAAGCTGATCGAATTTATTCAACGGACATTTGTGAAGCTCATTCAAGCAGGGTTGATAGGGTTAGGGTTTGTTCTAATGATTTTATAGTTTCCACATTGCTTCAAGAATGTGGAGAGAGAGAGATGCAATCTAACAATCATTCAAATATTGATTTCAGTGTGATGATAAATGGAGTAGATTTTTCAAGAGTATAAAACAGCATTTTGTTGGGAATAAGGTGAAGGAAATGAAATTCAAACCATATGAGGCTTGATACACTTTGCATACATTGTTTTCATATTTTTTATAAATGTTAAATAATTTCAATCGTGATCGTGATCGTAACATAAAATCAAAGCCAATACATTTCATCCTAATGAGTATCATAAGTTTTAGCAGCACTGCTGCATACAAGCATGTTTTATAGGTGCTATATTACTACATGCTCCTAAATTTCCTATAAATTTACTTTCAGATCATTGCCATACTTGCAGTCACAATTGCTTTGTAAATCCTTATTGCGTCTTTCAAGATCTCAATATATAAGGATAAGTAGTGTATGCATTGAAGCAAGTGAAATTTACATTCTAACCCCGGACGTCTACTCGGCTTACACTCCATCTTAGTAGAGCATTGTTGTTTGGCTCATCCTACATAGAATTAATTCAAGAGTTTCTTCTTGACTCTTTCAATCCTCTATAAATATGAATATAATGTTTATAAGCTTGGTAAATATTATTGAGCGTCACTTTCATCTTCTGCATCACATCCTAGTAGTATTTCTTTTGAGCCTATACATTTGAATATTTGGGGTCCAAGTATTATCCTTATGTAATAACCATAGTTACAATTCTTTGTAGTAAATCACCACAAAACTCACAAATGTTTATATATAATATTGTTGAATCTTCATTTCTCATTTGAAAGACGCCTCGAGGGATAGAGTATAAGGAAGGGGGGAAGAAGAGAAAAAGTGAGAAATAGAGATAGAATAGAGTGCAAGATGAACAGTTCTCAGAGAAAAAGATGCGTCCATTCATAAAAATTATCCATTTTTATAATCATAGAACACCATTGATAAAATTATATTCTCACCCCCACTTTAATGGGGCATTATAAGTTATTATTCTTCATGCCCTTATTTAATTACGGGTGTTAAAAATCAATTTTACCCTCTTTGACGCCTTTTTGTAATTATAACTGCTACAGGTTTTTTTTTTTTATCTATAACTGATACTGATACCATTTTCATATTCATAACTAACATTAACACCTTTTCGCATCAGTAATCGATATTGACAACTTCCCATAAGTATAAATCTCCCGATCAGCAGGCCTTTGGACCGGTTGTTTCGTATGAATATCGATCAACCTTTGCTTTGGGAAACTGAGCGTCTCTCAAATGGCAACCAGTCGAACCTAAGGAGATCGGTATAGATGTCTTTAGTTTGCATGGTCCTTTGGTAGTAGGGTAGCCATTTAGCCGATTGGACCTTTCTTCGGTAAGCTGATGATCTTCAGTTGATCGGCTTCATGAGCCCGCCCTTGAAGTCTTTCATCGGGTTATTGAATTTCCTCTTTTCTAAAATAGACTGTTTGATTGTCTCAAAATTTATGCTGATAATTATATCTATTAAAGTGCATCTCAAGTACTTTTGGAATCCGAATAACTATAGAAAAGACTGCCTAGAAATAGTGATATAAAATCTTGAATTACCATACGATCAAATTTTACCTACAGCGATAAACAGTAATTTTGGATTCATTTCAAGTTTAATTTACAAACTATCTTTGCCACATCGTAGAATGTTATATACTCTATTTTAACTTTTTTACTATTTTAATGGGAATCGTAGATAAAAAAATATGAGGTTGTTAATTTTATTCATCTTCATTAAAAAAATAGCAAATGTTTACATAAGTGAAACCAACTAGCGTCCATTTATGAATTGTTTTCACTAGTCCATTCTAGATAAATTATAATATTTTAATTTTTTTTTTAAAAATATAGATCCAAATTTCAAGATATCAAAAGTTTTATATGAAATTTTCTAGTAAAATTAAATATTTATTTTTACTATAAATATTTATAAAAGCATTTAAAAGCTTTCTTGAAGCATCAATTTTATTTCCTTAGGTAGTGAGAGTAATGTGGGAGAGAGAGGGGAGGAGAAGAGGGTGGGGAGTAGAAAGTCAAGATTTGGCGCCCCAAAAGTCAATTTTAGGAGATGTCCAGTTTGGAAAATTGTTTTGCATAGGACTACTAGTGTAATGCTACTACTTCGTTTTTGGTGATTTCTTTTCCTGCATAATTTTTTGAATTTAATTTAAATAAATTTTATAACAAATAAGATATCTAAATATGCTAATTTTTACATTGTATAACTTTCTAAATGTTGTTGCCATTTTTATTTTGCACATTAATATGTGAACATATTGAGTTTTTATTGAGTATTTCATATCGTACAATTTTTTGGATATTTTAAATAGTTTATAAATGTTGATGGAAACTATTATAATATGTTAAAAAAACAGTACTAATGTTAAAAATTTTGTCAATTATCATATATCGTGATTAATGCGTGATAAATTGAGCACACTGATCAATCTCCTAATACCTATTGTTTTCTTTGTTATAGGAGTTATAAGTTAATATGTGCAAACTTCTGTATAAGAATATTGCCAGGTTGTCCCACACGTCCTCAAAGATAAGAAGATAATAAAAAAAGTGACTTCTGTATGAGAATAAACATCTTAAGAGAGATACTTTCTCTAATGTCTGACTATATTGGATTCATTGATGATAGAAAATTCACATTTGGGTATTGTACCTTTGTGGGAAGTGTTAACTTTTGAAAATAGGGCTTCATACTTTCATTAATAGGAAAATAGGTATAAATATACATTACAAGACCCAAATAACAAGAAATACATAAATTCTGAAATAAAACAATAAAGAATTACATAAATAAGGAAATAGAAAATAAATTAAGCATAGTTGTCCATCATGTTCAACTTGGATTTGAAGTCGTCAAACGATGGCCGAGGAAGTTTTTTGATAAGGATATCTGCGAATAAACCATTGGATGAGACAAATGGAATACAAATCTCCCCTGAATTCAGCATCTCCTTAATGAAGTGTCTGTCAATCTCTACCTGCTTAGTGTGATCATGTTGGACCGGATTATGGGCAATGCTAATGGCGACTTTATTATCACAGAGCAGCTGGAGAGGAGCAGAGATTGTCATACGTAATTCACAGAGCATTATGTGTAACCAGAGAACTTCACAGATACACAAGGACATGGAGAGAAAATTTGCATCAACACTGCTCAAAGCCACAACCGACTGTTTTTGTTATTTTTCCACGTGACAAGATTTCCACACACGAATGAACAATATCTTGAGGAAGATCTCCGATCATAGACGAACCAGATCTACCCGGTCTAATCCACGTTTGTATATAATTAAATAGCAATAGAACGAGAAGTGTGGCGCAAGAAACACAAACCTGAGCCCGATATGTCTTTTAAGTAATGAAGGATACTGTGGACAACTCAGAAATTGTGCTCATAAAAATCATGCATGAATTAACTCACATTACAGTGTGACAAATGTCAGGGAGAGTATGAGCGAGGTAAATGAGTTTTCTCACAAGACATTGGTAGTCAGTCTTGTTCATTGAAACCGTATTGAGAATACGGGCTAACTCTCATTGACATCCATTGGAATTGCTACTAGTTTGCAAAGAAAAAGGTTATTCTCTGTCAATAGATCAATCACATATTGGTACTGAGACAGACAAATGCCCCGAAATGACCAAACAACATTCATGCCTAAGAAGTATCGAAACGAACACAAGTCTTTCATTTCAAATGAAGTAGCAAGAATGCCTTTCAGAGACTTTAATGCTGGTATATCATCAGCTGTAAGCACAAAATCATCGATATAGATGATAAAAATAACAATTTTGTCACTAGAGAAATGTCGAAAGTCTAGAGTATGATCTGATTGGGCCTAATAAAAGTCATAACCAATTACCACCTTTATGAACTTGTCCAACAGGGCCCTTGATGATTGCTTCAATCCATAGAGAGACTTCTGCAGTCGACACACTTGTCCCCGAGAAAAAGTAAAGTCAAAGCTTGGAGGGAGGCACATGTACACCTCCACTGTAAGATCCCCATTTAGGAAAACATTTTTTGACATCCAACTAGAGCAATGACCAATCCAAATTCTCAATAAGAGAAAGTAGAATTTGAATGGTTTTCAATTTAGCAATCGAAACAAATGTCACCTCATAATCATCTTAGTATCTTTGTGAGTAGCCTTTGACATAAACTGTCTTATTGCGTTCAAAGAATCCATCAGAGTTAAACTTCATCCCACTAAGTGGGGTCGAGTACATGAATATTTTTTCTTCATTACGTCCTATTGAATGCCACATTTTCAATTAATTCTAATAAATTATAATCATTTTTTTATACATATGCCCAAATCTTTCTAGGTCTACCTCTGCCTTTCTTAACATAAGTTGAATAAAAAACATCTACATTCCTAATCAGATCATAAAATGATCGACATTTAATGTGACCAAACCATTTAAGAGGAGCTACACCAAGCCTATCACAAATATATTCATTTTGCATTTTTTTCTTTAAGAGTAAAGCCACCCATCTACCTACGCATTCTCATTTCAATAACACTTAATTTTATGCTTCTCTTTTAAAGGGCAACATTCTGCTCTATAAATCATTACAGGTTTCACCACCATTTTATAAAATTTTCCTTTAAGTCTAAGCGGTACTTTTCTATCACACACTAGGCCTGAAGAATTCCTCCACTTCAACCAACCAATTTGAATTCTACTAATAACATCCCCATCTATATCACCATCAATTTAAACAATACACCCGAAATATTTAAAGCGTTCACACCTTCTAATAATTTGATCACTCATGATTACAACTTTGTCACTAGAGCTACTACTACTAAAATTACATTTCATGTATTCAGTTTTAGTTCTCAAGCCAAGACCTTTAGACTCTAATGTAGAACTCCATAATTCAAGTTTTTTCTTGAATTCTTTCTCTAGTCTTATCCACAAGAAGGATATCATTAGAAAAATACACCAAGATACATCCTCTTGTAGATGCCCAACAAAAGCATCCACAACTAAAGCAAAAAATATATGGACTTAAAGCTGATCCCTGATGTAATCCGATCAAAATAGAAAAATAATTGGTCAATCCTCCTTCAGTTCGAGCACAAGTAACAACTTTAGTATACATATCTTTAATGACTTGAATATAAGTCATAAACACTTCTCTACTCTAGAACTCTCCAAAGGATATCTCTTGGAACCTTATCTTAAGCTTTTTCTAAATCAATAAAAATCATATGTAGATCCTTTTTATTCTCTTTGTATTTCTCCGTCAAACCTCTCAATATATGTATAGCTTCTGTAG
This sequence comes from Phalaenopsis aphrodite, assembly GCA_003013225.1. NCBI lineage: Eukaryota > Viridiplantae > Streptophyta > Magnoliopsida > Asparagales > Orchidaceae > Phalaenopsis > Phalaenopsis aphrodite. The sequence goes on from NEWO01000713.1 coordinate 97,631, forward strand.
TAGACCTACATGGCATAAATCTAAACTAATTATGAAAAATCTTTGTAAAACGTCGTAACCTATGTTTAATTACCCACTCCGATAATTTTAAAGTATGACACATCAACTTAATTCCTCTATAATTTGCACATGCTTGTGCATCCCTTTTATTCTTAAAAATGGAGACAAAAATACACTCCCTCCACTCCTCAAGCATCTTTTTAATTTTTAAAATAATATTGAAGAGTTTAGTAAGACAAATTCTTAAATCTCCTAAATATTTCCACATTTTAATTAGGATATCATCTAGTCCTACAAACTTTCCACCCTTAGTTTTCTTTAGGTCTTCTCAACCTTTTTTTTACTAATACAATGGTAAAAATGAAACATTTTACTATGATTAACGATATTAAGATCATTAATGCCGATCATATTTTCATAAACTTGATTGAAACGTTTATCAAAATAACTCACTCACCTATCTTGAATATCTTTTTTCTCTAATAAAAGCACATTTTAATTTTCATCTTTAATACACTTTACTTGAGTCAAAATCTTTATTTTTTCTCTTTATTTCGCTAGTGTGTGTGTGTGTGTGTGTGTGTATTCACCTTTTTAAGTATCTCATGTATTATAAAGATCACTAATAACAAAATTTTTAGCGTCACAAGTTATTCTCTTAGACTCTTTACGGGATATTTTATATATTTTTTCTCAATTCTCTAAGTTTTTACATTTAAACTAATTTTTATGACAACTTATATTTTATCTTTTCTTGCACATTTTTATTCTACCACCAACTATTTTTATTTATAAAACCTTTAACTTTTGATTCTCCAAGTACATCTTTCTTCAATTGCTTGAAAATGTTTGTTGCTTTATTCCACATAGAATTTGTTTCTTCATGAACATCCAAATTCTCAAAATCTTGAAGTTTACTCGTAAAAATAATTTTATTTTTCTTTTAGTTCCCCCATTTAATTAAGTGACAATGATTCCTATTATTCTTTATTTTATAACTCTTCATCATAAAATCAAAACTAATAATCGATATTGGGTATTTAAATTTTAAATGTGAATGAAATTACAATCTTTACATTCTCGACAATCTCCTCTTCTCATAAGAAAATAATCAATTAGTATCTTATTAAATTAATTCTTATAAGTAATAATATACTCTCTTTTCTTAAATAAAGTATTAGCAATAACAAAATCATACGTTAAAGCAAAATCTAATATGGTTCTACCATCTTGATTAATTACTCTAAAATCGTAGTAACCATGAATATTTCTAAAATCTTCCACCACTCTACCGACATGTTCATTTAAATCTTCTCCAAGAAAAATCTTTCTTCAAGAAGTATCATTTGATTAATTATTCTAGATCAATCTAGAATTTTTCTTTGTAACCTATATCTAAACCTACTTGAGATGCATAAGCACTTATAATATTAAAATATAAGTATCAACAACAATTTTAAGGGCTATAATTCTATCTCTAATTCTATTAATTTATAAATTATGATCTTTCAAACTCTTATCTATAATTACACCTATAACATTTCTAGTGTGACTTTTACCTGAATATCAAAGTTTAAAACATAAGCTATACATATCCTTAACATTTTCTCCAACCCATTTAGTTTCTTGAATACATAAGATAGTTATTTTTCTATGAATCATAATACCAACTAGTTCCATTAATATACCTGTGAGAGAACCTACATTCTATGATTCTATCCTAATATTAGATTCATAGACTACCTACTTTACCTGCATCTGTCCGTAATGTGAGAATCCTTGCTTGTTTAACACCACACTTGGGTGCCGATGTAGCTTTCATTGCACACTTATCATTGTATTCAAGTCATACAACACGTCGCTTCTAGAGGACGCCCTAGCATTTACACAATGATTAAAAAGGATTCATGTTGTGGTTTTTTGAAAAATTTTACGTTGATTATCGACTTCCGAACGCAACCCTCCAATTTTCACATCTGAAACTTGAAATGAAGATAAAACTAAAAAAAAAAAGCATTTCAGTTTGGTTGTTATTAAGCAATGCGTAATTTTCCCACAGGTGTCCTAAACCTGATTCAATAAAAAGAGATTTTAAACACTTAAAATAAATCTTTCAAATGGAAACCAAAACTTAAAATTATGAACTTTTTAATTTGGGCAAAGTTTAATTCTCTTAAGGTATCTTACACCAACAAAACTAAGCAATCATTCGAAGAGTGGGAAAACTCAATGAAATTTGAAATTAATACTTTTGAAATTAAAATTTAATAAAAACAAAACTTTTTTAAAATGAAACTTTCAAAATTTTTTAAAACCAATTAATACCTTTCTTTAATTAGTTCTTGGGTGGATGTCAATCGTGTGCTTTCCATTCCGATATAATCATCTTGTTTATCGCTTATGATGAATGTTAGTCGTACGCTTTCCATCCTAATGTATTTAGGTGAATATCTTCCTTTGATTAGCTCCCGATTTGGATGTCATTAATGCGCTTTCCATTCTGATCTAGTCGTCCTAACCTCTTAGGGTGGATGTTAGTCGTATGCTTTCTATCCTAATGTATTCAAGTGAATATCTTTTTTTTTATTAGCTCTTGGTTTAGATGTCAGTCGTGTGCTTTCCACTCCGATCTAATTGTCTTGTTTACCTCTTAGAGTGACAGTCATGCGTTTTCATCCAAGTGTATTCAAGTTTATTAAGTATCTATTGATTAGTTCTCAGGCTTTGGATATGTCTATGAGGTATTCCATTCTGAACTAATCAACATGTGCACCTCTTTAGTTAGATAAGAGTCTCTGAGTTTTCCAGTCTAAATGTAACCAGGTGTTTGAATCCTTATTGTCACTATGGTTGTGATTTTGGGGCTAGTTTGATGTGTTCAGACTTTTCAACAGGTCCTTCTGAGCTTTGGATTCATCGATGTTGGAGGAAACCCTTTGTGGAGCCATCAAGATGTGGTTCGGGTTTGATCGGCTTTGAGTTAGTCAATGTTAATTTCAAAGTCAATCCTTCGAGTCACTCGATCTTAAACAAGGATAACTCTTGTTTTAGGTCGACAAATCGAAAACCGTGATGTTTCAGTTTTTCAGGATCAGCCAATGTTAGAGTATACCCTTCGTGGAACCATAGATTCAATATATCCATTAGAACTTAGAAGATAAAATAGTGGGATTTTTCTATGCAAGTGTGATTGAAGTCTAATAATTGTCTTATATCAAAATGATAAGTTAGATAACATCTAATAATACATTTTAATTGAAGCCCGTAATTGAAGTCTAATGATACAAGACAGAAAACCTTATTTTTTCCATAAATCAATTGAAATCAAAGGAAAAGTGGGGTTCACAACAAATGGTCGCAAAATAAATTCCTATATTTTCATTTAGCATTAAAATGGTTGTGCCTTGATATTTTCTTTGCAAACTCAACATATTAAATTGTAACTCTATGCCGAGCTCAACAAATTAGTTTTGAGTTTAGCCAACTTAGTTATATAAATCTGCCAATTAAAGCTACAAGAACTTAAGAAAATTCATTTTCATATTACTCAGGTCACCAAATTGGGGCAAATTCGACCTAAAGAGCCGGAGTTACCTAAAGTATTCACTCAAGTATACTTGCTCTTTGAAAGCAGGGATGTTAGCCAAAGGCTAAACACTACTCATTCCACTGTTCACACTGAAGAAATTGGAGAGAAGAAGGAGAGCTTGAAAGGAGATGCAAAGGTAAAGTGAGGAAGAAGAGAACCTGGAAAAAGCGTTACTCCATACCACTGCACGGTACATTTTGTTTCAGCTTCTAGATGGGACTAACTGCCTTAGATACCCTTATAGTTTGCCTCATAGCAAGTCCATTTTGTCGAAGCTTGGACTGCAAGGATTTGAACCTCTTTTTTAGCAAAGATTTAGTGAACATATCCGTCAGTTGATCTTGGTCGTTGATGCAGTGGATTTGCAGAAAATTTGATTGGATTTAGTCTTGAATGAAGTGATAATCCATCTTAATATACTTGGTGTGAAATTGGAATATCGGATTCGTAGCAACCGCCATCACGGAGAGATTATCACAAGCAAAATTGGTGGGATCCAGTTGTAGAGAGCCAAATTCAACAAAAAAGACATTGTAGCCATAGGGTGTTGGACGCCTCTGTCACCAAGGCATGATACTCAACTTCGATGGAGGAACGAACAATGGTTGATTTCCAATGAGATTGGAGTGGTACCTAAAAAAGTGCAATATCCTATAGTTGAGCGTCAGTTTTCTGAATCGCCGGCCCAATCTGTGTCCGAGTAGGTGTGGAGTGTCAGATCACTCAGTTTGATGAGAAAGTCATAATTCAAGGTACCGTGGAGGTATCGAAGTATCTCCTCGAGGAATTGATAGTGATATGTTGTGGGGCTATGCATGTGTTAGCACAAAAAATTGACCGCGAAGGAGATCTCGGGACGCATAATTGTAAGAAATTGGAGTGCTCCAGTGGGTAAAAGAAACTCAATGTGATTGTCCATCAAACGGAAGGTGAAAGCCACTTTTGAGCCTGCTTGGTAATGGTAGTTTGAAGTAGAATTTGATTTAGATAGCTTTGTTGATCCAAGAAAATATAATACGTCAATGCCAAGAAACTGAGATACCAGTGCCAGATGTTTGATTTGGAACTTAGAGCTGAGGCGAGAAGTGAGGGTTTCAATTGATGCCATGTCCTGTACTGTAATGAAAATATAATTAGCATAAAGTAGAATTACGAGGGTTAAAATTTTACAAGATGAGGAGGGACGGATCCCTCTTGCTGATTTGAAACCATTCGTTGACAAAGAATGTAGAGATCATCGCAAACCATTGTCTCGGTGACTGCTTAAGTCAATACAAGGCCTTCTTGAGTAGACGGACGTGATTTGAGAATTAAGAATCAATGTAGTATGGCGGTTGTTTGATATAAACTGTTTCAAAAAGCTTACCATGTAGAAATGTGTTAGAAACATCAAATTGTAGGATGGGCCACTTGTGATAACAAGCAACCATAATGAGCACACGGAGTGTGTTACCTTTGCCACAAGACTAAATGTTTTGAAGTAATTCACATCATAATCTTGTTTATACCCTTGCGCCACAAGGCGGGCTTTATATCGAGCTACTGTACCTTTTGAGTTGTATTTAGTGTGATAAGTTCATCGTAATGGAGGTGGAACCAATGCCCAAGTGTCCTGTGTTTGAAGAGTAAAGAGCTCCTCGTTCATACAAGACCGCCAGTAAGCCTACTTAGCTACTTGTGTGTATGGTGTGGTACGGGGGTTCGGTTGGGTTAGAAGGTATTATGTTTGGAGAGGGTGTTCGTGGGGAGGGTTTATTTGGTGGAGACTGTTGACTACATTTTTGGTGAGGTCTCTTACTCTTCTTAGAGCCTAGGATCTAGCCTTAGGATTTCCAACCAACTCTCTTAGAGGACTAGTCTGAGACCCGCAACAACTAGAAATTCGAGTCACTTCTTGACCCATCGTAGTTTCATGTGACTGATTCTAAAATCCTCAACGCTTGGTTGAGCCGAATAAAACCAGCGCGACGAAACTTGAGTCGAGTACTCTTAGGATCTGAAACCATAGGAAAACCCATTGCAATCTTCGCGCGCTTGCACGATGCACGAATACCACAATTCACACGTCGACGCACATGATTATTGAAATTCATGTTTCTCGCACCCGTAGGAGGCTTCACTATCGATCACGAGCGATTATTTTAAAGAAATTTGATCTTTTGACGTGTTTTCGACTTGACCGTCGTCAAAGTTGTCTGGGCGACCCCAGATGACAAAACGGACTGCGCCGGTGCGTCCGGGACATCGAGTTTAGTTAGGAAAACACCCATTTTGATATGTCAAATCATGCACAAATCGGGAGATTTAACTACATTATAATATATTATTAATATATAGTTATTAATATAATATAAGACATGTTAAGAGGGAGGGGATTTTAACCTTCCCTAAATCCCTAATTCGCCTCTACGTTCGGCTCGGTTCCCTTCTTCGTGCTGGACTTAGATTGAGCCCTAATCACTCGTTCCTTTGGGATTATTTCCCTTCTTTGCGTAACGAGGAGTTGACCTCGCCTCTCTCGACATCCTTTGCCCAAGCTGCGGCTTCCCGAAGTTTCTTTTGCTTCTTCTCGCTGAGCGAGAATCCATTCACGGTAGGGTGACTCTGGCATTCTTATTCCTTGAGGCACGAATGTGGCAATCCTCCTCCTTCCCGATAGTTCATTCCTCTGTGGCCTTGGCTGCAATGATTTTCTTTCTACTGGGACGAGCGCTGGGTTGGCCGCCACTTTGGAAAATTTTCTTTTCTTTTCTTTCCTCTCTTCTGCGTGTATAAGAGGTCGTTGGGGGGGGTTTGCTGTGAGGTTACGAATTTTGGGAGCGTGGGAGTGACTCTGCGGGAATCGTTTCTCAGCTAGGTGCTTGTGAGCTTGGAGTCTGGGAGTGTTGTGGCTTTGCTTGTGAGCTTAAGGTTTAGGAGTGTTTTGGCTTTCTTTTCTTGATTACAGAAGCCCAAGCAAGGTATGTTTCCTCTCTTCTGCTCTTCTTCCATGCTCGACACATGCTAGAGACGTTAAAATAGGGGAATGCATGTATAAGGCTTCGTTTTGTCTTAACTGGTTCATAGCGTCCTTGCCATCGATTACTAGGCCTTTNCCTTCCCGATAGTTCATTCCTCTGTGGCCTTGGCTGCGATGATTTTCTTTCTACTGGGACGAGCGCTGGGTTGGCCGCCACTTTGGAAAATTTTCTTTTCTTTTCTTTCCTCTCCTCTGCGTGTATAAGAGGTCGTTGGGGGGTTTTGCTGTGAGGTTACGAATTTTGGGAGCGTGGGAGAGACTCTGCGGGAATCCTTTCTCGGCTAGGTGCTTGTGAGCTTGGAGTCTAGGAGTGTTGTGGCTTTGCTTGTGAGCTTAAGGTTTAGGAGTGTTTTGGCTTTCTTTTCTTGATTACAGAAGCCCGAGCAAGGTATGTTTCCTCTCTTCTGCTCTTCTTCCATGCTAGAGACGTTAAAATAGGGGAATGCATGTATAAGGCTTCGTTTTGTCTTAACTGGTTCATAGCGTCATTGCCATCGATTACTAGGCCTTTAATGTTTCTGTTGGGACTGCTTTAAATACTCTAGGATGGTAGTTGAGATGGTAGTTCATGGAAAGCATGTTTTAATCATTGTATACATGCAAGCTTTCTTTTTATGCTTTTATTTCCATGTAAATGTATGTTGAAGGCTATGGTCTTCTTTTTTTTCTCCTTGCTGAGTCGATTCACTGTTGAAAGGAAGATTGCCTGTAAGGCGGCGAGGGCTTACTTGTGTTTCTCTGTTTTCTGTTATTTCCCCTTGTTCAAAATGCATGTTGAGGGAAAATTTGTGTTGGGGGCTTATTTCTGTTTCCTTACTTCTTGTTACTCTCGTATTCAAATTACATGTTGGACGACATTGGCATGCTTAATTTTCCATTATTAGAAGCTTTTTAAAAAAAGAAAGAAAAAAAGGGAGGTATCTTTGAAAGGAGTGACTCGGTCTAGCTCTCTGTGGTTGTCTTTCTTGTTCGAATACATGTTGGAATTATTTCTTGCTTTGAGCAGCTATTTAGGTGGCTTGGTTTTGCTCCCTTTGCCACTCCTGTTCAAAAACATGCTGGAATCTGTTTTGTGTTTTGAGCAGTTGGTTTTGGGGCTTGGATTTGTTTCCTGTTATTCCCCCTATTTGAATATATGTTGGAACTTGTTTTAGTGCTTTTAGAAGTTAGTTTTGTAGCTCGGTTTCGCTCCTTCTGTTGCTGCCCCTCTATTCGAATCATACGTTGAAAGAAATGTTGTCTTTTTTAAGCTTTTGAAAAGGGCTTATTTCAGGGGATTTATTTTGGTTCCTTGTTGCTTCATCTGTTCGAAACACATGCAAGATGGTGATGTTTGATTTTTGGAACTCTTAGGAGTCTTGTTTTGGGGCCCTGTGTTGCTCCCCTGGCTGTAAGCCCTCTTGTTGATTCCTAGGTGTGGGTGTGGGGTTTTTGTTCTCTCATGGCGGATCCTGGCCACGAGCCTTCTTGTTGGGTTCTCTTGTTTGTGTTGGGTGTTAGCTGGTGCCTTCCCCCTTTGGGCTACTCCTACCCGTGAGCTTGTGGATGTTGGTTTGTGTGTTAGCTGGTGGTTTCCCCCTTTGGTTGCTCTTACCCGAGAGCCCTTTTGTGTCTATTGGTTCCTTTGTGCACCTATTTGGTGGTCCCCCTTGTTGTTCCTGGTCGTAAGTTGTTGCCTGTGGTTCCTTTGTGTTGGGAATTGGTGGCTTCCCTCTGCTACTCCTACCCGTGAGCTTGTGGTTGTGATTCCCTTATGTTCGGCTCGGTTTTGCCCTCTAGCTGCCCCTGATCGTGAGCACTTGCTGGGTTTCTGGTGTAGTGTTGGGTTTGTATGACATTGGAAGCTTTCGGTTCGAGGTGGAATAGAATGCTTTAATGTTGGTGAAATTGAATATTTCAATTCTTGTTATTTGGAAGAATTTGAATGCCCGTTTTTGAGGCATGATTTGCTAAATATTTTGTGATGTTTCAAGGCCCAATTATGTGGGCTGAATTGATTACAATAAAAAAAAAGAAGAAAAAAAAGTAGAATTTTTCTTTTTTTATATTTGAGAAAGGTTTGGGGAATAGCTTAGAGGACTCTAAATCTTGCGTTTCGGGGTTGTTCCTGGCTAGCATCGGAAAGTGTGCCCATCTCATTGCTCATTCGAGAAGTCTCATCAGATGGATGTTTTAGGCTAACCCTCCTACCACTTTGGCTTCTCTTCCTTAAATTGATTATGGAGGTGGGTTAGCCTTCTTTCCTTATTTTTTCATTTATTGTGTTTTTGGTTTACTTTCCTTGCTTCTTGGTTTGGGTTTTAGGCACTTATGTCCAACACATAAGCGCATGTGTATAGATTTTGCTATATATGAAACCATCAAGCAATGTTATAAGTAGGACGATCGTTTAGGGTATTAGGCCTTGATAAAAAAAAGCATTTGGTGGTAGAGCGGAATAATATTTCATCCTACGATATTGAGACCCAATCCAGGGACGCGGTGAAATGTAGGATGACAATATTATTCACCGACACCACACTAGCAGGACACCCTTGCCTTCTTAGGTTGGTGGTCTCGGCCCGACGGTTCGATTGACTTGTGGACAAATCATATTTTTATAAGAAATGATAAGAACAGATACGCTATTTTCTAAAGTATTTTAACTACCAAAATTGACGCTACTTTTCTTATATGCATGAAGCCTGTATGGATGCTAAAATATAAATTTTAAATAACATAATTTGATTGTCCACTTGTCAATTGTCAGTAGTACCCTCCTAAGTTGGTATAGTATGACACTTTCCTAGTTGAATGTCGGGTTTTATACATACGGGTGACTGATAGTTGCCTTCAGAGTCTCTCGAGAATACATAATTCTGAACCTAACCCAACCGAAATGCTTACGACTTTCTTTCTTTCTTTGGATTTTTTATGTGATTTCCTATGGTTTCATCGAAATCGGATTTTTTGTGTATTTTCCTACGGCTTAGCACTTATGATTTCTTTTCTTCAGATTTTCTTCGTGTTTTCGACGATCATCTTTCTTGAATTACTGTGGATCTTTTGTCGCTTTTTCTTGAGTTTTTTTCATGAACGGCTGACCCGTCAGGTGTACAGGTTTGTTTTACATTTACAGCGTTTACTTTTGCTACTGCACACTTTACTACGTATACACATAATTCATGCCTGTAATACTACTGTTTATTGTTTACTGTGTTTCACAGCATGTTTCATTTTATAACTCATGTTGTTTCTACAGACTCGCAAGGGACTTTTAGGTTAGAAGCCAATAGAACACCTGATTTAGGAGGTACCCGTTGCGATCCACCGAACAATCCCGAACTTATAATCGATACGTTAAGGATCTTAGAGTAGTCTTTCAAGGAAGCAGAGCGTGGAAGCAAGCGAACGGAGGGCGACGATCGAGACCACGACGAGATGTAGGATGTCTCTTTAGAGTTATGGTCCAATCATAGGATAGTTGGGAAGTCACCGGGATTTTCCCCGGATCTGTGACATCCCCTACCTTTCACCCCGTTGACTCCTGAAACTAACTGTTCATATTTTGAGTCTTGCCCCCTTTGATTTCCTCATATTTCATTCTTAAAAACCTAAACTTTGCAATCTTGAAGGCAAAACCACTAATCTTAATCGAGAGTCTTCTTAAGTGATTTCGATCATTTAAGATGTAATTAAATAAAGAGGTTTGCCTCTATAAAGAACTCAATAACCTAGTTTAAAATAAACCCTATTTAATCTCCCGTATTAAATAAAGGAACTTGTCAGCTTATAAAAAGGTTTCTCAAACCAAACGGATGTCACAAATCTTTTAGTTTAAGTGGTTAAGTCTGCCAACAAGTTGTATCCATATCCTTCGGGATAGTGTACAATTTGTGGCTTCACGCTCAACCTCTTAAACTATCAAATATGTGAGATCCGCTTCGTCTCACTTTTCAAAAATTAAAATATTATTTTCTAAAATTATAATCATACCTTAGATATATATATATATATATATATATATATATATATATATATATATATATACATATATACATATATNTGAAATGTAGGATGACAATATTATTCACCGACACCACACTAGCAGGACACCTTTGTTTTCTTAAGTTGGTGGTCTCGGCCCGACGGTTCGATTGACTTGTGGACAAATCATATTTTTATAAGAAATGATAAGAACAGATACGCTATTTTCTGAAGTATTTTAACTACCAAAATTGACGCTACTTTTCTTATATGCATGAAGCTTGTATGGATGCTAAAATATAAATTTTAAATAACATAATTTGATTGTCCACTTGTCAATCATCAGTAGTACTCTCCTAAGTTGGTATAGTAGGACACTTTCCTTGTTGAATGTCGGGTTTTATACATACGGGTGACTGATGGTTGCCTTCGGAGTCTCTCGAGAATACATAATTCTGAACCTAACCCAACTAAAATGCTTACGGCTTTCTTTCTTTCTTTCTTTGGATTTTTTATGTGATTTCCTATGGTTTCATCGAAATCGGATTTTTTTTATTTCTTTTCTTCAGATTTTCTTCGTGTTTTCGACGGTCATCTTTCTCGAATTACTGTGGATCTTTTGTCGCTTTTTCTCGAGTCTTTTTCATGAACGGCTGACCCGTCAGGTGTACAAGTTTGTTTTACATTTACAGTGTTTACTTTTGCTACTGCACACTTTACTACGTATACACATAATTCATGTCTGTAATACTACTGTTTATTGTTTACTGTGTTTCACAGCATGTTTCATTTTATAACTCATGTTGTTTCTACAGACTCGCAAGGGACTTTTAGGTTAGAAGCCAATAGAACACCTGATTTAGGAGGTACCCGTAGCGATCCACTGAAGAATCACGAACTTACAATCGATACGTTAAGGATCTTAGAGTAGTCTTTCAAGGAAGCAGAGCGTGGAAGCAAGCGAACGGAGGGCGACGATCGAGACCACGACGAGATGTAGGATGTCTCTTTAGAGTTATGGTCCAATCATAGGATAGTTGGGAAGTCACCGGGATTTTCCCCGGATCTGTGACATCCCCTACCTTTCACCCCGTTGCTCCTGAAACTAACTGTTCATATTTCGAGTCTTGCCCCCTTTGATTTCCTCATATTTCATCCTTGGAAACCTAAACTTTGCAATCTTGAAGGCAAAATCACTAATCTTAATCGAGAGTCTTCTTAAGTGATTTCGATTATTTAAGATGTAATTAACTAAAGAGGTTTGCCTCTATAAAGAACTCAAGAATCTAGTTTAAAATAAACCCTATTTAATCTCCCGTATTAAATAAAGGAACTTGTCAGCTTATAAAAAAGTTTCTCAGACCAAACGGATGTCACAAATCTTTTAGTTCAAATGGTTAAGTCTGCCAACAAGTTGTATCCATATCCTTCGGGATAGTGTACTATTTGCGGCTTCACGCTCAACCTCTTAAACTATCAAATATGTGAGATCCGCTTGGTCTCACTTTTCAAAAATTAAAATATTATTTTCTAAAATTATAATCATACCTTAGATATATATATATATTAAATTCAAATATCCATTATGATGAGAGGTGTAGCCACGTGGGTGAGAGCGAAGAGCTAATTTATTTGATGTTTGTGGTTTGGATTGGGTGATTTTTATATGGCGTTCTATTTATAAGATAGGATGCCACAAAAATTGTACCAACCCACAGTGTGAGAGGGAGGGAGGCATCATGGAGGAGGGTTCTTGTAGTTTAAATGAGGTGTCCATGCTTTTGTTCGGCCACCCGGTTTTGTTCTGAGTAAGACGACACGGAATTGGTGAAGGATGCCTTTATGCATTCGAAAATTGCGAATTTTATGGTTGGCATACTCCCCACCCTCATCGAATCGAAACATACGAATAAGAGTGTTAAATTTTGTGTGAAACATTGTAATTTCAGCTTTACTTCGCATAGGAAATACCCAACAAAAGCGGGAAAAATTATCAACAAAAGTAGGTAATATTTATAGCCTTGAGCAAATACTATTGGGGATGGACCCCATATATCAGAGTGAAGTAAACGTAAAGGAGCGTGTGTATGTAAAGAAGGAAATGACTTTTGTCGCAAATGCAAGTATTACATATAAATGTAGGTATTGTTATATTTAAGGTAGGATGATTGAAAGATATAAGTTGAATACTATCTGAATGTGGATTTCCAAGACGTTTGTATCAAAGAGTAGACTTCATGGTAGTGGTCGCGAGGGCATGTGTAGGTGGCGGGAAGGGAGGGATCGAATAGAGGCTGTTAGGATTGGCTCCTCGAAGTAGAGGTACCTTGTCAAAGATGGTAAAGGCATTCAGATCAAAGAGAACAACAACATTATTATTAGAGATTAATTTGTGAACAAATAAGAAATTGTGAGAAAGGGATGAAACATGCCAAATTTGAGGTAAAATAAGCTTACGGTGGGGAGTAGGAAGGATGTCATCTCCGGTATTTGCAACGGGAACAGATTGTCCTGTACCCACGGTGACCTGTTCGGAACCTGTAGCAGGGGTTGCTAAGTGGAGATGATTGAAGATGGATGTAAACTAAGCGGTGACCCTAGAGTCTAATACCATGAACAGGCATTTGTTTGCAATGCTTACTTGGTAGGTACATGGTCAAGGTTCAACCGATGCCAACATGAAGCCACAGAGTGACTGAATTTGTTGTAAATCTGGCATGTTACTGATGAACTTTGTGTGTTTCGGCCTCCTTTGGTACGGTTTGACGTTGTACCTCTCAACCACGAAACAAAAACCGCCAAAAGAACTCTTGTGGCCGCAAGTGCAAGGTGTGGTTGAGGATAGGGATGGGATCTCTGATTGTCACTTGCACTGTTGATCTCCTCACTGCATAGGAGGGAGTAGAAATCATCAAGATCAATGAGATGGAGTTGACTCCGGAATTGCGGTCTTCAAACTTTGGTTTGTAGCTGGAAGTCCATTGAGTGTCTACAAAAGTTTTAGTGGTTGGTTGGTTGCAACATTTTAGTAATAGTATTCCAGATCTCCTTGATAGTAAAAAGGTGTAGCACATAAGTCTTGGTGTAGAGACGATTGAATAAAGTGTTACACTAAGATTTTGATCAATCAAAATCCATAAGGAATATTGCTAATTGCAAACCTGGGAATCAGCGATGGGATCGACAAATTGCGATGGACAAAGAAAGCTATCATTCAGGAACCCTAAGAGCCCATTTGAGGTGAACACCATGAAAACTTGAGCCTTCCACAGAGGACAATATTCAGCTGAGAGTAGGTTTTGAGTAAGAAGTTTTATGTTGCTCATAAAAAATTTGGAGGGTGGGATAGAGATTAAGGTATTCAACTCCATTATTGATAGATCGAGGTTTTCTGAGTTTTGTTCTAATGTTGCCAAAAAGTGCTCAAATTGAGGAATGGTAGACCAATCCTTGAATGGTGAAGGCCGATCAAGTAATCTTTGCTCCTTGAACAGAGCGATCGAGTAGATTCCGAGCGATGGAATCACAGCTTCTTGGACCGAGTGAAGCCTAGATTGATGGAGAAGCTCAAATAAGCTCACGCTCAAGTCTCTGATACCATGAAGAAATTGGAGAGAATAATGAGAGCTTGAGAGGAGAAGCAAAGGCAAAGTGATGAGAAGAGAACATGTACAAGCTCATGGTACATTTTGGTTTAGCTTTTAGAGGGGATTAATTACCTTACATTCCCTTATAGTGTGCCTCATTGCTAGTATATCTTACCCTATTCCATTTTGTCTTATTACACACTACTAACATTTACCAGATTTACATGAAGACGCCAAGTGACTTCTTAGGTATATGATCTTACAGTTAACATATAATTCATGTATTTTTACAGCAAGAGATTATTAAACCTTGCTGTATGTTTCATTATTTGAATTGTTCAAAAGTAGCAAATTCTTTAACGTTGTGCCTCTGTGTGAGTCGATAAAGAAGGGATCAGAGGATAAACCTGGGAAAAGAGATCACCTGTACTTATTGCAACTTAGTGTGATTACAAAACTCCTCCCTCGAGATATTTCTTTCTCATTCTAGTCTTTCTTGTATCCAATTGTGAACTTTTGTTAATAAGATTTTGGTGTTACCCACGAATAGACTTGAAGCCAACAAACATAAATGCTAATTGAAGCCTAGCTTAGTTTTCTAAAATTTCCATCGCAATACATTTTGCACAAGCGTTTGCCAAAATTCACTGTAAGAGAATTCCTACAAAAAAAGAGCTGGTCAAACACAACCCTCTATTCTTTTACGAAAGTCATCCTAAATTCCCAAAGAAAAATGGGTGTGTGTGTGTGTGTAGAGATAAATATATACTTCTCTCTAATAGATTTCCATGCAAAAATTCTGCAATTTAAAGCAAAAGTTCAATGACAGAAAACTCTTATCAGAAGGATCTTTTAGCTGATAGGCTTGGTTATAACAGATTTCTTGAAACAATATGACACAAAATAACAAAACCAATGATGCTCCATTAGGATATACATATTATGTACCTGGTCGATCAGGATAGGAGTAGAAAATTTATTGTACTTAGCAACCAAGCAAGTGGCATCATATACCTGCAGTCAAGCAAAAAGTTTATGAAGATTCCAAAACGAGAATCCATTAATATCTCCTCAAGGAATTATAAAAATAAAACATCAAAATTTTGTCGAAGGATGAAGAATACTTTCCTCCCAATCTGACTTATCGCCACCAAGATAGTTTAAGAAAGCCTTTTGACCCCAAGGGCAATTTATTGGATTCACAATAGGCGAAAAGGCAGAAGCTGACTGGAACATGCAAATAAAAGTTATATGCTCAAGCACGTCAAGTAATAGTAAAAGCAACAATAATATATACATGATCACTCAGACAAAAGCTAATCCCCTCTCTGTAAGCCTTCTTGATGTGTAAGAGACGAGAAACTTGAAGGAATTTACCTTGATGAATAAAAACTTTCATTTAGCCAGGTTTTACCTAATATTTAGATAATAGTTTATTTAAATCATTAGTGCAAACTTTCTAGTATATTATCAATTTTGCTCACGATACGGCACTCTTAATTAAATAGGTCGCTGAGATTCAATTTTAATGTTAAATTAAGCATGTAGAAGTCAGCTTAATTGAGTGAAGAATGGTTGAGGTGCTGAAGATGGAGCGAATCAGATGTCATCCTAGGACATCAACGGACCCAGAAAGCATTGAACTACAAAGTTTAAAGATTGTCTCTTCTCTAGCATCTTCAGCAAATCAAGGTGAAAATGCACGTGAAACCAAAATTTGTTTTTTGAGATTGACTCATTTGCTTGTGGAGGGCTTGTTGCATCAGTTTCAATAAATGTTTCAAAGGCACAAAGCATGGTCTCTTATGATTTAGGGTGTGTTTGGGGCAACTTGTGTTTATCCAGATAAGCCGTTTATCTGGAAACGCGGACCACAAAGTTCGACCCGCGTTCCGCGTTTAGTGTAAAAAACTAACTGCATTTTCGGATAATCTGCTCAAACGCAGTTTACAAACAATGAAACTAACATTTTCAAAATGTCGTCGTAGTAAATAAGCTACCCCAAACGAAGCCTTAGAGGAGACATACATGATTGACAATAGTTTCGAGTCATGACATGACAATCAATTATTCACAAGTTCTAACTTGACTCAAGAAAGTATCCCTAAAACACAGTGAGTCTAATTGATTCGATTTGGTTCGATTTGAAATTGTTTCATAGTTCAAGGTGCATCAACACATTCCCGTTTTCTTTTTATTGGTAAGCATTGCAGACTGTTACGTTGGACCCTAGCCCAAGGGAAAATTTTGTACGCCTAAGTGCAATTTAGTCTTTTATTATTATTGTTGTTGAGTATAAATAGGCTTGTTATGTCTAGGATTAGGTTTATACATGAGATTGAGTTGTGAATCTTAGGTTTAGGATTAGGAAGAGATTTCCTACCTTTTGAATTGTAGGAATTGAGAGAGATTGTCTATTTCTCGAATTGTAGGTGTTTATCTTTGTATTCTTGCTTAATTCTTTGGATTATTGAAGAAAATATTTGTATTAGCCTTAATTTCTATAGAAAACGTGCCGATTTTGACGTCAGATCCATGTTATCTCCAAATAATTCAAAACATTGTTAGGAAATTTGGTTTACTGCATGCTTCAAGATGCATGTGCTTTTGAATGTGCAAGTATGGTAATTGAGACATCAAGTTGGATCTTGGTGTCCTTGCAAAATTCAAATCCGTTTTTTTCACTTGAATTGTTGTTTATAGTGAGAGATCGCTTGGAATATATAGCAAATGTTCCACAACTCAGAACAAGATCACCTGGCAATCGAGTAAAAATTAGATTATATTTCCTCTTCAATTTGAAAGATTTGTCACATAAAAAAATCCTACGAAGCATACTCTGACAAAATGCCATTGTTAAGTGTATGTAATTTATGCCATAGGAAAGACTACATGATACACCCAGCCAATTATCATGATAGCATGTGGAAGAAGTTATGCCATGTGTAAGTCTCAAATAATATATTACTTATTTTGTAAATAAACGTCTCATGCATAATTAATATAAAGATTGCTACGAGGGATGCCTTGACGAATGCTACAGACCTACAGTAAAGCATTATGTGATTTAAGCCATAAGAAAGGCTACAAAGCACACTCCAACAAATACTATAGTGGGGTGTGGCGACTTATGCCATCAAAGTTTCAAGTGATATTTTATTAATTACTTTACAAACATACTACTACCTAATATTTTTATAAATTCTCTCATGTTAAGAGGGCTACGAGATGTGCTCAACAGATTCCACAGTGGAGCACGACACGACTTAAGCCGTTGGAAAGGTTATGAGACGCACATCAACAAATGTCTTAACGGAGCACAATGTGATTTAACTTGTGGAGATTCGAGAGAAAGATGCAATATTTAAAAAGTTATACTTGACATTGGTCCACAAGTTATATTGTTTTAACGTCCGTCTCATACATAGATAGCATATGGTATGTGCATGAAAGAAATGCAATCGGTTTATGAGTAGGTGAGATCCAAATGCTAGAGCAAATAGAATATATAGGGCTTCAATGAATGGGAAAAATGGCAAGAATTGGGGCGACGTAGAAGCGTCCACTTTAGTCACGGGATCGCAAAAATCCTGCGATCCTACACATTCCACGATCGTAGGGAGCAGAACCTCAAAATTCCAAACCAATTTCCAATTTCATCCGAAATTTTCTTCTTTTTTTATTTCTTATTTTCTTATTTCATTAGGTACTTGCTATCGTGAGACTATTTAAAGGCTTTTTTACCATTTTGGATAGAATTTTTGTTTTGTTTAGAGTAGAATGGAATTTATAATTTCTATTTTTTGCTTCATAAATGTGGTATTCTCTTCCTTTTGCAAGTAAAGTGTTGTATCTTGCTCGAGAACAAGTGGTGAACCTCCTCACCATCCAAACGTCAACTATTTTAAGTTCTCTTTGTTGTTTTCATTCGGGACAGTCGTCGAACGATGCATATCGCATTCCAAACATCATCGACCTCGCATACATCATTCTTTTGCTAACCCACAACCGCATACCCTCTAAATTCCCTTCATAAACACCTTCTGGAAGTCAGAGCTGTATCATCTTGTATCAAAGCCCGACAAGCCCATCTTGTTTAGGACTTTCTCTCTCTTTCCAAATCCAAAATTCCAAAAAAAAAAATACAAAAAAAGATTTCCACCATACCCAATCATTCCTACCGCGACTCCTAATCTCAACTTTAAAATCTTAAAAATTCAACATTCTACCTCCACCAAATTTTACCCCAAAACCTAACACCAAAACCCTAAAATTCGACCTGACTTTTATTTACAACCATACGCTCGTTGAATCCCTGATTGAGAGAAAATGACACAATGTCGTCTAGGAGAAATCTACAAAGAGGTGGCCAGGAGCTTAATAAGGATATGCAACGAGAATTTCTTCAACTGCAAAAAAGACTGGCCACTTTTGAAAAGAGACAACCCAAAGAGGTCACCTTTAACCACAATAATAACTCATCAGATCAAGGGAATGAAATGAATCTCTCCCATTAAAAATTTTACATGGATTTGACATTTAATATCAAAAAATCAGGATGTTGGAGTAAAGCTTGAGAAACAATGTTTTGACGGTTCATGGATCTTGACGAGTTTATAGAGCGGTTCCAAACAAATTTGAGCATAAGATTATTCCACCTGACACAAAAGTCAAGTTAGTCACCAGCCTGCTATTAAGTTAAAGAAGATTGTGGTGGGAAAAATGAAACATTTTTCGACTTGGAGAAGGAAAAAACAAATCATTATTTGGTTCACGATGAAATGAGAGATGTAGCACAAGTATCTACCAATCAATTACAAACAAGACATGATTCTGAGACTTCATCACTTGCAGCAACAAGGTCTCTCTCAAGAGGGTACACAACAGAGTTCAAAAAATTATGTTAAAGTGTAAGTTAGTAGAGCCCGAGGAGAAAACCAAAGCTCGATATATGAGTGAGATTGAGATAAATCTATTAGCAACATGGTACAATAACAACCCTGTTGGATATTACAGGATAGCCAGGCCTTAAACCTGAAAGTTAAAAGATAACAAAACAATATCATGTTTACACCAACCTTTAAACAGAGTTCAACTATCGGATCAAGCAAAAAAAGTACACCCAATAGCGTACCTAAATCGACCACACCATATAAGAAACACGTACAGAGTCAAGAAAATGTGGATACGCCAGAACTCGCGGATATATTCCAGCCAAGAAGTGCTTCAAGTATCATAATTTTGGGTACATTGAATATGATTGTCAAAATAGGATAACGATCTTATTCACATATCAGAAAGCAGTTGAAGAAATAAACATTGACAAAAGAGATGATAAGACATCAAAGAGAAATATTAGCTTGCAGTCGATGAAGAAGTGATGCTAATGATTCATGTTGAGCCCATAAAAGAGACTCCAACAAAATTAACATTGGTTCCTAGAAGGTAGTGAAACCGACAAGACGGTATCAAAAAATGAGCAGACCCAGTTGCAAGAGTTCTCAGATATCTTGATTGATAGTTTACCTCTTGGTTGGATACCACAGAGAGAAATTCAGGAGGTCATAGACCTCTTTCCAGTATTATATTCTACCAAACCAACTCGCCTATGGGATGCAACAAGCCAAGTAAGAGAAATTTCAAAAATATTTTACACAGTTGAGGGTTAGAAGCTTTGCCTGCGAGAATACTAGATCTGAATATGCCTGACTATGCCTAAGAATGATTTTTTTTTATTCTATCAAGAAAGACTTTGAAAGAACATGTGTTTTGGAGTTATCTGAAATGGAAGAGAGTAAAAATTTTGGAGTAGGACTACCTCAAACACAGCAAGACGATGATTTTATTATGATGGCAATAAATTGATTCAAGAAGTCAACAGAGAAGAAGATGAAGACTCTTCTAACAGGAGAAAATGAAGCGGGAGCATCCACTAAAGATCTTTAATTATGTGATTCCCGATCTTAGAAATCTCGTGATCCTACAAATTCTACGATTGCAGAGAGCATAACCGCACGATTTCAGCCTGATTTTTTATTTCAACCCCAATTTTCTTCATGTTTCTAATTTATCTCTTATTTTATTATTTCTAATTAGATATTCTTCTATTGCGAGACCATATATAGGTTTGTTTTCTGTTTTGGAGGGACTTTGCTTTGTTTTGAGAATTATGGAGGCTGTAATCTCCGATTTCCTTTTTTGTAAGTGTCGCATTATCTTTTTTTTGCAAGTGTTGTGCATGTGTCTTGCTCGAAAATAGACGAGGAACCTCCTCATCGCCCTAGCAACCCCAATTCAAAGTTCTCTTTGTTGTTTTCATCTGAGAAGCAGTCTGATGATTTTTATCCCCATCCATATGTCACACATGCATCATTCCTTAGCTAACCCACAACCACATCCTCTCTAAATCTCCTTCTTAAACACATTCTAGGAGCCCTAGAACAATATCACGGGTATCATGGGAACTTAAAAAGAATGCATGTAAATGCAAGAGTTGGATTAGATCATATTGAGTGTTTAGTAGGGAGCCAAAAGATAAAAAATTATTTCATGTATGTAATGTAAGTATAACAAAGTGCAATTGCTACCGTATTAAGTACATAGTTGTATGCCTGCTGCCTACTTCAACCAAATGGAGTGCACAACTTTGTACTAAAAAAGAAGAACGCATGGTGAATAAATAACAATTTATTATGGTAATTGATGACCTCATTTTGAGGTCATTATCTTTTCCTTATGATCATAGGATCTAGCTCTAGGGGGGTTCCTATTGATTATCTTAGAAAACTAGTATTGGAATTCATTCTCTTAGAAATTCCAACCACTTCATATTTCTCTTGTGATGTCTCACATTGATGATCTCAAAATCATCGTCGTATGGTCGAGTAGTTAAGGAGTATCATGTGGAGACTCAATGAGAAGTTCCCAATAGGATCTCAAGCCCTAGGAAAACCTCTTCAAAACTTTATCATCACACACACACACACAAAATTGTACAAAATTCACTAAGTTGCACAAGATCGGACTAGAATTGAGCTTAAAGGAAGGGTGAAAATGCGAACTTCTCCGGACGACCTCCGATGACGAAATGAATTGCGCTACCGCGTCCGGGACATCAACTTTAGCTAGGAAAGACACACATATTGTTATAATTTTGCACACAAGCAAATTGCAAGCAAATTGCAAGCAATTTGATGAATTCGTCAAAACGACCTCCGACGATGAAACGAACCACGCCAACGCGTCCGGAATGTCACAATTACCTAAAAAGAACATCTATTTTGTTATGCTGTGACGCAAAAAAAAGGTACAAATCAAATATTATTTTAGAAATATTAAATATATTTATATTTATATTATTAATTATAATAACATTTATAATTCTAACCCTATTTATCCCTTTACCCGCATACTTAGCTCCCCACTCCATCCCGCGGCTCTACCAGCCGCTCAGCTCGTCCCAGTGCGTGCCCTAGATTTCGTGGCTCATCCACGAGGCAATCTCTCCCCCTCTCTCGACTCTTCTCCTTCCTAGCTTGGCCGCTCAACCACTAGGCTCTCTAATCGTGGAAGCTCGGCTGACCAACCCTTCTTCTCGAGGCTTTACTTTCTCCTCTTTTATGGTGACAATTTTTTTCCCGTTGTTTTATTGAATCACGAAATCATGATAGGTGGTTGTCTCCCTCTCATCTCTACCTATAAAAAGGCTTCTTAAGGTACTTTTCTGGGTTGTTGAAAATTTTCTGAGAAAAAGGGAGGCTGAGGTGTTCGTTGGTCGCTGCTTTCCCGAAGGTTTTGGGAGGAAAATTTCTATAGGAAGCATTTTCTTAAAATTATTCTAGAGTTTTGCTTTAAGTCTGCATTAAGAGGTATTTCTCTTCTTCTCTCTAATCTGCATCATTCAGATTTGCACCTGAAAGTACTTATTTTCCCTTCTAAAACATGTGGAAGTAAAGTTTAGGTTTGTTTTGAGATCTAATCATGGATAGTTTCTAGAAACAGTACAAAGGGAGCATAATATGGATACTTTTTATTTTTCTGCTCAAAATGCATGATAGATAGAATTTTGAAAAATTCCAATTGTTGTCATGTGATGATTGTTGCTTATCTGGAATATATGCTAGAGATGTAATGCTGAAATTCTTTGTTGTTGTTGCTCCTATTCAAGTAAAAGCTGGAATTAGTTTCAATACTGGATAATATGTTAGTATCAGGGATCTGTTTATGCTTATTTGTTCTTTGTTACCTGTTTCTATTTGAAACATATGTTGGGCATAATATTTTGAGATATAAAGCTTCATGAGATTTTATTTTGATGGCTGGAAGTGTTGTCTTTTTGTTTTCCCCATTTGGTGGGCTTGATTTTTGGCTTCTTTTGGGTTGGATGTTAGCTGCAAATTCTGCTTTGATTTCCCCATTTGATGGGCGTGGTTTTGGCTTGAATCGTATTCTTTTCTTTAGCCTTTATTTTGGGCTTGATCTAGTCTGAGGTCTGAGCTCAGTTTGGCTCGAAGGTTTATCTGTTGTTGGCCCCTTTTTGTGAGTTTAGTTGAGCTAAAATTGTGATTTATTTTTTTTCTATTTCATCTGCTGAACTCGATTTTGACTGGAACTTTATTTCTATTGCCCCTTTTCTAGGCTCAGTTTGTCTGTCATGGTTCTTCCTGCTGTCCCTCCTGCTGGGCTCGGTTTACCTGTCACTGCTATTTATGTTGCCCCATGGTCCTCTGTTTTGCCCTTCTTGCTGGACTCGATTTGCCCAAATTGTCAATTTTTTTGTTTGTCCCTCTTATTGGGCTCGATTTGATCGGAGGTTCTCCGAATAATGTTCCTCCTGGGATTGTTGTTGATAATCAAGTTTGTCATCAAAAACAAAAAAAAAAATTATGACCTTCATATGTACTTCCATGCGAGAATGATTGATATGAGTAGACCAACTCACTAACATGTCTTGCTTGATGAAAACGGTTTCAGTTCGGATGATTTATAAAAGCTTATCCATTCACTCTCTTATGTACATCAAAAGAGCACAATAGCAATATTTGTGGTGGTTTTCTCATTGGCCACCCCTATTTGAATACATGTTATGATCTATTAGCTTAGGGATTGGCTTTGACTCCTTGTATTTGATGATTGACTACCCGTGAGCTTACATTGGGGCTTAGTTATGCTTTTTTTTGCCCCTACCTGTGAGCTTCTGTCCACTTTCCTGTCCCAAACCGTGAGATTGTATTAGGGCTTGGTTGTGCTCTTTCTGGCCTATACCCGTGGGCTTATCCTGTGATTTAGTTGTGCCCTTACTTGGCCCTACCCGTGAGCTTAAATATGTGGTGATCTTATTCTTGCTGCCCCTACCCGTGAGCCTTACCTCATGATTTCTCTATGAGAAAAGTTGGTGGTGGTCTTCTTTTGGCTGCCTTGGCCGTGAGCCTTATCTTGTGATTTCTCTGTGATAAGTTGAGCTGGTGGTTGTCCCTCTCTGTTACCACTGACCGTGAGCATTTATATGGTTTTATCTGGATGATTTCATGCTTATTTGACATGAGAAGCTTTTGATTAAGATTGGAATTGAATGGTTTTAATATTGGCATGATCTTTAGAAATTTAGAAGATTGTCGTCCCTGTATTATTTTCATTTAATTGATTTGTGAAATATGAAAGGCTCTTACAACTTCATTTAAAGAAATCATAAAGTTGATATGAATCGGATTCATGAAGAATTTGAAAGCTCATAAAATTGTCATTCACGAAAGAGTTTTTTTTTGAAAGTTTGACATTAANATCATAAAGTTGATATGAATCGGATTCATGAAGAATTTGAAAGCTCATAAAATTGTCATTCACGAAAGAGTTTTTTTTTGAAAGTTTGACATTAATGTTTGGATAACATAAATGTCACATTTGAGTTCAGGCTTCGGTGTGTGATTATGCAAGTGATGGTGGAGCCGTGTATACAATTTTCACATTGATTCAGGAAACAAGATTTGGAAGGAATAACCTTTTTGAATTTATTCATTTATGAAATTTGAGAAAATGATATCCTTCTTAGATTGATTCAAGGATCTTAGGCCCTCTTTTCAGATCTTTTTGTTACAAGTTTTGAGGGATGATTCGCCCTCATCTTTTCGATCTTTTGGGTGGATCATTTCCTCCTGTATCATCCTCATTTTTATTCTTCTTTTTCCTTGCTTCTTGGTTTTGTTTTCAGTGTTTATGTCTGACACTTAAGTGCCCATATATAGTTCTTTGCTATATATAAAATCATCAAGCAAAGTCGCAAGTAGGTCAGTTTTGTTTTGGGGCTTAGAGCGATGATGACAAAGACACGCTGGTGGTAGAGCGAAATGATATTTCATCCTACAATATCAGGACTCAATACTGGGATCTGATGAATCGTAGGATGATACTATCATTTACCGACACAAGACTAGCGGGGAACCCGTACCTTCTTAGTTTGTTGGCGGGCATATGCCCGACGGCGTGATCAACTAATTGACAATCATAATTTTCAAAACTGAAAAAAATCGACACGATAAGAACAAATACAATATTTATAAAAATATTTTTATACTACAAAATTGATACAACTTGCTTTTGTCTGCCTGAAATTCATGTGCATGCTAAAATATAAATTTTAAATATATTGTAACTTGGTTGTCTACTTATCAATTACCAGTAACGAGGTAAGGAGTACCCTCCTAAGTTAAGTTTAGTATAACACCCTTCTAAATGAGCGGCGGACTCTATACATTCGAGTGACCGATAGTAGCTTTCGACGTCCCTCGAGTACAAATATATAGTATCTGAGTCTAACCCCGACCCGAGTGCTTGCGTTTTTATTTCTTTGGATTTTTCGTAGGATTTTATTGGAATTTTTGGTAAAGCACTTGTTGTCTTTTTCAGGGATTTTCTCGTGTTTTCGGCGATTTTCTTTAAGTTGTCATTTGTCGTTTTTACTTCGAGATTTCTATCGTAATTCATTTGCCGATTTTCTTGAGTTTTCCTTCGTCATGGGTTATTTACCGCTCTTTCTTGAGTTTTCTAAGTGGTATTTCTTTTGTTGATGCAATTCATGCTGATTGATTTCTTAAAATTTTGTTACTATTGTTGACCTCATTTTTTAGGTCATTACTCTTTCTGTTAGAATCTTAGGATCGAGCTATATGAGTTCCTATTGACTATGTTAGAAAACTAGAATTGGGATCCATCCTTTTTAAAAATTTCAGTCACTTCTAATTTTTCTGTGATGTCTAGCATTTATGGTTTCAAAACCATCGTCTTATGGATAAGCGGTTACGGGCTATTGCGTGGAGACTGGAAAAAGTTCCCAATAGGATTTCAAGCTCTAGGAAAATCATTTCACGACTTTATCGTCACATACTACACAAAATGCACAAAATGCACTAAATTGCACAAGATCGGTCTTAAATTGAGCATAAGGATGAGTGAAAATTCAAACTTCTTCGGACGACTTCCGATGACGAAATAGATTGTTCCAACGCGTCCGGGGCACCAATTTTAGCCAGTAAAGACACTCATATTGTCATATTTCCAACACGAGAAAATGACACGCAAATCGATGAATTCGTCAAAACGACTTCCGACTGTGAAACAGACCGCGCCAGCGCGTCCGGAAAGTCCGAATTATCTAAAATAGACACCAATTTTGTTATGTTTTGACACACGAATAAAAAATGTGAATTGAATTTTATTTTTAAGAAATATTAAATATTTTATATATTTTATTACTTTATGATATTAAAATTATAATCCCTAAATCTTATTTACCCCTTCACACACAAGTTTAAACCCACGTTCGAGTCATCTCAGAGCTCGATCCCGCGGCTCGTCTCCCTCTAGTTCGTGTGCCCTAGTTCCACAGTGGATCCACGCGGCTCCCGTCTTCTTCCCCGTCTCTTCCCCTTCTTTACACGGCACGACAACCGTTCGGCTTTCCAATTAGAAGAGACGAGCTGGCTGACGCTTCTCCTCCTCGAGGCTAAATGCTCTCCTCCATTATTGTGACTCTTCCTTCCCTCTTTTTTATTAGTTGGCAGTGTGGCTGGTAGGTGGTTGTCTCTCTTCTTTTCTATACCTATAGAGAGGCTTCCTGGGGCATTGTTTTGGGTTGTTGAAAATTTTGAGAGTGAAAGGGAGGTTGTGGTTTCATTGTTTGAAGCTTTTAGGAATGAAAATTCTGTCAAAATCCTTTCTAAACTACGTTTTCGTGCACTGGGAGTGTGGAGCATACCTTTCAGGAAGAGGATTTCTTTGGGAGGCCTTTTATTGGATCTGTCTTACATTTTTTTTTTGTGTTTTAAGTCGGCATTAAGAGGTATTTATCTTCCTTCCTCTGATTTGCAACGTTTCGGATGGCATCTAAAAAATACTTCTTTTCTCTTTAAAAGCATATAAAAGCAAAATTTAGGTTTGTTCTAAGATTTAAGCATGAGTAGTTCCTAGAAATATTTAAATGGAGCATAATGTGGTTGCCTTCTTTTCTTTTTCTACTCGATGCATGTTGGAAGTGCTAAAAATAGAGAATGCATGAAAGAGGCTTTGATTTATCTCAATTGTTATTTCATAACGACATTTATATTAAAGATTGGGCTTTTAATACTCTTATTGGATTTGATTTAAAAGCTTTATGTGAATTAGTTGAAATAGCATTTTAGGGAAAGCATGTTTAGGCCCACTCTCACATACAAATCTTATTCTTACACTTTTATTATTTCTATACTTATATGTCGTAAGTTGTGGATTTCTTTATTTGCTCCTTGTTGAAGTAATTCATTGTTAAAAAAAAATATGATTTTTGTTATAAAAAAAAAGAGAAAGCTGGCTTGCGTTTCTTTTCTGCTTAAAATACATGAGAAGTCATGGGTACGAGCTTTGGAATAATGTTTGCCCATCTAGAATTCATGTTGTAATTCATTTTTTTTTAAATGAGGAAACATGTTGGCCTTAGGGATGTATGCACGCTTATATGTTTCCTGTTACTTGTTACTATTTGGAATATATTCTGAATGCAATATTTTGAAATATAAGATTTCAATAGAGTCGATTTTGATAGCTCTGTTTTGGCCCATTTGTTGGGTTCGGGTTTTGCTATTTTGGGATTGGATTTTTGCTGGAAATTGCTCCCTATTTTGGCCCATCTGGTGATATCGGATTGGCACTTTTGGGATTGGATTTTTGCTGAAAAATATTCTTTGATTTCTCATTCTTGTTGGGTTCGGTTTTTAATCTTTTAGAATGGGTAAATGCTGGAAATTGTTGTGACCCATCTGTTGAGATTCGGTTTTGCCCTTGTGCTGGGCTCAGTTTTGCCTCTCTACTGGGTTCGGTTTTCTCCTGTGTTGGGTGGGTTTTGCCCCTGTGATGGGTTGGTTTTGCCCCCTTGTCCTTGGCTCGGTTTTGCCCTTTCTGTCGGGTTTGGTTTGCCCCTGTGCTGGGTTGGTTTTCCACCTTTGATTGACTCGATTTGTCCCTTATATTGGTTTGGTTGCTCTCCTTTTTTTCGGTAATTTATGTTGGCTGAAATGCCCTTTCTGATTTAGTCCTATTTGGTGGGCTAAATCTAGCTCTTCGACGGATCCAGTTTGGTTGAAAGTTCTTCATGAAACGTTCTTCGTGATTTTTTTTTTATGGGTAATCAAGTTTGCATCCCAAAATTCATGAATTTCAATATCTATCTCTATGTGGGAATGTTTAATTTGAGCATTGTTATGTCTTATGGAAAAAAGGTGGGATTGGTCTTAGTGATCTATAATAGCTTGTCCATTCACTCTCTTATGTATATCAAAGACAATGCATTGGCAATACCTATGATGGTTTTCTTTTGCTACCATGGTCGTGAGCCTTACTTGGTATGTGCTGCCCTTGTTGTCTTCGTTTTTGCCCTTTACCCATGAGCTTAGCAGGTGGAGGTTTTCTTCTTCTTTGCCCCTACCCGTGGGTTTGTGTTGTGTTGGGTTCCTCCTTGCCATCTGTGGCCGTGAGCTTCTTATATGGGGTTTGGTTTGGTTTGTTCTGGCTCCTACCTGTGAGCTAGTTGGAGCTTGATTGTGCGTTTTCTGGCCTTACCCGTGACCCTCTGCTCTCTTTTCTGATCTTATCTGTGAGCCTTAATTGGTGATTTCTTCATGGAGTATTTCAAGTTGGTGGTTCCTCCCCTTTACTGATTAATTCCTCTTACCTTCGTGATATGTGAAAGGCTTTTAATGATTTTTGTTTTGGGAAATTATAAAGCTGATATGAATTAGACTTATGAAGGGATTTGAAGGCTTATGAAGTTGTCATTTGGAAAAGTGTTTGGAAATGCAACATGAAAG
>NEWO01000713.1:126142-146119 GCA_003013225.1 Phalaenopsis aphrodite
CTACCATGGTCGTGAGCCTTACTTGGTATGTGCTGCCCTTGTGGCCTTCGTTTTTGCCCTTTACCCATGAGCTTAGCAGGTGGAGGTTTTCTTCTTCTTTGCCCCTACCCGTGGGTTTGTGTTGTTTTGGGTTCCTCCTTGCCATCTGTGGCCGTGAGCTTCTTATATGAGGTTTGGTTTGGTTTGTTCTGGCTCCTACCCGTGAGCTAGTTGGAGCTTGATTGTGCGTTTTCTGGCCTTACCCGTGACCCTCTGCTCTCTTTTTTGATCTTATCTGTGAGCCTTAATTGATGATTTCTTCATGGAGTATTTCAAGTTGGTGGTTCCTCCCATTTACTGATTAATTCCTCTTACCTTCGTGATATGTGAAAGGCTTTTAATGATTTTTGTTTTGAGAAATTATAAAGCTGATATGAATTAGACTTATGAAGGGATTTGAAGGCTTATGAAGTTGTCATTTGGAAAAGTGTTTGGAAATGCAACATGAAAGTATGGAAACATAAATGATACAAATGAGTTCAGGTTTGAGTGTGAGTGCATACAACTGGGGAATCCATGAGTATAGCCTTCACCTTAGCTTTCGAGTCCGTTTTGATTTGATTTGAAATAATATTTGGAAAGGATACCCTTCCTGGGTTGATCCAATTATAAAAAGTTGAGAAAATGATATTCTTCTTGGATTGATTCAAGGATCTTGGGCTCCATTTTTAGATCTTTTTGATATAACTTTGAGGATTGCTTCACCCTTATTCCTTCGATCTTTTTGGTTAATCAATTTCTCCTCTCTCTCATCCCCATTTTTATTCTTTTCTTTCGTTGCTTCTTGGTTCGGTTTTCTGTATTTATGTCTGATACAAAAGTGTTCATGTATAACTTTTTGTTATATGTGAAACCATCAAGCAAATTCGCAAGTAGGTCGGTTTTGTTTTGGGACGTAAGGTGATAATGACAAAAACACGCCGATGGTAGAGCAGAATGATATCTTATTCTACAACACCAGGACTCAATTCTGAGACCTGATGAACTGTAGGATAAAAGTATCATTCACCGACATAAGACTAGAGGGGGTCTGTACCTTCTTAGGCTGCTGGTAGTCCTAGGCCCTATGACGTGATCGACTTGTGGACAACAGTACCTTTTAAAATTGATAAAACAAATTGATAAAAACAGATACAATATTTATAAAAAATATTTTCACTACAAAAATTGATGACTTTTTTTTGTATGCTTGAAATATGTGCATGCTAAAACTTAAATTTTAAATATATTACAATTGGGTTGTCCACTTGTTGATTACTGATCATGGGCTAAGGAGCACTCCCCTAAGTTAGGTTCAGTAGGACATCCTTCTAGTGAAGTGGCGGACTTTATACATACGGGTGACCGAGTAGCCTTCAACGTCCCTCGAGTACAAATATATATTTGAGCCTAGCCCCAACCCGAGTGCTTGTGGTCCCCTCTTTTCGGACTTTTTCATATGTTTTATTGAATTTTGGACAAAGCACTTGTGGTCTCTTTTCTCCAGAATTTTCCCGAGGTTTTGATAAGTTTTATTTGAATTGTTACTCGTCGAGTTTCCCAAATTTTCCGTCGTGGATTATTTGTCGATTTTCTCGAATTTTCTGAGCAATGTTTCTTTTGTTCATACAGTGAATAATAGCAAACTTAAAGGAGTAGCAAAACTCTCAAATATACAGGTTTGATTTACATTGCAGCATTTTATTTCATAATATGTTATACTGTTCTCCTAGCATGTTGTACTGCTCCCTTAGCATGTTATATTGTTCTCTTTCTTTACTGTATATTATATTGTTCTCTTCTTTTATATTGCATGCTTAATTATTTTGTTACACACTATACCTTAGTATAGGAAAATCTAGTAGTTATATAGGATTAACATTAAACTTGGAGGTGCTACTACGAAGAAATTTGGAGCAAAAATTGTGGGCAGCACGACGAGAAACAACTTCAAGATGGATCTGCAATATCAAAACACATTCACATCACTGAACACTTTCCTTAGTTTAAATAACAACCTATACGATTTCGAGGCAGTTTGCCTAGTGCAACGTAAACCCTCACATATCACTTTTAGATTTTTGCATAACCCTGTTGTGCAATTATAATTCCTAACGTTTTAGGATTCCGAGGTTACCGTACGGTACGGTATAAATTCTTCTATCTTTTTAAGCTATTTGCACGATCAGATATCGTGCGAATATAATAACTAAATTCTAAATAAATTACAGGATTAAAACATTAAATAATATCATTTCAAAGACATAAAGCCAAACAATAGGATAGTTGAGAAATCACCGTGTTTCCCCTGGATCTGTGATATCCCCTACTTTTCATTCCTTTAGATTCTTTAAAATAATTTTTCCTATTTTGAGTCACTCCCACTTGATTTTCCCATGTCTAATCTTGGAAATTTAAACTTTGAAATCTTGAAGACAAAACCACTAATCTTAATCGAGAGTTTTCTTGAATGATCTCAGTCATTTAAGATGTAATTAACTATAGGGGTTTGACTCTATAGGGGCAGGTAAAATAAACTATCTAATCCTCGTATTAGGTAGAGGAACTTGTTGGCCTCATATAAAATATTTCACAGACCAAACGGATGTCACAAATTTTTTAGTTTATGTGATTGAGCCTACTACAGGTGATATGTTTATTCTTCGAGATAAATGTATTACTTGTGGTATCGTGCTTAGTCACCCAAACTATTCAAAATGTGAAACTCGTTTGGTCTCACCTATTTTTAAATCAAAATGTTACTTTCAAAAATCATATTCATATCAAAATTATTTTCATATTTTCCTATATTTTTCATACTTTTCAAAATTAAAACGGTCGACAACTATACTTCTACCTGTTATTGCTACTTTTACACACTATACCTTAGAATAAGATGACAGTAGTTGGTTTCATAAGAGGTACCCGACAGCAGAATATTGACTAAACAATTGCATGTACCTTTAAAATTAACGTCGAATCTGAAGATGCTACGACGGGGAGTTTAGAGCAAACACCAGAGGCAGCACGACGAGGACACACATAAGAACAGCTTCAAGATGGATCTGCAACATCAAAATAAGTTCACGTCAACTGATCATTTTCTCTAATTTAAATAACAACCCATAGAACTTCAAGGTAGTTTGTTTAGCGCAACGTAAATCCTCACTTTGTTTTTAGACTTTTGCACAACCCTGTTGTGCAATTATAAGTCCTAACACTTTTAGTATTCCGAGATTACCGTCCGGTACGGTGTAAATTCTCAAATCTTTCTAGGCTATTTGCACGATCAAATATCGTGTGAATGTAAGTCTTAAATTTTAAAAAGAAATTGCAGGACTAAACATTGAATAACATTATTTTAAAGACATAAAGCCAAACAATAGGATAGTTGGGAGGTCATCAGGGTTTCCCTTGGATCTGTGATATCTCATACTCTTCATTCTTTTGAATTTCTTAAAATAATTGTTCCTATTTGAGCCACTCCCGTTTGATTTCTCGTGTCCAATCTTAGAAATCTAAACTTTGAAATCGGGAAGGTAAACCACTGATCTTAATAAAGAGTCTTCTTAAGTGACCCCGGTCATTTAAGATGTGATTAAATATAGGGGTTTGCCTCTATAGGGAACTTGTAACCCAAGTAAAATAAATTTTATCTAGTTTTTATATTAGGTAGAGGAACTTGTCGGCTATACATAAAAGGTTTTGCAGACCAAACGAATCTCACAAACTTAGTTCAGTTGGTTGAGCCTACTGTTAAGTGGTATGCTTATCCTTCGGGATAGTGTATTACTTGTGGTAACGCGCTCAACCGTCCAAACTATTTAATATGTGAGACTCATTTGGTCTCATCTTTTTTTTTTAAATTAAAATGTTACATTCAAAAATCATATTTATATTAAAACTATTTTCATATTTACAAAAATCATTCTTTCCTTTCAAAAATAACGGCCGACAGTACTCTACATGTAGGGGTACATTATTTTGTCGGGTATAATAGGTTCTCACATAAGAGAAGCTAACACGATAGGAGCGAATCCGAGTATACGGCGAATCCGAGTATACGTAGCAAAGGGTTTGAAGCGGTATAAAGGCATTGGCAACTATGGTGTGTCAGGTATGGACACAATTGTGTAAACAGCTGCGAGAAACATAACACAGAATAGTTACAGGAATGGCAAGTTCATGAAAGGCATGCAAGGTAGAGTCTTTGGTACGTATCAGGAAGTGTTTGCATGGATGAAAGTTTAGAGATAAGGTTTGTAAGAAGGAGAGAATGCGAGCAGGTTCAAGACAACAAAGGCGATAAGTGTGAGGGAGAAAGCAAAAAATGGAAGAGTGAACAGGCTTATGGATTCATGAGATTTCGAACCTCAGTAGAGCACAGAGCAAAGAAATTTTTTGCTAAAGAAAAGGTTCATGTCTGAGGGAGATGGAATTGTGGAGGCGTGGAGAGTGCGCTGGGATGCATGGAATGTGTAGATTTTCTTTTTTCATTTCTTTTATTAAACAATATATGTAAGTATGCAAGCATGAAGCCAAAGACCCTCAAGTGCATGATAAAATTTAGCACAATAGTCAATCAATTACACTACATAAAACAAGATGACACAAGGAATAAATCAAAACAAAAAACATGCCTTATATTTGTCAAGGTTTTTCAGGAAAATTGTTAGGGCTCCATGCCCACCCATTGAATGCCCAAATATGGAGGCTTTTGAAGTGTCAAGCTGTTCGAAATTTTCATCAAGAAGTTTTGGCAATTCCTTGACAATATAATCATACATGCGCCAGTTCTTCCACTTCTCCTCTGTTGCATTTAGATAAAATCCGGCACCTAAAAAAAGTAGATGAAAAGAAATTAGCATCAAGATCAAAAATTGCATGGATGAAAGGCTTCGGAAGTAGATGGACTCTGCAATACTTGAAGAGCAAGGACTTATCAAGAAATATATATATTTGACAATCTTCTTCAGAGTTAATAATGGAATTGAACAAACACATTTTTCTAAATTCAGCCATAATTTCCAAATGAAGGCCAAAAAATGCGATGTTTGACGCATATTAAAATTAAGTAATTTCAAACCACAAACTCTAAATTTTGGCAGCAAAATATTTTGGCTTTCTTCAAGTAAAGCAACCATAGCCAAATTAGAGACTCTTCTAACCAAAACCCTAAGAGATGATGCATTTCACTGTTTAAACAAGATCGTTTAATAAAATCATTGAAAAGCAACGTTAAGGGCTTATATGGTTGTCTGGAGCGAGAGGCAATGATGCAAACCACTTTTATAGGATGCATTTTTTCTATTGTTTGGTTCTGTAAGAAGTGCGAGTGGGAGTGCTAAAAAATTTAATTTTTGATCTCTCTGTCTCTCTCTCTCTACAAGATGTTTGGCTTTAATGTATTATAAATACGATGCGTAGGTTCATATAATTTTTATATATTTCCATACACAGACACAAAGGTATGCATCACATTTACATTTTTTTTTATGTTTATTCTATTGGCCAATTTTTTTAAATATTTAGTTTATTGAGGTCAGTAGTAGTTTCGGTTTTAGTAGTTTCAATATCCTTGCTTTTAAGATTCAAAATTAAACTTGGCCTTGGTTGCTTTATTATTATTATTATTATTATTATTATTATTATATTACAAAAGCTATATAATTAAGGTATAAATAAAATGAAATTATCCAATTAACACCACATGAAATTTGATGAGGCTTCTTAGTAATTGAATACTACGTCTAATAGAAGTTCAACAACCGCTCAAGAATTCAAAGAATATTAGTTTCGAATGAAACTCCAAAGTTCATTTGCAACATCACTGAAACTCTCTAGCGTTAGTTGAACCTCCTGGAAAGAGGTGAAACAAAAAATATTAATTGATTTCAAATCATTTTTAACCAAAAACAACTCGAGAGGACTAAAATCATCAAAATTGAAAACAATGGTATAAACACACATGTAAGTGCATACTAAATAAATACAACAATAAAAACAAGCCTTCATCCCACAAAATAAGGTCGGCTACATGAATTCTTTTTCTCCATTGAGTCCTATTGAGTGTCATATTTTCATTTAATTCTAATAAATTAAGATCATTTTTTATACAATATACTCAAGTCTTTCTAGGTCTACCTCTGTCTTTCTTAACATAAGTCAAATCTAAAACATCTGATCTCCTAACCGGATCATCAGATAGTCGACGTTTAGTGTGATCAAACCATCTAAGATGACCCTCTCTAGATTTGTTCGCCACTAGAGCTACACCAACCCTATCACGAATATATTCATTTCCCATTTTGTCTCCAAGTGTAAAGCCACTCATCCACCTAAGCATTCTCATCTCGGCAACACTTAACTACTTTTATGCTGCTCTTTTAAAGGTCAACATTCTGCACCATAGAGCATTGCGGGTTTCACCACCATCTTATAAAATTTTCCTTTCAGTCTAAGTGAAACTTTTCTATCACACAATAGGCCCGACGCATTCCTCCACTTCAACCAACCAACTTGAATTCTACTAAAAACATCCCCATCAATATCCCCACCGCTTTGAACAATAGACCCGAGATATCTAAAGCATTCACATTTTAATAATTGATCACCTATAGTTACAACTTTATCACTAGAGCTACTACGACTAAAATTACATTCCATCTATTCAGTTTTAGTTATATTCAAACAGACGCCTTTAGACTCCAATGCAGGCCTCCATAATAATTCAAGTTTTTTCCTGACCACTTTCTCTTGCATTATCCAAAAGAAGGATATCATCAGTGAAAAGCATACACCAAGGTACATCCCCCTGCAAATGGGAGCATCCATAACAAAAGCAAAAGATACAGGCATAAGGTCGGTCCCTGATGTAATCCAACTGAAATGGAAAAATATTTGGTCAATTCTCGTTGCGTTCGAATAGAAGTAACACCTCTAATATATGTATCATTAATGACTTAAATATAAGCCATATCAACACCTTTTTTCTCTAAAACTCTCCAAAAAATATCTCTTTGAACCTTATTGTAAGCTTTTTCTAAATCAATAAAAATCATATGTAAATGTAGATCCTACTTAATCTCTTTATACTTCTCCATCAAACCTCTCAAAAAATATATAACTTCCATAATATACCTACTTGGCATAAATCCAAACTAATTATCAGAAATTTATAAATGAATAAAAGGCAAATAAAATATCAAAAAATATTTTATGCAAGTATAAATTAATAACTAGTTCATTAGTTATTAATATTGATGAGTATTGCAGCATTTCTTTAAAAATTCACATCAAGATTTGGACCCCATTGTCGGTCATGGATTTGTTCCGGTCGGGATTTTAAAAATGATTGATTTAATTTAATATATGTAATTTTGATTTTTGAAAATAACGTTCTAATGTTGAAAAATGAGACCAGATGAATCTCATATACTTCAAAGTTTAAATAATCAAGCACCACCCTACAAGCAATACACTCATCCCAAGAGATAAACATATTATCTGGCAAAAGGGGCATCATTATATAAAGTACATAAATCATAATATATGTTTGGTCCGCAAACCTTTTATGTGTGGCCTACCTAATAAAGAAAATTAGATATTGTTTATTTTACATGGATTTCAAGTTCCATATAAGACAAGCCCCAATAATTAATTACATCTCAAATGATCGAAGTCACTCAACAAAACTCTTGATTAAGATCAGTGATTCTGTCTTCAACATTTTAAAGTATAGATTTTCAAAGATGAACCTGGAAAAGACAAATGGGAGTGACTCAAGTATGAACAGTTATTTTTGGAGTCCAAAGGAGTAAAAAATATGAGATGTCACAGATCCCGAGGAAAACCTCGGCTAATTCCTAAACTTTTCTATTGTTTGGTTGTGCTTTGAAAACGGTGTTATTTAAGTGTTTAATCATGTAAATTTTATTATTTGGGACTTACACTTGCATAATACCTGATTATGCAAATAGTCCGCGGAGATATGAGGGTTTACGTCTTACCGAATGACAACCTCAGAACCTACAAAGATTTAGGACTTATGTTGCACAGCATAGTTGTGCAGGGTCCTAAAAAGGATATGAGGATTTACGACGCGTTGGGCAAGCTACCTCGAAGTCCTATGAGTTTGTCATTATTTAAGACTAAGAAAATATTTAGTCATAGTAGATCCGCTCCGCTACTGAATGTCGATTGTCTCTGAACTTGTCCTTTCTCATCAGCAGCTTATTTCAAGCTCCTTACTGCGCGGCTCCAGGCTTAGGGTTTATGTTTTGTATTTGCATGTGTTTATGTTTTGTATTTGCATGTGTAATTATTGTTGGGTTTGAATGTTTGTCGCAGGGTAGCTCCTAACCGGTGTCCTACTGTTTTCTACCCTAGGAGCTTTACAGGTATTATAAGTAAATAATGCATGGATAAAAGAATAGTAAAGGCATAGTAAAAATGCAGTAAACAGTGTTGTAAAAGGCAATAAAATGCAATGAACGTAAAATAAATTTGCGTATCTGGAAGTTTTTCGCTGCTGCAAAAATGTCAGCAACACAAGTAAAAGCATACAAATGTCGTAATGAAAGTAAAAAAAGTGACACATATGTGAAGGATCAAACTGGACCATAAGCATTCAGGTTTAGCGTAAGCTCAGAGCTGGGTTGTATGATTTACAAGCCAACCCTGGATAGAAGCCACCAATCATGCAAACTAAGGAGGGCAACTCCTGGCCTAATCAAAGTTATTTACAAGTAGATTTATAAAGGTTAGCCCCCAAAATTCTCAATTGGTCATGCATGTAGGATTGAACATTTACTTAACAGTCAAAAGTAGTATTGTTATGAGAAAGTATATGTATATTTTCTTTTATGTTATGTGCGAGTATTTTTGCAAATTAGATAGTCCACGAGTTATTCACCTAATCCGGGCTAGAACTATTGGCAAACTAAGAAAGCAAGAGACAACTTCACACCAAGAGAATAGTATCATTAATCCTGCTTTCCCCTCATCGAAGGTCATCGAGGCTGGAGATATTATTCTATCATCCCACCTTAGCACGCATAAGCACTGTCATCATCACCCTTAAACATTGAACCATCCAACTTATAGCTCCGCTTGATGATTCACCTATCCCTACCCTATATGCACTTATATTTGGATATAAGCACATAACATAAAACATCAAGCAAGGAAAAAAAAAAGAAAATAAATAAAAGGAAAAGAAAAGAAAAGGAGCCCAACCCACCTCCAAAATCAGTAAAGAGACAAAACAGCAAGTAGATCAGCCTAAAAATTTTTTGAATCCTCCCAAAATAGCAATCAAATTAGTCCCAAAATGTAGCATTTAATCCTCTTCCAAACAATATTTTAAATGGCCCCATAGCTCGGCATTTAAAGCACTCAAGGTAGCAGCTATATTGGGTTCAAAATCGGCATGCAATATGTTCAAAATAACATGCGTATTAAGCATGGAAATCAGCATTTCAAGTGTTTAAAGCAGCACGTGTTGGATGTAAACATCAGCACTTTGAGGCGTCAAAACAACATCTGTATTGAACATTTTAAGCACTTAAAACAACATATTCACTGAGCTGAAAATCAGGATTTAAGATACTCAAAACAACATATGCATCAGGCTCAAAACCCGCATTTAAAGTGCCCAGACCAACATATATGTTAGGCTCAAAATCTGCATTTAAAGTGCTTAAAAACAGTATATGTATCAGAACCAAAATCTGCATTTAAAGTGCTCAAAACAGCATATGTATCAGGCTCAAAATTTGCATTTAAGGCATCCAAATCAGCATGAATATTGGTCCAAAAACAACCTTTAAAGCACTAAAACAGCATATGAAATCCTTCCAAAAAAAATGAATTTACAAAGTTCAAAACTGCACTTTAACCCTCCCAAAATGATGAATTCACGTCACTTCAATCAAAATTTAATCTTTTCCAAGAAGAACGAGTTTACAAGGTTCCACATGGCATTTTTATCTCTTTAAAATAGCATTCAAATCAGCACCAAATAGTACATGTATTCCTTCCAAAATAGTTAGAAAATCAGCTCAAAAAGTAACATGTAAAGGCTCCAAAATAATAAGCAACTCAGCCTAAAAACTGCATGTATTTCTTCCAAAATAGTTAGAAAATCAGCCCAAAAAGTAACATGTAAAGAGTCCAAAACAATAAGCAAATCAGCACTCAAATGGTGCACAAATATCTCCAAAGACAGTGCCCAAATAATACCCAAACCATCTCCAAAACAGTACCCAAACAGCATCCAAAAAGTCAACGAATCAGCATCAAAGTGGTGCATAAATCCTTTCCAAAAAA
This sequence comes from Phalaenopsis aphrodite, assembly GCA_003013225.1. Classification (NCBI taxonomy): domain Eukaryota; kingdom Viridiplantae; phylum Streptophyta; class Magnoliopsida; order Asparagales; family Orchidaceae; genus Phalaenopsis; species Phalaenopsis aphrodite. Next base: position 136,490 of record NEWO01000713.1, read on the forward strand.
CGGATATCGAGCCCACAAAACAACACCTAGATCTACCTCAAAACCAACAGTTATGTTATATGAAAGTCTTGGTTGGTAGAAATGTAATCAAAGTTTAGGTGTTAGATATGTAAATGCATGGAAATTAAGTGGCATGGGATTAAATCGGAGGTAAGGGGGCGGGCCGAGCGAGGGATTAATTTTTTTTTTCTTTTTTTATAATGTTTAATATTCAAAATTCACTGATTCGCCCACTATATTAAAATGAGTGTCCCGCCTAAGTGGAATCGACGTCTTGGACGCACTCGCGCGATCCATTTCGTCATCCGAGGTCGTTTGGACAAGCTCGTCGATGATTAGGTCAAATAATGTGTCAAATTTAATTTTTTCCGAATTTTAGTTCATGGTTGATCATTTTGAAATTGATTTCAATTGTAATTATCGATGAAGTGTATGCAAGCGTAGGTGATGCGAATGAGGAGTGCACAAGGTCACCCAAGAGCTTAAAGGTCCTATAGGAACCCTCTTTGGGTTTCACCATGTTAGTCTCAACCAGCCAAGTGTTGTTAGTCCAAAACCACACATGTGAGACCCCCAAGAAGAGTCAAGAAGTGGTTTGAATTTCTAAACGGGATAGGTCCCAACACTAGGCTTCTAATATGGTCAAAGAAAAGTCCTAAGGCTAGATCTTAAGCACCAGAAGAGAGTAAGAAATACCTTAAAATGACGTCAACACCCATATTTACAAGTAGACTAATTAACCTTTAGAAAATGCTACCCACTTTTGGTTGGGAAGAGCTCTACAGATGCTCCCGTGCTACTGATGATGTGGCATGAGTATTTATGTAGATTTTTATCAGAGAATAGCATTTCTCTTCCATATATACTACTAATGCATATTATAAAGTATGGTCATGAATTATACAATTTGTAAATGTGTATAATTGTATTTGTGCGTATGCATGTGTGAAAGGCACTAAATGACGCAAATCTAAAATCTTGCATTCATTGGGCATGGAAATCATGAGGATTACTTCTTAATTTTTACCCACAGTTCATCTCATGTGCAAAAACATACTTATGATGATGGTATTTATGTGAGCAGAAAGTTTACTTGAACATTTTAAATAGGGGACATTTACATACATAGCATACAATTCTAATATATTTACATCTCACTCCTAAATTTTTATATTTAAATGCATAACACTTAAATCTATAATGCCACATCAAAAATAACACAATTGCCACTTTTAAAAAGTGAAATACACATTTTAATGCATAGGTTTAAGCTCATTGTTGGCAAATAGCTCGTGTTTGATTCGTTCGTTAAGCAAGCTAGCCGAACACAAATAATTTTTTTGAGTTGATTTATAAATGAGCTGAATACGTACAAATATTTGTTTGATTTATAAATGAGTTGAATACGAACAAATATTTGTCTGTTCATGTTTGGCTCGTTTTAACTCAAAATAATTAAATAATAATATTTATTTGTATTATTTCTATATTAATTTTTATAATATATTTAAGAGAAATGCATATAGAAGATTTGAGTGGTATAAATGCAAAAAGTAAAACTTAGGATTTATATATATAAATAGTTAGGGATTGGCTGGTATGTATTTAAATGTCCAAAAGAAAAAAAAAAGTGTAAACCCAATCCCATCTCACAATCCCACTCTTCTCTTATATTTGTTTAAGTATTATATATGTAAAAATGTAGGAACTGGCCGGTGTGTACGTAAAGTCCAAAAAAACAACAACAACAAAGCCTTAATCCCACTACGTGGGGTCGGCCACATGAATCCTTTTTCTCCATTGCGTCCTATTTAGTGTCATATTTTCATTTAGTTCTAATAAAGTCCAAAAAAAAAGGAAAAGAAAATACAATAAATAAATTCACGGTCTAATTTTCTTTTATTGTTTGGTCTCACATATCTATGAGAGATTTTCTTACCGTCTTAGAGGTGCCTAAATTTAGGGAAATACCTCTTTTGAGCACCATAGGTTACTTATAAGCCATTTTGAACACAGATCGAACGCAAACAAAAAAAATTTAACGAGCCAGAACACAAACAAGCCTTGGGCTGACTCAAGCTCAGCTCATTTACATAGCACCAAAGTTCTTCCTCTCGTTTTCACTATTAGATAGCATTGTTGCCTTGTATTTGCACCAAAAAAATGCTACTTCTTCATGTTTACTTCTCCGTTATTTCACCCTAAGGCCCACAACCATCCTAGATCACCTTAATAGAAAGATAAGATTATCACCTTTGAAGATCTCTAGAAGCATACCTTCAGAAACATAAATAAAAAAGTTAAATGACTAAGAAATGTACTGCACACTTCCAAGGAAGAAGTCACTTTCCACTTCCCCCTACAACTAAACAGTTGAAATAATCAACTTCCATGCAGTTCCATTTCACTTCTTTTCTTACATGTAAGAAAAAAAAAAACCATACTATGTAATTAGCATAAGAATTCATAAGGAAATTATTTTGATTTTACTTCTCTGTTTGACTATCAATCTATTCAATCTAGCATTATCAAACAAGTAACATGGTGGTCTTCTACTAAATTTTGGGCTCCACACTATTTAAGGAGAATACCGTGAATTTAGATATTTTATGCCACTGCTGACTTGCATCTATAATTACAGCAGCTTAAAGAATGCAAGAAGTGCAATTTCGAATCACACAACAAATAAATCTTAAGAAAATGCACAGAAAAATCTCCAATTTTTTGTTTTTAATGAATAACAATGTGGATTTATAATTTCAAAAACAAATTTATGGTTTGATTTGGAATTGCATGCATTCCTGTTAAATAAGGAAAATCAGTTACTCGGAGATGTTCAAGTCTCCTTATAAAAAAACAACTGATTTGTAAAATTTTCTTAAACACTAAGCATTTAACTTGATCACAAAAACAGGAGCAAGAAAATGTCAAGGTTGCGTTTTGGATGACCAAATGGTTGAAAAAGCATGAGAGAGACCAATTATGAAAAATTATCAATTAAAATGTCAAATGTTAATATATATTAAATGATTTCATTCCTACCAACACCGAAGTCCCAGCTGTCTGCCTCTCCATCAATGTTTAGTCCCCCTACAGATAAATATATACATACAGTTAATAATATCTAGTTAATTGAGCAAAAAGTGCAAAATATCACTTTAAAATGTATTTAAAAGTGCTGCAAACTATGAAGGCGAGACATATCAAGAACTACTTCAACAACCATGAAGTAGGAAGAATAAAATGGAAAATTGTTCTAAATGAAAATAAGAAGAAAAAAAAATCTCCAATCATCACAAAGAATTTTCCACAACCTATGTACTGCATAAAATTGACACTAGCCAATCCTACCGGTCATAATGGCATCCTCGTCAGCGTAGTTTTCTTACGTTTAAGTAAAGATTCAACATAGTTGTCATACGTTTAAGTAAAACGGCTCAGAAATTCCACTTGCTGAAACTCATAAAACCAACCCTTCTTCAAAGGATTTCAATTGCAAAATCCTAGAGAAGCCCTTGAAGATGATTATTGCGGTTTCAAGAATAAATTATAAAATTAAAACTAAAAACTACTAGGTCGATGTTTTTTTTTCATGAATCAAAGGTTTCCGAGTTCCAAAGTGAGCAGATAGTTCCAGCTAGAACACACATCAAGGTTTGTTGCCTGCACTCAACTTCGGTTCATTTTGAAGGTCTTCTCAGTCTTCTAGAATGTTAAAATTTGATTCATATAAGAGACCATAAAACATTATTATACCTTAGGCTTCATTTAACATGGTTGTCTTTCGTTGTGTTGTATATCATGATGTTGCATGGTGCTATACCGTGCAAGGAGTGGATGTTTGAATAATAAATTAGTTTTTTTTTTTTGTAAAAGTTATTATAGAGCTGCTGCTATGATCAAATAGAATTCATTAAATGACACCACTGGGAAATTACCTAAATATCATTCTTAGAAAACTACTTTTCATCTTTCAAAATATTGTACTACTTATCTCGTATCAAACATCTAAAAATGCTGCTATTAAAGGTAGCAAAAACAGAAAACTAAAAGCTATGCCAAACCAAACGGAGCTTTAGTTTAGTATATACAGAGAAAATGGCTTTCAAAAAACATAGATTCGTATTTACAAAAGGTTGTATCTCACTTGGAGAAGTATCAGGCGCAACCAAAGCAACCTCTTCAGAAGAAGCTGCTCGCTGAGCTCCAGATTTCATAATGAAATTCTCATCATTACATGTAAGACCAGATAGCCAATAAACAACCTGTCAACAGTAACTTATCTTAACTAGTTGTATACTTCGTGAAAATAACTAGTTATATACTTCAACCTATAAATAAAAGCAGCTCATGCAAAACAAATTATGAATAGAAGTAGCATAAGCTTAATAAACAGAGCTTCAACAAAAACAAATGTTTCATAAAATTGTCAGAAATAAGAAGATTAAAATTCTATAACAAACTTCATCCTAAATATGCATAAATATAAAATGTCTTATTTAATATGAATGATGGCCTGCAAACAATAAAAAAAAATTGCATGTTTATACCTTGGGAAAGACTTGTGTAATGAATAAAAATTTGAATCATTTGTTAAAAATTAATATGATTGTTTATTTTTTTATGGCAATTTAAAGCTGTGATGCATTGAAGCAGCTTCTTTTGGTTCAAAGACACGGTTTCTATGATATTTGACTTGGGGGCGCTTTTTACAAAGACACGGTTACTATGAGTCTGAGACTATTTTAAATCACACGTCCCGCATTAAGCAGATTTATGAAACACATTGGAATGCTATACAGAGGCTACTACGCTGGATAACTCCAAAAATTCCAGTTCAAGCAGATTTATGAAAGCCTATTGGAATAACATACAGCTGCTACTATGCAGGATAACTCAACTCAGGTACAATATAGGCGTTGAATAAAATGTTAAAGTGGAACTAAGAAACCAAAAACATTCCTAGCATCACACTCATAGCCACATTGTCCAGTTTAACAAGAAGCCTCCTCATATAATTTGTTAATATACCATGACTCTTTCACTTAAACATAAAGCCCGCCACCCCCATGAGTTAAGGGTACAAGTAAAATAAATAATAAAAATGAATCTATTCCTCACTCATATTTCCTCATCATTTTGTCACTTTATTTTTGTCGGTAGTGCATTGCAAACATCAGTAAAAAAGATTGATAAGCGATAACGATTTTAGCAACTTTAGTAATCCTATAAATCCGAATTTACTGAATGGATTTACTAAATCTTACCAATACAAGAATTTAGTAAATCCGGGATTTAGGTCAAAACAAAGAAATTGAAGTTACTAAATTCAGGATTTCAAAGTTGCCATTTTTTCAATATGACAACATTCAAGTTAAATCCAACTTAAATCTATTAACTAGTAGTCCCTTAAGATTTAATTCTCGCTTTAAGAAAAGACAATGTAGAAGCCAACGGTCAACAAAAGAAATGACAAGTTTTCATAGCCAACGTGCTTCAGCAATGGGAAAACTTATTAATCAAATTCATGTTGTGGTTAAAGGCTATGCAAAGCGAAAGGCTAAGGTGAACGAAGTCAAATAGCACGCTTGGGAGGTGACGCGACGTTCTAGATTTTCATCCATTCCCCACTTCTAAGTAATATAAGCAAATAGTATCCAACTTAAAGTATTTGATTATGCAGACGACAAAAAGCAAATTCTTTATAAGTGACCCATTTTGGAAAACAGTGTTATATAACCCCAAATAGCATGTTCTTATAGGTGGCGTGTCATCATAGATGAGCAATCATAGGCAAGTCACTATGGAAAACAGCAATCAATGACACTTCATAGCACAGCGGCTTAGCATGCAACTTAAATAAACAATAAAAAAAATATTAACTCGGTTGCATGGTAAACATGATGGAAACAAGAAATAAAGATGTTGACGGCAGGCAATAACAAGTACATGCAAGAATAAAAAACCAACGGAAAGGAGAAACAATGATGGGCAATGGTTGGATAAGAAGAGCAACAAGGCAACAAAGATAAACAATAACAAAGTAAAAGAAAATATCACTAAGAGAAAATTTTAGAACTACGTATATGAATATTAAAATTCCTTGGGCTTCACTGAAACCATAAGGTAAAGAGAAACTCGATATATTTTTTGAAGTAGAGAGAACACGTTCTTGTTCAAATAGGAGTTGGCATCATTGTTGTATTTTACACAGAAAAACCAAATGCAAAACAAAATATAATGATGGAACTCATGAAAATCAACACTTTGTATGATTTCAACATGAGTGAACCTTCAAAAATTTATCAACTCCACCTACTTTAGGTACTTCTAAATCATCAACATCCTAATCATCATCATCTTCTTTTCACACCTAGAGCAATAAGCTTTGACCAAGATGCAAGTTTTAAAAGTCTTGTGAACGGAGGCACCAAGGGCCTCATAAATGGGCATGCCTTCAAATGGAATGTTATGCTTGAAGGAGACGACGGTTTAAATAATATGACCATATATAAGTTTGCAAGTTGTCTCCATTTCAGATCTTGTAATTTTTAAAGATTGAAAAAAATAAAGAGTAATGCAAAGCCTATGTCAACTTCAGTGCTAGTCAAACAATAATAGGTCCAAAAAACAAGAATAGTAGTGATAAAGCTTGAATCGCCACCTTGGCAAAGATAGAATACATTAGAACATGGTCATATCCCTATGATGTGATTTGGTAAAAAATGATTTGTGCTGTTGCTGTTTTGATGTTAGAACAACGAAAATCAGGTTGGTTTTCATTAATAGACCAAAGTTAGACCCTTCAATGGAAATATAGGAAAATCAAACACGATTTTCACGAGTATAAATGACATTAAGATCATAAACAAAAGTTTTAACATACATTCCATCCAAAAAGAAAATCATATTACTATTAAAAACTCAAGTGAAGGGTGAACAAAATGGTGTGCTATGCTGAAAAATGCTTTCGAGATCAATACTAAAAAAATGAATGAAATGAGTGTGCAATTGATGAATAAAATGGTTGAGTTATATTTATTTTTGCATTGCATATGATAGGGTAAGATTGGTTTTGAGATGAATTGATAATTTAACATGGGTACTTTGATAAGTTCACAACCCCAATTAATCGAGAAAAATGTACATCCATAAATTTTGAAGTTCTTAAAAAATTTTTCAAAGTAAAATCAATAAGATGAAATAAGTAAACCACAAAATGACAAAATTCATCAATATAAGATCTATAAAGTAACATGTATTATATAACCAAAAAAATGAAGAAATTATACCTTGGGCTCATGAAAAAAGAGCCCAGAGTAACCAAGGTGTGAAGACAAGTGAGAGATGAAAGCATATATGCAAACGTATAGAGGCAAGGAGGAAAACAAACAGTTTAATTTTAATGAGTGAAACACACAAACATGCTGTGAGGAAAAGAAATGACATGAAAGCATATATAAAACATCTAGAGTTGCGGCAGAAAACATGTAGCATACAAAAAGCATGCAACATACATACATGCATGCACACATACATAAGATGTGAGGACAATAAGTGAGAGAAGAAAGCATAGATGCAAACATCTAGAGGCGAGGTAGAAAACATGCAATTTGAGTTTAAGGAGTGAAACATATCGCTAATAAGACCATATTTTATACATACATAAATACAGGATTAAGCTCAAAATTTATTTTATGATTTAGAATTCAAAAAAAAATTAATTTTCATAGATATAAGTTCAATATCAATGATGCACAATCCCTCAAGTGATTGAGAATTCAATTCTTATTAGGGAAGGTGTAGGTTCAAAGCCATAAGATTGCACATTTTCCACTCAACGCACCTTAAATAAAATTATTATTAGATATAGATATGTATTTAGTCAATAAATATATATGAAATTAATCTAGTATTTAAATCCAACAAATAAGAAAAAAAAAACAACAAAAATATATTTAAATTATCAAAAAAGCTTTAAAAGTCCTAATTTATGTTTTGAATCACAAAAATAACATTGGGCTAGCAGTTTGATGATACTACCTGCAAACAAATGACCAATACTAAAAAATTAAATTTCAATATCACACCGGGTAACATGTTTTTGAATGAAGTGATGATTAATCTTAATTTGTTTGGTACATAGGTGTTGAATTTGATTCCTGATAAATTGATGATTCCTAATAAATTGATAAAGCGCTGGTGTAATCACATTTCACAAGAATGTATTCTAGCCTAGTTCCATAATCCTCCAATTAGTTTTTTAGCCAAAGAAACTATATTACAGAACTTCTCGCAACTATATACTTTGAATCTATAATGGATAAAACAACATAAACGTGCTTCATATTAGACTAACTAATGAGTGGTGATTGCAAAAACTAACATGTGTGTGAGACTTTTTTATAATCAGCATTGCCCATAGTGTAGTCCACATCAGAATGAGCTATTGAGTCTCATGAGTGATACTAAATACCTAGCCTGGGTGCCCATAAAATATCTAAATATATGTTTTATTGTGGTTAGATGTAATTCCTTTGGGTTGGCCAGAAAACAAGCAGAAAAAATAAAAATGATATCAAACCAACAGCTAATGAACCATATAAGAGAGCCTATCAAGCCTTCGTAAGCTTAGCATCTACAGATTTACCATTTTCATCCATATCCAACTTGCTAAACAATCTCATGATTTAAATTTCTTAGTCAAACTTTATAAATAATCCTTGTTGCATCACTTCCCCCGAATAGAAGAAGAGTTCTTCATCATTCTCATTTCAAATTCTTTACTCATTATAATTATAAAATCAATAGAATAATACTCATTTAAACTTTCAATCAATGACACCCACATAAGTCTTAATCAGAAGTATGTAATTTTTTCCCTTGTTGGAGGATAGTAATATATAATTTACTCTTGCTAAAGCATTTTTCTAGACATATAATATTAAGCTCATCATACCCATTCAAGAATGCACTTCAGTCATTCACTGGAGAAATTAAAAAGCCCATAAAACATAAAAATGCAATGATCAATTTAACGGCCTCATGTTTTTCTACCGGCACAAAGGATTCCTCAAAATGTATCCCTCCAATCCCTGAGCAACAAACCTAGCTCGCAACTGATCAAAGCCTGCCAACAGTCTCAATCCATGCAGCAACAAACTAGCCAGCACGAAATAGCAGCTAATATTAACTCACTCAGGCTAACAACAAGCAGATTTTAACAACCACAAAAATGCAATTAAGGGTAAAGATTCAATGCAGCAAGAGACATTCATTGCATGCTTAAATGGTTATAGATCAGTGCAACAAAAATGAATAGAAATTGCTTACAGGGATCTTCTGAGACGGGGAAGAAGGGGGGAAGTATATGGAGAAGGTCATCGAGCAGCCGAGGGTTGGACTAAAATGCCTAAAGCGCCGATTATAGCCGCCGAACATCTTTGAGCTACTAATCTCCTCCAGTTTTTCCATTTAGCTTACCTTTTCTTCGAAATCGCTTCCTTCTTCGGAGATCTCTGCGAGAGCTAGCGTGTCTGTGGGCACTGAAGTTTGGGGGAGGGCGAAGGTTGAAGGGGCATTTGCATCGAGGAACTCAACTTTATGTATTTACGCTTTATGTATTTACGC
>NEWO01000713.1:175618-201154 GCA_003013225.1 Phalaenopsis aphrodite
TTTCCAAGTCATCATAAATCGGGAACCAAAAGATAGTTTTTAAACCTCTTTCAAATCAGCCAAAACATAAGGCAAGACAACTTTTAAATCCTTCTCCATAGATCCACACATCTCTACAATTGATAATGGGAAAAAGGTGGGGAGAGATTGAAGGAGTTATTTACATACTACCCAATTCCTATGTGTTTACATATCTAAAATGGAGGTATTGTCTATGTGAAACAACAGATTTGGGTGCTATGAAAGTAAAAAAGTAACGTCTAGGTGTTAGAAATGTAAACACATAAGAGATGGGTGGTATGCATGTAAATATGAAAGTTTAGGTGTGAGATATGAAAATTTATAAGAATTAGGTGCTACAAATGTAAATTTCCCTTTTTTTCTTAGGATTCTAAAGTGTTTGATTGTCAATAGCATTTTTCATTAAAAGTGATAATAAAAGTAATGATAACAATAGCCTTGTTCGATGGTCAATTACTAAAAAAAAAAAATCATTTTTCCATATCTTCCAGATATAAAGCCAAATTTCAGAATCACCTAAATGCTTGTTTATCATGGCAATCAAAATTGGTTCTTATCTTGACTCAAATTGAATTCATTAAAACAATTTCTGTAACATTTCCATATGGTGAAACAACAACGGTGATAGGACAACTCATTCATTTGGCATTTAAGTTTTTGTGGTAAGAAAAAGCAAATAAAAAAAAACGAATGATGACATTAAAGATAAGGCATAATAATATGGAAAATAAGGCCATAGTACATCCTCAAATCATGAAGTTCTCAGCTAAAACTAAGAAGACAGCTCGGTAAGTCTCCAACAAGTTATCAAGACAATCAGAAAAAAAAGAAAAAAAAAAGGAACTGACCAATAAAGACGGCAAATCAAAATGAAACAAAGTAACGACCATATGCATAGCATGCATATCTTATGTATTTTCATATCTCAAGTTCAAACTTCAAGTTTTAGTTGTTTTTTTTATCTTACGCATTATTCCATCTAGCAAGGCTCAATCCCCAACGTCATGAAGTGTTTATTGGAATACAAGTAAATGAAAGAAAACAATCAGCCAGGGGTGTGGATGACCCTCAAGCTAGTAAGTTCTTGATGATATTTTAATAAGATTTAAGAGAATACATGATAACAACAAATGCAGCATGAGCACCTGTACATATCAAACAAGCCTTACTCAAGAGAATATATGATAATATCAATTGAGGCATAAGCACCTGTACATATTAAATAAGCCTTACTCAATCAAGCATTGCAAATTCCGAATGGTCATAGTGCCATTCTAACCAAATTCTAATCCCAAGTGATCAGAACTATTAAAGGAGCTGTTATAATCTGCATTTAAACCAGTGTTACTACCAGCAAACCTCACAGCATACCATTCAACCCTTAAGCTCCTTTAGATAAGCCAACCGAATGCCCCTTAATACAGATTTCTAGAAATTACGGCTTGCAATTATTAAAAGAAACTAACCATTCATTGTTTAAATGGGCCTAAAAATGAGTTGAGGGAACTGTCGCACTTCAAAGAGAAAAGAAAAAGAAAAAAGGCATCCGATGAGAACATGCTACGGTCTAGTGGCAAGAAGAAAAGAATCCCTCCATAAAACACAAATCGAGAAAACTGAGAGATTGGGAATGCTGACTTAAGATAATCCAATCTGTAAAAACACAATCCTCACACAAGAAGGGCACAAAAAGATCCATGAACAAGGCGATTGTAGCAGCCAAACATTATTACGGGAAGAAGAAGCTGTTAAACCACGAATAATCCATAAACTTATCAGTTGAGCAAACCAGAAACTAATTTATAGTTTGTGCCTATTAAAGCAAATATGAGAGAATAAAATTCTGCTTAATTGAATAAAGCAGAAGTAAACCATCTTTACTGGACCAAATGCTCCACAGAGAAAACCAAATAAAAAAACATATGAATCTTCAAGAATCTTATCCTCAAATACTCAGAGATGGGGGAAAATGAACCAACCAGTGGAGATCCAGCAACAAAATTTCAAAAACAACCCCAAACTCTCCCCCAATGGGTTTTTATAGCCAAAGAGAGAAGAGACGTCAGCCCATGACCTTTCAAAAAACGTAGGCAGATATTCAAAGCGGCATGGCATCGAGACAAAGGAGATTTTCGGCTCGAGAGGTGTTGGGAAGAGGGAGGGTCGACCGACTTGAGCTTCGCATGAGAAGAGGCATTCGGCCGGTTAGGGCTCGATCGAGGACCGAATGAAGAAGAACCGGGAGGAGAGGGGAGCGTTTGGCCAATTAGGGTTCGAGCGAGGATTGAATGGAGAAGAATTGAGAAGAGAGGGAACGTTCGGCCGGTTCAAGAGAAAATGGGGGAGGCTAGGCGTGGGTTTTAATTTAAGTAGAATTTTTTATTTATATTTATTATTATATTATTATTAGCTACTAAAAATCAATTATTTGAGCATTTCTGGTTTGTGCACGAAATCACATCAAAATGGGTATCCTTCCTAAGTAAAAGCTACGTTCCAGACGCACTCGTGCGGTCCATTTCGTCATCTGGAGTTGTTTATATTAGTTTGTCGACATTTAGGTTAAAAATGCATCAATTTTAATTTTCTTTGAATTTTGTTTCGTGATCAATTATTTTGAAAATTGATTTCAGTTTAATTAACGGTGAAGTGTATGCAAGTGTTGATGATGTGAATGAGGTGTGCACAAGGTCACCCTAGAGCTTGGTGATCCTATAGAAACCTTCTTTGTGTTTCACCATGTTGGTCTCAACCATCCAAGTGTTGGTCCAAAATCACATGTGAGACTCCCAAGAAGAGCCAAGAGGTGGTTTAAATTTCTAAGAGGGGTTGGGTCCCGTTACTAGGTTTCTAAGATGGTGAAAAGAAAAATCTTAAAGCTGGATACTATGCTCTAAAAGAAAGTAAGGAAGACCTCCTAATGAGGTCAATAGTCGAAAAGGATGAATACACAATAATTGCAAAACAAAGATAAGAAAAGTTCAATACAAAACACTTGAAGTTGGAGGCTCTTCGAAGAAATCATTGCACAAATGCCACCACCACCTTACCAGTTAATTTACAAGATATGTTTTTCTTTTAGCATGAAGGTAATTCGATTTTTTTCTCAAAAGATTCTGCAAATGTTGACATGCAAAGTTAGTGTTAGTATCTTGAGATGCCAATTATTAGGTTAGTTAAAATCAGTCTATGATAGTTTTATGGTCTCTATGTCCAATTCACTAACATTTAGATGTGCATAAAAATTGACAAACACCTGGATATATACATAAATCTCAAAATTTCGCTCCATATAATCCTGAAAATGTCAATATCTTTGAAAACAATAGCATTGAATGAGGCACACAATATTTAATAGCACTGAACCAAACAATCCAGAAACACGTTAAACTTTACATGCAATAAACCATATATAAAGGAGAAAAGTTCAATAAATAAATGCTTCAATAAGTCTAAAATAGATCTTAAACTCCAAAAACTACAAATCGAGGAGTACTCATCACAATAGAAAACAAATTAAGAAAGAAAGATGAAAACCAGTATAGAAATTTGTGCATTGGAGAAACTTATTAGAGAGAACACAAGAGTTTACACTTTACATTGATCTTTTTCCGCACGAGGTAAGCCGCAAGGAGCTTCTCTTATGTCAAAGCATTCATGGAAACTAAGGAAAAGCCAATAAAAAACCCTAGCTCTCTACAAAGATAACAGGCATAAAGGAACTTAGTAATTAGATCGTTTATATGGCTTTGTACGTTGACTCCTCATTTCTTAATATTGGCTCCAATGTCCTCATTAAATTGCAAATATGCTTTCTTTATTGCATCTCTACCCACAATCTCTAGGAAAGCAAGTAAATTGAGTTAGGATGCAAGCGGTTCTAGTTTGTATCACATCATCAAAATTGGACAGGGTAAACCACACCTATGCTAATAATCATCAGGATATAATTAAGTTATAGGCTTCAATATTCGAAATTTTGAATATCATGCACACCAAATCTTAAAATTGCATGGAGAATTATATTGTAGCTTTTTTAAGACATGAGAAGAGTGATTGCTTTATACCAATTATGGGATTAAACAATTTGACAAATACCTAATACTATGTTAATTTAAAAAAACAAACACTCAATGGTTGGTAGGTAAGCATGCATACATAATCACTATGGTAAATGCAACAAAGTTGAGCATAACGTGACAGAGAGGCTTGAGTTGGTTCTTGACAGCAAAGGTAATACAAATGCCATTCTATTAAAGTACTATTTTAGCATATTTCCAACTCAATTTTTCTATGTAACATAATCATTCTTCAAAAATTATTACATTATTAAAAGGTTCCTACAGATCTTAACATAAAGAGGTCAATTTTGGCACTCGAGAGATGTTAGATGTTTAGTTCGCATGCATCTCTAAATAAAAGTTTATAAACGAATGTTATGTAACGATTAACATATAGAAACTAGTCAAATTTGACAAACAACTCAAAAATTTCATGGTAATTACAGAGAAGTTGAGCATATAGAAATATAGAAAAACATGAAATTGACGCTTTAAAGCAATCATCACACAAATACCACTATGACCTTAGGACCTTAGCGACTAGTTTAGCACATTGCCCGTATAGTTTACCTCGCAACACTAAGGTTCTTTCAGAAATTTACAGCATTATTGAACAATTTTACAGATGTTGACCTATAAAAGTCAGACAATTGTCGGGTTTGCTTAAATCAATCAATACTAAATTTGTAAAGGACTGTTATGCCACAATTTAAATATATCTAAATGAATATCAAAATTGGTAGACATTTGGAGATGCTAGTACAACCAATGGCAAAGCCACTGAAGGGACACCAGACCAAGGGCAAAGCCAACATAGGGGTACCAGGAGTTGGTGCCCCGCTGGGCTAGCCAACTAAACTAATTTAATAAAACCTTATAAGGTATTCATAACCTTTTTCGCACTGTGATCTTTCTTTCATCAATTTGAAGTTTAGAATGGAAAAAAAAAATATATTCAGTCCTTAAAAATATTTGTTAAATGTAATAAAAAGGATCTTTTTGGGTAAAATGACATTTACCCTTTTCCCCTTAAGAATTTGCTATCGCAAAGACAACAAGATTTTTTGTGCAAGTAACAACTAGAAATGAATATGACAAATACATAAGCAAATATGACGAAGCGTAAATAATTTATCTAATGTATTTTTTAAATCATTAATTTGTGCCCCAATTAAAAAAGGGTATTTACGTACATACCACAGAAATCTTATGTGTTGCATATCTAACACCATACTCTCATATTTACAAACATTACACTCATATTTTTAACACCTCATCAAAAATATCACTATCAATATCTTTTTATAAGTGAAATACAACTTTGTATGCATTGGGTTATGTACTTTGGGTGCTAGATATGTAAATACATAAAATTTGTGTGGTATGTATGTAACTTTCCCTAAATAAAATTCCAGGCTCCTGGCTCAGTGGCTCCTGGCTCCGCCCCTATGTACAGCTCAATATTTCATTTTATATAAGGGGCAATAACATACAGGGCACCCAAAACATTACTACTTACAAATCAAGCACCCTCTTTCAATCATTTTTAAAATTCCCACTCAAATATCAAAGGTCATGATAAAACCCCAACCCAAATTTTTATTTTTATCAAATTCACAATGATTTGATCATGGCACGCGTAAATGCATCATTTTAATAGTTCAAAAAATCAACTAGACGCTTGATTTGTAAATAGCTAAGTTTCTTGTACTCTGTATGTAATTATCCCTTTAATCCTGAAAAATAATGATATCTTTGAATACAGTATTTGGAAAATATTTAACAGACACCACTGACATCTAATAACAATGAAATCTAAATAATCACACTGAATCAAAAAAGCCCAAAATACAGTAACATGTACATAGACCTAACGAGCAACGATAATAAAAAAATAAGCTAGATATGAAAACTCCTCAATATGAGTCCAAAATAGATCAAGCGCTCCATAAGTTACAGATCCGCGAACATTCATCATAACATAAAACATATAAAAAAGGAGACGGCGATCGGTGAAAAGTTTGATTAAATAAAACACAAAGCTTACGTTTATCTTTTGCTGCTCGAGGTGAGCCGCAAGGAGCTCTTCTTGCGTCTGGGCACTCATGGCGACTATAGAAAGGCACAGAAAAAACCCTAGCTCTGATGGAGATGACACGCTTCGCTCGATTGGATTAGAATTTAGATGGTTTATATAGCTCCGTGCCTACGTTAGTTGATTCCCCATTTCTCACGATGGACCCATTAGTAAGCGGGTCCGGTTCACCAGACGTCGACCTATGTGCGGGTCGATCATATCATGATAATTGGACCGGGCTAACCACAACTGATAAGCATTCGGGTATAATCGAATTATAAATCTAAATATTTTGTAAATTTCATAAACAACCTTTGAGTTGTATCTATAGCCCAGATCCAATTTATCAAAAGCATTGATACGCCATCAACAAAATTTCATCATCTAACACGAATTTTGAGGCATGACACAAATCTCGAGATAACCTTTCGAGCAAAAAACATTCAAACATCAATTAACAGTCATCTAGAGCTCTGATTTTAGTAAACTTATAGCCAAACTGATCGGCTCGATGAGACGAACTCAATGATATAAAAACTAGTTTAATCCAAGTCAGATCAAGCTCGGATTAAATCATTAAACCACTCTTGGAGGTTTTTCAATGGCATTTGGAAGGTTAAACGAATGTCTAATCTGGTGAGTTCGTAGTTGAATCGAGCATCTCGACAAAATGAATCCAACGAGTCCAAGATTGCTCAATTCCAACATCGTTAAGGCATTCAAATGTTCATCAAACATCATCCGATGTTAGCAAGCTCTCTGAACCGTCCGATAAAAATAGTTCATATTTCTGCATTAATTGCACTCATAACACATAAATAGAGCTTCATCACTTACATGAAGGAAAAAACTAGAGAAAAAACTTGAGGCTTTGAGAAGGAGTTTAAGTCCAACATCATCCTACCGTCGACCACCACTGACAGTCGGCGACCACCGCCGGCCACTATCAATCACTACTAACCATCGTCGACCGTCATCAACTGTCGTCGACCACCGCTGACCTCCGTCGACCACCATCGACCGTCATTGATTATCACTAACTACCGCCGATCACCGCTGACCTCCGTCAACCACCACCAACCGTCATTGATTATCATTAACTACCGCTGATCACCACTAACCTCCGTCGATTACGCTGATCTTCGTCGACCACCGTCGACTGTCCTCGATTATCGTCGACCACCACCAATCACCGCCGACAAGCACCGACGGTCAATGACCTTCGTTGATCTCCGTCGATTACCGTCAGTCGCCGTTGACCACCGCCGATTGCAGCTGACCTCCGTCGACCACCACTGACCATCATCAACTGTCGTTGACCACTGTTAACCAGACACCGTCAATCGACATTGTACCTTATAAAATCTAGTAACTTTTTCCTGTTTATGTGACAAGGGGTCTCTAAAATCATAAACTTATAGTGGATTTTTATAACTGCGCTTGACCTCGTGGTTTTGTCCTTTTACGAGTTTTCCGCGTAAAAATTTATGATGTCATTGCATGTTGATTCTCTTTCATATGAGTGTGTGCGGAATCCTCGTGCAACACTGAGATGATAATCCATTTATCTACCGACACAAATTTTTTAGCATAACATCAATCATCATAAAATCTAGGGGCATTTACATAGATACCATACAATTCTTATGCATTTGCATATATAACACCTACACATTGATAGTTATTCACTCAAATATTTAAGATCACATCAAAAATATGATGCAATACTAAAAACCCCAAAATTATCTAAACACTTCAAATTATTGACATCAAATTTATTACGATGCAGTCATACTTCTAACTAAGAAAAAATATTATTTGTTAATGAGATAAATACAAATTTTCATGAATTTGGTGATATTTTATGGCATTATGGTAATATTATGATGCAATATCACCACAATATCATTAAATATCACCAATCCGTATGGATTCCACACTTGATATTTGCTCAAAACATAAGCATTTAAGTGCTCTCCAATCAAAACTTTTAGAAGCAATTACATACAGACCATCCCAATCTTGATATTTGCAAATCAACCGCCCTCTTCCATCCATTCTTCAAATTCTCAACCAAAAATTAAAATTCACGGTAAACTCCAAACCCATATTTTTAATTTTTATCAAATTCTCCATAATTTGATTGTGGTACAAGTAAATGCAACAATTCGCTTCGTTAATGGAAAATTATCTGAGTGCATAATTTATAAATGTCAATGTATCTGATCGTTTGCATTTGATTATCCCAAACTTTTAAGTAGAATAATTTATATAAAATTGAAACATATACTGCTTTATATTACATAGTATAATTATATGACTAACATTCCTCCATAAATTCACCGGCTACAAGCGGTCGACTACTCTAGGATCCATTTTCATGTTCCTTTTGAACATACATCTAATTATATCATATAATGCCATGCAAAGAATATTTCCTCACAAATTGTTAAAAGACTGTACCATTCACAGGATCATTTCCCACCAAACAATAAACTTTTTTCTTAACTTACCATTCTAACCTTCAGAATGTCAGAAATACGTTTCATGTCATTTATGCAATAAAAACAAATCATCTTCTTTCTTTATATTTCAGAGATATATATGTAATTATTATTTTATAAAAACTCAAACATCCATCAGAGACAATAGCAAACCAAACACACATGTTCGTTATTCCATTTGAAATCCATCATTTTTACTACATAGAAGGGGATGTCACATACTGCCTGGGAACCATAAACAGGTCCCTGCCACAAAAAGGGCTGGTCCACTCCTCTGAACCCGTTGAAGCAGAGTAATCACTTAAACGGCTCCTAACTTGATGCAATGCCGGAAGATAAACACCGCCACTGCCTCCACCATTCATAGAACTTCCACCCATAAACATCGTCGACCACGTGTTGGACACAACATCAATCTTCATGGACGGCTTCCGCGGCATCGGATTTAAGCTCCAATCGATCAAAGTGTAGTCACGAAGCGGGGCGGAGCTATTCCAATCATTTTGAGACGACTCAGATGAAGGAGAAGAACCCCAGCCGGTGTAAAGTCCTAAAGAAGACGGCGTCGCAAACGGCAATGGTGCATTCTGGGAGCGGCCGCTGCTCCAGCCAGCTGATGCCAGCAACTCCACCGGAACTGATGGAATCTGCTGGAGATTGTTTTGATGGTAAGATTGCTGTACTGTAACACCACTCTTTCCAGTTCCACTATTTGCAGAAGCAGAAGTTGAAGGCAACTTCTGCTTCGGCCGTTGCATGACAATGAAGGGTTCTTTCACAGCATGGAGCTTTCCCGCCGATCCAAAAGCCTGAATTGGCGAAGATAATGATACCGGAGTGCTGGTTGTTGACCGCCTTTTATCAACGGAAGCAGCCTGTGTTCGCGATGAATCAGTGATCGCCATCAGCTTGGGTGATATTCTCTTAGGTGCCTGCTGATGGTTCCTGTTGGCAGATTCCTTCAGTTGTTGTGTTATTTCTTTAATGGGACTTCTTAACAATATTGCGCTGTTATGAGGAGCTGAGTCCTTATGATTTAGCTCCATGGAATCAGCAGATTTATCGGAGTTGAGCACAGTGGCTGCAGAAACAGTTCGCTTTGACACCTTCAAATTCTCATCAGCCTTGAACAAATCGCCTTCGCAAGCAACGATGGCCCTTTCAACATCCTGTCTCGAACATTTGTGCCGAACCTCCATTTCCACAATTCTGGTAAGCTCATCTGTGATATCAATCTTAACGGAGGTCTTATCTTCCAAGTTAAGTGAAACCTGCTGTTTGTTACTCCCGTCCCCGTCCTGCAACAACCAAGCGACGGACTCCTCCATCTTGCCTTCATTTACAATGACAGCCATGGTTGCTCGATCGGAGGGGAACCCCATCGAAACAAGCTGGTGAGAAAGGGCTTCGAGCTTTCTAGAAGTCAGGAAAGAGATGCAGCGCTCGTGTAACTCTTGAGCACGCCTCTCCTTCTGTCTTCGGTGCTTTCGCTCATTTGTTTGGCGAACCTTGCCTTGTTTGTTAGGGTTGGAACCTGGAATGGTTTCTGTTTGTGGTGGTGAGTTAGCTAGTTTCTCCTTTTGGTCCTCCGACTCGCCGGAGCAGCTACCGTTGTTGGACGAAGAATCATATTCTGCTGTTGAACTCAGTGAACTCCCAGAATGGTCATCCAAATCATCTATGGTTCCATACCGACCATTGCTCTGAGATGGTGGGAAGGAAGAAGATGACATCTCAAGGGGTTGAAAGGATCCCACAACTGGATCAGTAGACCCAGCTAGTGAACTATTGCAACTATTCAAATGCGCGGCAGATGGTTTCGGTGAAATTTTTAATTGTTCCTTGCCTGCCTTTGGGGTGGACTTGTTCTTGGACTTTGACTTGGATGCGGGAGACATATCTGAACTTGGTTATAATAGTAACCTGCAAATTGGTACAAATTCATAAACTTTGATGTAAAACTGAACAGTATTAGTTGATTTACAAAAGAGACTAGCAATGCATGCACAACGGTAGTTTGAGATTAGTTCCATCCACTTAAAATCAACAAATTTCAAAAGATAAAAACCAAGATCCATCGCTTACACTGAGTAAAAACAAAAGGTCTCAAAACTTATCCAAAATGGACACAATGGAAAGGTATAAAAAAAGGGGCATTTACATATAAGCCACCTAATTCTTATGTATTTACGTTTCTAACACCTAAAATTTTTTTATATTTATACAGCCTAAAACTTTCATATCACATCACAAAATACCGCTATTTTAAATTTTAAAAGTGAAATACATCTTTTCATGAATGGGTAAGGTAAGGTAGCAACAACAACAACAACAACAACAACAACAACAACAACAACAACATGAATCCTTTTTCTCCATTGCATCCTATTTAGTGTCATATTTTCATTTAAATCTAATAAATTAAGATCATTTTTTATGCAATTTGCCCGAGTTTTCCTAGATCTACCTCTACCTTTCTTAACATAAGCCGAATCTAAAACATCTACTTTTCTAATGGGATCATCAAATGGTCGACGTTTAATGTGACCAAACCATCTAAGACGACTCTCAAATTTTGTCTGTCACTAGAGCTACACCAACCCTATCACAGATATATTCATCTCGAATTTTGTCTCTAAATGTAAAGCCACTCATCCACCTAATCATTCTCATCTCGGCAGCACTTAGCATGTATGAAAAATTAAAATTTAGGTGTTAGAAATGTAAATATATAGGAATTGAGAGATATGTATGTAAATTTTCCAACAAGTAAAGATATCACAACAATGCCACCTATCCTTAGCACCTTCGCAGATCTAAAAAGCTTAAGAGATCTCCAATAACACTAAAATAATCAAATAACAAATTTAAAAATATATGCACATAATAAAATTAGAAGTTAGGCTTAATCCATGTTGCATGGATACAAATACGAGAACATGGACACGAAATGAACGTTTGACATGTCTATTATTAAAATTTTAGAACACAGACATGACATGCCCCAGATGCACCATTATAATATATATATATATATATATATATATATATTAATAATATTAACTTTTAAAAATTAAGAGTCCGTTTGGCACCACTATTATTTCTAGTTTTAGTGTATATAATTTTTATATATTTTATTTTATTTTTAAAATAAATCAATTTGTATTTAAAAATAATCAAAATATATAAAAGATGTTTTGAGTGTTTTTAAAAGTAACTATCTCAATCAAACATGTTTTAATTTAAATCAAAACATAAATAAAATAAAAAATAAAAGATTAAAAAAAATCACAAGCAGCCCTTAAGATGTTAATAGATAATTATTTAATTTATGATATTTAAAAGCAAGCATATATTATCTTATATACATCAACATTTAAGTACTCTTAATCAATTCTTCATTAGAACAAATAAAAGAATCAATGAATTTTTTGGTAACGAATCTTATGTATTTACATATCTAGCACATAAACTTTGGTTTTACCATTTATTCCACACAAATATTTCAAATTAAATCTAATATACCACAATTTTCAATCTTAAAGAGATACACCTTATATATATATATATATATATATATATGTAAGTTGGCATATATATAAAATTTGAAATTTAGATGTTAGATGCACAAATACATAAAAAATTGAGTGGTATGTATGCAAATCCTCTTTAAATTTTACATAAAAATATACTTCTTTTAATCTTAGTCCCAAAAATATTTTTAAAAACTTTTAAATTCATCAGTTTATGACACAGAACCCGTGCATCCTACTCATGTCCAATTTTCTTTAAAAAAATATTTAAACCAGACACTTCTTTGTCGTGCCTTACATATGTCAAAGTCGTGTTCGTGTTTGATACGGGTCCGACCCTTTACTATTCTTTAATAAGAAGTGTGTGTGCATCATAAAACTCAATCCAAAATTCAACAAAGAATTTCATGTCTCCTAAAAAACCAACCATAAGAGTTGACTTCACTAAAACTCTTTCAGCATAATTTTATAGATTTTAGTAGGGGTGTCAATTCAGGTCAACGAGAACGTCGGGCCCAGCTCGAAAGTGACCCGACTCGAGTAGGGTCAACACGAACCTGACCCGAATAATAAACAGGTCAAAAACTAAGACCCAAACCTGAGCATGAGCCGCTAACCCGAACTCGAGCAGAATAAGGAATGGGTTGAATATTAAAACCCGAACCCGAGCTTGCCCCGCTAACCCAAACCCAACCCAGACTTTTGTGTCTATTCGGGTCATGTTTGGGTATTTGAGTTCAACCCGAACCCGACTCGAATAATAAACAGGTCAGACTCGAAAAAATGTTCTGGTCAACCCTAAACTGAATTTTTTGAGCAGAGCTCGAGTGTTGTTGGCGCATCAGGTGAATTTTTGACACACCAAGATTTTAGATCATTGAAAAAAAAGAAAAAAATATTCATGCAATGGGCTCTCCATTATCTTTGTATATAAATAATTGGCCTTCATGGGACAACATCAAAGTTAATGGGTCTTCCTAGCCCACATTACAACTAGCGGATAACTGAAGGACTGAATGGTTTTCTTCTCATCACCAGGCATGACCTACACATTTTTTTTTCTACCCAATAGACGCACTGAGGCAACTCGTCGGACTGACTTGCCAAACAAACCCACGGGAATGACTTACAGATGCAACCACTTCGCCGAGCATGGAAGTGTCAACCGTCACATTCCCAGTAGGCAAGATTGGCTCATCAGACCAATACACTGAGTTTGCCCAACCAGTAGACCTTAAGATTGACAAACAACCGAA
The DNA here is from genome assembly GCA_003013225.1 of Phalaenopsis aphrodite. Classification (NCBI taxonomy): domain Eukaryota; kingdom Viridiplantae; phylum Streptophyta; class Magnoliopsida; order Asparagales; family Orchidaceae; genus Phalaenopsis; species Phalaenopsis aphrodite. Next base: position 189,071 of record NEWO01000713.1, read on the forward strand.
GTCAGGATCAATATCAAGATGCTAACACATGCTCTTGAACATTTATTATGGGTGTCAATTTGGGTCATCAAATTGGGTTCAGGTTTGGCCTGAAACTGACCCAACCCAAATATGTATGATTTGAATGTGAACCCGACCCGAATATTATACGGGTCAATAATGTCAACCCGAACTTGACACGACTTCAACCTATCAACTCGAACCCGACCCATATAACTCATTTAACATAAGAAATAACCTCTATTTAAGTTAAAACTAGATCAATTTTGAGCCAGTTACAAATCAATTTCAGGCTGACGAGTAAATTTCAAGTTAATTTTGAGTTGGTTGGTTATTTTAGAGTTAGTGGGTCGACCCAAACCCGAATTGAAAAATTAAATGGGCTATGATCTTTAACCCGGACCCGATTTAAAAATTATTTGGATCAACCTGAACATGAACTATTCGAGTCAGGTTCGGGTCGAGTTGATGTATGAGTCAACTTTTGATACCCTGCCATTTATGAGATGCATGGCGTTCACATTGTCATCTAACTTGGTGTTATGTTGACAATTTGCAACTGTTGTTATTTGTAGTTTCGTGTTTTAGATGATAAAACTACACTTTTTTAGAAGGTATCGTGTTGTTTTTGCAGGTTGTAGCAACAAAGGGGACGAATGGAGATTGAATTGGAGAGTTGAGCAAAATTTGGGCCATTGGACGTATAGGCGCCTGGCGATTAGGCGCCAGAACCCTCTTAAATTGAGCAAAATGCCTGAGAATACAAAAAGTTGGCGTTGTACATTAGGCGCCGCGATCGCGATGCATGGCGTTGGTCTTGTGATGAAAAATTTTTAAGCGAGCCCCTAGGCGTCGCAATATTGGAGCTTAGGAGCCATATCATGTTTCCAAACAGAGAGTAGCTCAAACTTTGAGATGAATGGGAGGAAATATAAAAGCTTTGAAGACGAATTTGGATGGGCTTTTCACCATTTCTTTCTTTTGTCATACTTGAGAAGAGAATTGGAGGAGAAAACCAAAGCATTAGCAAAGAGATTAGAAAAAAAATTGGGAGGATTGAGAGTGAGGATTGTTTGTCGTTAGAGAAAGCAACAAACTTCTTACTTGTGGATGAGATAAACGTGTTTACCTTGTTCTTTCTTCATATTTTCAGTTTAAAAGCTTTGGATTTGATGTTTATGTATAAAAGTAAGTTTATTTTGTCGAGATTTATCATTAATAGTGAGTAGTTTTCATGTTTCGCACTTTGATTGAAATAGAGATTAGATATGACAAGAGATTTGAGATGGTTTGGGCTTTAATTTGAGTTTAAAAGTGTTTTGTTAATGTGCAAACTGAATTTACCTTCCATCTTAGCCAGTTGATTGTTAAAATCTTTTGTGATCATTAATATCCCAAAGGATTCTTAATGGAACAAAAGAATTAACATCATAAATTCATTGGAATAGGGATATGTTCATTGGATTCATGCAGTCTTCTAGGATACGTCTTCCTGTGAGCAGTCCAAGAGATTTAGGGAACTAAACTTAAGGCTGCTAATTTTCCTTACACTGTTAGAAGGAGATAAAGGAAAAAATTACTTTGAATTGAGACTAAATTTTTTAATCTAATTCTAAGTCATATTCATCGCTTGATAAATTAAAGAGGAAACTTTTCAACCTCTGAATTGATTAAATAATTTTTTTGCTTGTTAAGATAAATCAATTTTTCATAGTTTTTGAATAAGTTTAAAAATTGAACTTACACAATGAACTCTTCAGGCTTATGCTAAAAATTGTAGGCTATAATCTTTTTGTATAATTCATCTCGTTCGTTGAGGGATCGACAACCGAACTCAAACACAGAAACTACTGATACGCCATGTATACTTGCGTGAACTGCCCGTGCTTTGCAGCACTTGGGCATACCATGAACAAACATCGTGTGGAATGATAAAGGACTATTATTCTTTTCTCCCTTTCTGTAATCTCTTAAGGTTGGGGAGACAATCTGGAGGTAATATAACTAGATGCATTCTCCTACTTCAAGTGTGAAAAAATTTCTATCCGAACTTCGAACATAGCTCTATGTGCGGACTCACAGGTAATAAACCGCCATGTGTGCTATATTGGGCCCACCTAAAAAAATATTAAAGTGAAACCGTGTACTCCGCAATAAACCCAAAATAACCCAAAAACAACCTCCGCGAATAAACTTCAATAATTCCCCTGAAAAAAACATTGCGAATGTTATTTCATAGTTATTTCTAGATTATTTCAGGGTTATTAAAGAGAAACTCATGTATTATATTCAATAACCTCGAAATAACCCTGAAATAACCTTTGCGGTATTATTTTGATGTTATTGAAGTGGAACGACAGAGGTTATTTAGGGGTTATTCGGGGTTATTGAATTAAAATATACGTGTTTCTCTTCAATAACCCCAAAATAAAAACAAAATAACCTATGCAGTTTCACTTCAATAACCCCAAAATAACCTCCATTATGTAGCACACAGGGAGGCATATTATTGAAGTTAGCATGTAGAGTTACGTCAGGAGTCCAGAAAAAAATTTTTCCCTTCAAGTGAGGGAATTTTGTCTCAATGGTCATCTCTCTCGGCATTTCCTCTGTTGGGAATAAAAAGTCAGGGTTTAGAGAGCACATATGTTTCCTTCTTTTGCAACCTTCCTATACCAATCTCTTCTAAATTGTATGAGTCGACGAGTGATATGGGACCTTATACTCTAAAATGATTTAACACTATGAAAATTGCAGTGAGCGTGGAGTTCATTATCAAACTTAGCGACGAGATCTTGAGCATATGAAAGAACAAAGAGAAACGATAGATTGCACTAGAGAGTTCGTGATTCAACAGATCAACGAATTAAAAGCGCAAATGCTAAAGGCGATACAAGAAGTAAGACAACAATCCTCCATAACTAGTTCCAAAACCCGTGCCAGAACAAACACAAGAGCATCAGAATCGATAGTACATAGACAAGAATCATTGAGGCGGGAACAATCGAAACAGGAATTCCCGAGAGCAAAACCAAGAAGAGTTCTAACCCCAAGACTGGAAGAAGAAGATAATGATGATGATTAATTGTGCATTCTAGAGAAAGAAATCCTAGAGCCCTCAGAAGGAGTGAGGAGAAATAAGAAATAAAAAAATAGACAAAAGCCGCTGAAGAATACAATTTTAATAGTGGCTTTAGAAGGTAAAACACCGAAAAAAATAAGATTTCATCGTTGGAGTTCTACAAAACGAGATTAGACCCAGCTGACCCTGTAATCTCTTTCGAATTAGCTGTGTTCTCGTTACAAGCAAACAATGCCGAATGAATTGATTTTATGCTGGTTCAACAACTTGTCTATGGGAGTCATCGCCTCATTAGAAGAATTCAAGCGGATGTTCATAGCCTAGTTTGTCAGCGCTCAAAAGTCATTAGAGAATTCCCAAGCCCTTCTAAGGATCCGTTAGGATTTAATAAACACGTAACTTAGAAAAATCCCCCAAATCCTCCAAACTCTCATATTTAGGTGGTGATTGCCTGCAACATGGATTTACGTTAAATAAGTTTTATCAAATCCAGTCAATTCTGTCGAAGGAGATGAACCTCGCGAGCGACGGCGGAATGAAATCCGTACTACGCCTATCAATCAGATTTATTAAATCAGAATTAAATTTGTACAAGCGATGGAAAAAAAATCATTTAACAGAGAATTGGATTTATTCTTTAATTTTTTTATGTTTTGTTGGATTTAAGTTAAATCCATGGCTAAATCCTTTTAAAAGCATGCTACCAAACACCCAATCAGTAAATACAGGATTAAGACCAAAAAGGATGCAAAACTAGATTTTAAAATCTGCAAGAAATCCAGCCTAAATCTAGCCACCACACAAAAAAGCCGTTTGGGATATCATTCAGCCGATCGACATAGCTTATACTACAGATCCGCGGAGATCTCATCAAACCAGGGCCACGGCCATAAAAAAAATAATGTATAGATTAAAATAGGCAGCGTAAACAAAACCAAAATCTAACGAACTTGAAAAAATAAGAAGCGCACATAAATAAGTCAAGAAAAATTCGCCTGTCCTTCAAAGGAAGACTGGATCGACAAAAAAATCGATGGCGTTGATAAGAGAAACTAACCTTGCGAGGAACGAATTGGTCGCAAACTGCGCGTCTGCAGACACGGATGCACAGATCGATCAATGAATTAGGGTTTCGAGGGGTGGGAGCACAAGATGGGGGCAACAAGATAGGCCGATCTCTCCCTCTCGCTCGCTCCGTTATCTTCCTTCTCCGCTCCACCGACGACAGTATGCGACTATGTTTGCCTGCTACCGTACCCGAGCCTTATAAATCGTATTTGAAGGTTTGGCTGATGTCCGAAGCGTTTGCACAGTATAAATACGCAGAATCCTATGCCGTTTCCCGCGTCGAATCGGATACGGGTATGTGATGATCTAGAACCGGTTAACCCCATTTGTTCAATTTACAACTTTGTTTTTTGGTTTATTGTTTGCACTATCTATATTGGGACGTGAGAAATTGTCTTCAACATGAGATAATATTTCATTCGGATATCACATTATTGGGTGTCATATCGTCATATATCTCATCGACGGACAATATGACTGTTAGTGATTTTCCATTAAAACAAAATATCTCCAATAGTTGATATTTGGGCCTTTGAAACTATTTGAGAACTAGCAGCTTGTCAGCTCGAGAACTGGGTAGGCCGAATTCATAGGTCTGCTTGGCATAGAACTCAACATGCTAATGGTAGGTCAACTCGATATGGTGACATTATAGGCCAATCAGGCAGAAAAGTCTAGGAGGCAATATAAGAGACTAACTTTGGATCTATTTGGAGCAATTCTAGCTTATTGAATAATCTGCTGATAAACTGATTAAAAATAATCTGTTGATAAACTATTTAGGGTTGTTATTACAAATTTTTTTTTTTTATGAAAAAATCAGATCGTAGTCAGAAAGCTGTCACTGCACCTACATAGGTGCTTGTGCTATTTTCAACGCTTTGAAAACACACAAGCTGCCAAAATTCAGTTTACCCAAACAGACCAGGTACGTTTTCAAAACATCACTGCACTAAATAAGTTGCATAAACGGGCCCTTAGCAAGGTTACTTTGCAAAAAAGCTCAAACAAGTTAGCTAGCAAATCTACCTGATAGGTCAACTTGGCATATAAACTTAGGGTTCGTTTGGGGCAGCTTATAAGTGTGGGCGGCATTTTGAAAACACTGTCGTACCTTTTAGTTCGCTTGTTTCGCTAGCTTATACGAAACTGCGTTTGGGTTTTTACACTAAACGCAGGCAGCGGGTCGACCCCTGCGGCCGGCCCGTGGGCCGTGTTTCAGGATAAACAACTTATCCTGAAATGCACAAGCTGCCCCAAACAAACCCTTAGAGGTACAATAATTGATTGTAATTATTAAATAAATAAATAAAAGTAAGAATAAAGGAATGTGTAATCACTGACATTTGTCAATGAAGTTGTTGCATATCATGTGGCTATGTATGAGAGTTGTGGCGCCCAAGGGTGTGCTTCGAGTTCAAAATAGCCAAATCGTTGTTCGTCATATTTGGATTGACTTGTGGGTGAGTTGCTTTAGGCCACGTTTGGGGGTAATTTTTTCCCACGGCGTGGCACCAAGCCACGCCCGCTTTTTTTTTTTTCATTTGTTGTCGCATTTTTGGGGTTGTGGTGGAAAAGTTTTGCGGAACGCGGGCCGCAGGTTCGACCACGTGGCCCGCGTTATCTATCATTCACTGTGGGCACACCCCAATCTCGACACAAACGTAACGGATGATAAGCTTATCGCTGCCGACCCTTTCATCGCTTTCGCCGCTGGTTCAACTCAGCGAGCTAACATAGGAGAAGCTTGTCGCTTACGATGGATTCGATCCTAAGAAACCCTATCTCATGGAGATCAAAGGTCAGATCCACGAAGTGTATCACTTACGATGGTACCGATTAATAAGTCCATGTCCAACGAGCCCAAAGTAAGCTTCTCTCCTATAAAGGTGGGAGTACCGCGGTAAGTTTCTCTTCTCAGCTGAAATTTGATTATTTTTCACTCTGTTCTTACAGCTTTTGCATTTCTTCGAAGTTCTTTTTATCGTTTGAAAGTATTTCTTCATATATATATATATATTATGCGAGCTATATGTAGTTGAGATGACTCGGGCTTGAATCCTTGCAACAGTAAGCTTTTTCTTTTCTTAATATTTTTTTTTTTGTTACAATCTCAAGTAGATAATTATTTTTGTGTTTTTGCTCTCTTGCATAGAAAAGACTTTAGTGTTGCTTAACAAATAATAATGTGACAATAAATTATTTATATGCGATAATTTTAATACGATATGTTTAGTGAGTTGTGTATCTGAATTTTTTTTACTTTTTTTAAGTAAATTTCTACTTCTGAAGTATCAAATATATGGTTGTCACAGTTATGTTACAAATAACGTTACTAAACAAGGACATAATGATCATTTGTCCAAAAATAGTTGTCACACAACTGCAACAAACAATCGGTCAGTTTTCCCTCAACAACTTCCTGGTGCAACTAAGTTGTAACTGAAAAAGCTGAGAAACTGCAGCTACCCCACATAGACCCTTAATCATTAGTTATAAAGATGAATTGGGGGTGTGAAGGGCGAGTTTTGTTATATTTTGCTAGTATGTTTACAAAAATAGATATAACTTTAATCCTTCTTTAAGGTCATGTTCATCTGATCATCATATCAAATTCACGTCTGGACCAGCATTACATGTATATTATTTAAATTAATTATCATGTTTGTAATTATTATGATTTTTATTTCTACTAACAATATTAAAAATACGTGGAACTAAGAAAATGAATAAATCAAACAATGATCACATTTAAAACATTCAATGAAAAGACTAAGTAACAATATAGTAGAAAATTTGATGTAATACATGGTACAAAACGTTCAGTGCTTTGTTCAGTGACATAATTCCATTGTAAATGGAAAAAAAGTGATAAAAAATAGAGGATATTATGCCAAATGTTTTATCAATATATGGGCAGAGAATAAGAAAAACTGATGTAATAAAAGCCTGAATTTGATTACTCCAATATATGAGGTTACATTCAATCTAATGAAAAAATTAAAAGAAACATAATAGAAAATAAGATAAATGTTTGCTGACACAGTATATGAGTGATTCAATTAGTTGGTGTGTATCCATTGTTGAGGAAGGGGAAAGTTTCACTGTGTTGGATGAAGATGAAGATACAAACTATATGGCTTTTTATAATTTTTCTCTCCTATTTTAGCAAGTACAATTCAATCTAAAGACAATAACAGTCCAAAAAAAAGTTCCTCCTTGAGATGAAGGATGCGAAACTTAAATGTAAAAGAGAGAATATGACGAAGTTGATCTAAGTGATAATATGGACATCGTGGTTTGCATTTCTTTTAATGATATGAGCTTATTGACAGACATGTTTTAATGTGGACTATTGTTTTCTCATATAGTGGGTGACATAAAATGGCATTTTCTTGGGTGGGAGGTCATGATTTATGTGTTGATGATATATGATGCAATCATTACTTCATGCTGATATGAAAAAAATGACATCATTCGGGAGGTTCGTATTAGTAATTTTAGTTTGCCACACATTAGTGCTAATATATAAAATCTCATTAGATTTGAGCCAGGATCATGGTTAGGATAGAATAATTAATCTTCGGTTAGGTTGTGAACATTACGTTGATTGGAAATTTGTGAAACCTAATCACCCCCACAAAATTTGAAGAATTATATTATCTTTATTCGATAACGATCTAATGAAATATAAAAAATAATATATTATTATGATGGATAAAAAAATTAATTTGTAATTGATTCAATCACTAAAAAAATATTTTTTTTCTTATAAAATTTATGGACATGCATAAATTAAAAAGTCCTCCCTGTATAATTATGCGTTAGATAGGGCCTATTTAACATGCTTTGCAAGTTCTAAGATAAACCTCTATAGTTGATTATATCTTAAGAGAGATCTCCTAAGAATATTCTAGATTAAAATAGTGCCTTATATATTCATGACTTTTAAAGTTTAGTTTTTCAAGGCTGCTTAAATGGGTTTCAATAAAAAATGATTGAATTATAATAGTTCTTTTCAAAAATAATGAAATGTAAGAAGTGCTATAAATTGAGAAGCTCTGCAGCTCTCAAACTAGCTTGTATCGAGCTTTATATTTTTTAAATTGAGGTTTATTTTAATCTGAGTCGTTTTTTTTCTAAACTTTAGGATTTAAAGTATAATGACATAAGATTGTTGCAAAGTTTATAATATGATGACTTATGATGTAGCAAGATAGTTCGTCTTAGAATCTAAAATAAGGTGAGATCTACTGTCATAATAGGATATCAGACATAACATAGTCTAACTATTTGTAATAAACTTTTATTGTTCAAGCCTACATACGACTGAAACAAGTTCAATTACACTGGAGTACTGAACATACACTTTTGTATGAAAAAGAATGTTAACTAAACACACCCAATTGTTTTAAAATGGGGAGATTCAATCTAATGAAATGTAAGATATATTATACTATTGCTTATTAAAGGAGAAAAAAGTATGACTTACAACTCAATTACTAAAATCAAACCACGTAGTTATGAGTGATGTAATATTCATATTTAGTGAAATATTGTTTTATAGATTTTTATTTCATTGCATGTTGAATTTTGGAGTCAAAGGAGGAAGGGCGACTATCCTCACTAGTCAAATATATTATTATGTGCAATGCGTTAAGTGCCTGAAAGAATATATATATATATATATTTATATTTGACTTAGTTATTTTTATAACTTTTAATTGATTTTATTGATTGATTCATATACTATTAATTGATTGATTTTGAATTTTATAATAAACTTTGTTTAAATTATTATGTTGTGGTAAAAAGCAAACCTTACAAACATCAAAATTAATAAAATCCATTCACATACAAATATGTGAATAAATCTATGAAAAAATATGCTTTTAGAAGTATGCAAACAAATGTTGACACAATAACAAGAGAAATCAACCAAATTAGATAAATATATTAAATCAAAAGTGAAATGTTGATGAGATCGGGTGCCATTGTACACCTCGAATTAAATAAGAAATATATATAGATAAATAAGTAATTGCATTTATATAACTCGACCTAGATCTACAATTAATAATTTATGTTTATGGGTGTTCAATTTTTCTTCATGGGTCAATTGAGCATCACAAATATTCATGTGGAATCACCTACAATAAAGGATTCATTTTGATTCATCATTGTTCACCACTGATCATCAATTCATTTAGTTTGGTTCTTTTGCTTCGTTTTCATTTTTCATCTTGAGAATAGTCCTTTGATGTCTGCATGACATAATAGGGCTCCAAATTTTCCTATGTTCTCCTTAAAAACTTGATAGCATGAAAATAAACATATGTTTATCATGACACTTGCGAAATAGAAGTTAATAAACAAGCACACACAAACAACATAAATATGACAAACTTGTAGATTTAGCACCAAAAGGGGCACATGCACAGATAATAGCATATGGAAGCAAACTTATTAGTTTGAAATCATTTTATTACAAACCTCACCAAACATGATCATATATAAAAAATAAACATCTGCGTTGCTAAAGGTCATCCTAACATCTAGACTAGCGAACAAACAATCACCCTTCCTTGTAAACTACAAGCAAACCTCACAAATCAAGACTTCATATGACATACCAATCAAACACAGTCATCATAACCTAAGTATAAGTTTAATGACATAACAATCACATGTAATAAGTGTGTGCAATTGGTGTGTTGAGTTACTTAGTTTTATTTAGATTTATTATTATGCTTTCATGTTTACATTTGGAGTGATAATTTTTTTTTTAAGGGCAAACTTATGATTTATATTTTCTAATGAATGAAATGGCGTTTTACATTACATGGCAATTTGTTCAAATAAACCTTATATTTTTCCACTCAATTTCTAGATTATTTTATGTTTTTTTTCAAATATATGTTTCCATTGATATTTCATACTTTTCTTTCATATTTAAATGCCTTGAAATTATCATGTTTTGAATTCTTGAAAATTAAATTACTTCAAGGTCATTTATGAAATTTTGAGTATTTATTCAGTTATTCTAAATTTCTTATTATTTTTAATTACTTATTATCACATTTTTTAGTATAATATTTATTAGAAATTCATATGAACTTCAAATTGTTTGAAATTTAATATAGAGGTACAAAATCACATCTCAAACTCAAGGTAAAAACTAATTTTAAGGTCAAATGAATATTTAATAACTTATTATTTTCATTTAATTTTTAAAATATAAGAATATTAAATAAGTTAAAATTAATTGAAACTATTTTCAAATATTTATATTATAGTTAGGGTTCATATTTATACTGTGGTTAGGGTTCACTAGATTAATTTTGGAGATTTTTCTTATTTTTCTTAATTTATTATAAATTTAATGAGTTTTGAGTCCACTTAATGAGTTGTTTGAATACTTATTTATGTTTATCTATTTTCTTATTGAAATTAATCCAAAAATAGAAAATTCAATTTTAGATGTTATCATTGATCTTATGAATAATTCCTGAAATTATTTACAAAAAAAATTATGATTATTTTGAATTATTTTTTATTTATTTTATTAATATTATTTTTATTGAATTTCTTGGGAAATTAAAATAATCTCAATGTATTTTCAATTTTTCAAAGAATACAAAATTAAGATAGGCTAATGATGATCTAAGGAACATATAAAATGAACTTGATTGAATTAGTATTTATTTAATGGATTAATTATTTAATTAATAAATTGTAAAGTTTATTCCTTTAGAAAAGATCCTTGAAAACTAAGCATTACTTTTTTTTAAAGGATTCCTCTTTTTTTTGCAGAATTTTTAGAGTTTTTATACTTAATTTTATTTCTTATACGTTGGTTACATTATGGATGTTTAAAAGTTTTATTAGATTATTATTATTATTTTCAGGGATTACACAACCAACCCCATTCTTTTATGCATGACATAATCTTATTGGACTCGAATCAAAACCACAATTCCTACTGCCTATATAGAACGAAATATGGCACAATTTTCATCCCAAATCATCGTTATCCATTTCCGTAAAAGTAAATAGACATCGAGTATTCCGTATCTCACCTCCAAATGAGAAGATGAACATTATTCGCTCAATACTGCATGATCTGTGTGATCAATGTAAACTTCTTCCAAGCCTTCTTATCCAAAAAAAAATTAGGGGATCAAATTGAAATTATCATATGGTGGAGAAGAAGATGTTTATATTAGGTGCCAGCGCCCTTTGAGTTCAGTCGAAACCCAGTCCACCAAACAAAACAAACAAATGGAACAAAAGATTTAGAGTCCTAGGACTCATTGATGAAGAATCGACATGCAAACTTATTGTAATTCATTTGATATGGTTTATACATGGTTAGCTTGAACGTGCAGTTTTTTTATGTAGACTACAACTATTTATCATATATGTCATTTTATATTTACTATAACTAACATGATCATGAGATGAAGTCTTAGTATGATATAAAATATTAAATACGCTATAATTAACTTCTAATGTTCTAATAGTTGCCAAGCGACACTTCCTAATAATTGTGCTTGTTGTTCACTGTAACACATATTAGACGCTTCTCTTTATGCTGATTTGGTCTTCTCTCATATATAAAGAAATACTTCAAGTAATAGCCCAAAATAACCCTAAGCTTGATGTTCATTGTCATTGATCGTCAAACCTTTCTCATTCAACAAAAGTTTTAACATCTAAAAAACTTACGTACTTTCTCATTAACAAGTGTATTGCGTGATCCAAGCTTATTATGTTGTATAAAAGTTTTCCAATTACATGAAATATTGTCCTCAGTAATTTGTTAATCACCCCCAAGAAAAATTTTTGATTGTTTTAGTGTATAGGTAGAAAATAACGCTAAGGCCTCGTCAGGCCAATGCAAGTCATCGCCACAGACAAAAATACTTCAGTTG
>NEWO01000713.1:201379-241717 GCA_003013225.1 Phalaenopsis aphrodite
TGCTTTGACGTATTGGGAAATCCCCGTTAAGATGATTTAGGTTAGTCCGTGGGCCCCGTGTGCTAATTAGCCACTACCCATTTGGGATGTGAGAGGCTCACTCTTTGCCTGATGACTTAGCATGAGTTTTGAAGCATTGAGACTGTTCCCACACGAAATAACCTTCTTTTGGTTACCTATACCCCAGGTTTATGATAATATGAAGCAAAACTTCTTTTATCGAGAGTATTCTTGGGTATCCCCCAAGATGTAATTAACCAGTAGGAACACGTTCCTCTGGGAGTGCTTTTGACCCCAAAACAGGTACATACACCTGATTCTCTGATTATGGTTAGTCTATGTAGATACTTCTTTCGCGGATATTGGTTTAAGATGTCTCCGCCCGATCTTGTTTGGACGGACATTCTTAACCTATCCTTGCGAGGTTTATCGTACGTAGACTCTCCACGTTTTACTTTTTTTCTTGTTTGTCACTTTGTCGTATGTCCCTTCTTATTCGATTCCTCTCATCTTCGAATCATTTATAAGGTTCGAGAGGGAGATTTATTCGAATGGGGGAAGTATACGACGATCGACAAGCTGGCGACTCCCTTTTAAAATTAAAAAAGAGAAAAATGAACGGAAAACAGCCTCGTCAGGCCAACGCAAGTCATCGCCACAGACAAAAATACTTCAGTTGGCTGCCTCGCTTTAGTCGGTTGATTAATCTTTCTCATTCAGGCACCTCATGTGAATTGGTCAGCTAGATATCTCCACCAACCAGCTCAACTCAGTCGACCAACCAGTTCTCGTGACTGACCTATTAATTCTATCATTAATATCGAGACTGATGGTCATAATAAAAGAGATTAAAATGTCATTTGCTAATTCTCATTAAGACACCATTGAAAATGCAATTTTTATGTACTTTTCACCCCTTCTATCTTCATGATGTAAAGATAACCCTCTTTTTTTTTAGCTTCTCCCACCCGTAACTAAAGTTTTTAGTGGAATAAAATCGACTCACGAGCCCGGGGACAACGCAAGGGAAGGGGTGTTTACTCTCTCTCTCTCTCTCTCTCTCTCCCCCCCACTCAATTCTTTAGCCACGGTCTACCGGACAGATCTAGATTCATCAGTTAGGCCTATAATTTTTCACATAGTTGAATTAAGCAAGAAAAAAAAAAATCTTATCTATTATAAATTTTGCTCTCAATTTATTTGTGCATGACTAAGTGAAATCTTCACACAACTTAGAGATTGTTTATTTGGAAGGCTTTGCAGTGTTATTTAATTTTTTTTAGAGATTTTAGGAAATTTTGTATTTGATATGAATAATTATAAATACAATATAAAGTAAAAATAAATTTATAGTTTAAACCTTAGTTTTATTTTGGTTGAATCTAAAATTTGGTAGATTTTGCTGAATTGGAGTTACATCATAAAATGCTATCATCAAGCCACCACCCAGCTGCCCTCCCGTTCCACACAACCCCATTGCAGTCGTTGCCACCGCTTGCCTCCGGTCGTCAGTCACCGCCAGTCATAATTGTTGCTGCCCGTCCACCAACTCCATTACTACAACCACAGTTGTCGGTCATCCACCACTACTAGCATTTTGTCATCACCGCCAGTTATTTGTCGACCTCCATCGCTATTGTCGGAAAAAATCATAAATATTTTAAAATATAGTATTTTTAATCTATTTTAAATCAAAATAAAAATTTAAAGCACAATTTTTTTTATAATAAATCAAATAGCTAAATTTTTTCTTACGTTATAATCAGAACCTTCTAAAATTGCAAAGAGCGGGGCTTCGAACCGCCGAGTATTTAGAGTCCGATCCGTTGACTACAACCCGGAATCGGTTTGTATCTTCTCGTATTCACTGTTCGTGACTTCAGAGGTGCTGCGATGGCGATCGCTGGAGGAATTCGTGATGTAAATCTCAACAAGAACAGCGGCGAGATCGAGGAGTACGCTCGCTTCGCAGTCGACGAGCACAACAAGAAGGAGGTCACCGCCATCCCACTCTGTTCTATGATTTATGTTTTTGAACCCAACTTTCGATTTCATAAGCCGCCGTGTTGGGTTTTAGGGTTTTCGTCCATAATTGGTGATTTCGCGGTTGTCTTGATTTGTTATGCTTTATTGTGGTCATTGTTGTAGAATGCGCTGCTTGAGTTCGTTCGTCTGGTGAAGGCTAAAAAACAGGTGGTGGCGGGAACGCTTCACCATCTGACGCTGGAAGCGATCGACGCCGGGGAGAAGAAGCTGTACGAGGCGAAGGTGTGGGTGAAGGAGTGGCTCAGTTTCAAGGAGCTGCAGGAGTTCAAGCATGTTGGAGATGGAGGATCTGCAAGTCTTACAACTGCTGATCTTGGTGCAAAAAGAGGTAGTGATGAGAGCCTATTTTTATTTCTCTCGTTTCATTTTCATGATGGTTCCTTCTAAGTTCTTCGGCTGCTCTGCATTGGGACTTGGAAATATTTGGAAACTGATTTATTTCCTAGGTTGAACCTACGTAGCAATTTTTGCACCTATAATTTGATCCATAGCTAGTTCTATTAGTGCAGCTTGTTGGAAAAATATTCTCCGACTCCGCTATCATATTTCTTTTGATTTTTTGTTTTTGTGAGATCTTTTTTTGTTTTTTGATTACCTATCTAATGCCATGCAATCCGTACTAGTTAAATATGATGTTATTATAAGCTTATTTTGTGTTATATAATAATTTCCTGACTCGCTGCACGAGGGAAACCTTAGACATAACCTAAATTGGTCTTGATTAAAACAAATTATTTTATCATACAATGAGTTCGAGAATTCATCCTCCAGCGCTAGGCCAAGCTTGAAAACATCTCTGTTATAATGACTCTCAATTGGCTAATTAAGACAATGACAAACTTGTAATTTCATAGAAGCTGTTAAAGATTCATAGAAGTTTCCAATTGGTGAATCGGGTCTACTTGGGAGGCCTCACTTTGTTATAAATAGTGAGGGAGGCTTGTAGAGAGGTGACCAAGGGAAAACAAATGAATTGGTTAGCGAAAGAAGATGAGAGGCTTCAAGAATTGAGGGGAAGGATCTTGAAGATCTTGTGTCGAGGTGATTCAAGGGAGAGATCATGAAAGATGAGAGCTCATTGATCTTGGAGATCTTGTATCGAGGAGATTCGAGAGAGAGATCAGGGCAATATGAGAGCTCATTCCTCAATGTAAAAGCCTTGTAATTCTTCTTTATTGCCTCAGTGGATTTGTTATTGATTTCCCTCTCGTGGATGTAGGTCGTATGGATCAAACCACGTAATTCTTGGGTGTTCTTGTTTCTTGTTTGCGTATTATCTTTGCTGCTGTATTGTGTTTCTTTTTCCTATTTTTTTGCTTACTGTGATTTCACTCTCCTTCGGTTGTTGAGGAGGTTTTTGGCATTTACTGTTTATTCCTCTTCAGCAGTCCAGTTCTTGGTTATCTTCAAGTGTTTAACAGTACGGTTTTTTGATTTTCTTGAGGTGTCAAGCGGTCCTATTTTTTCTTTAATAATTGACGTCGTCTGTGGGAAACCTAGCCATGACAATGGGAACCGCCAAATTCGACCTCGAAAAATTCATCGGAAAGAATGATTTTGGTTTGTGGAGAGTCAAGATGAGAGCTCTGTTGGTGCAGCAAGATGTTGCAGAAGCTTTGCAATGGTCGGCGACATCGTCGGCCGAAATGTCTAAGAAAGAGAAGAAGGACATCCTGGAGAGGGCTTACAACTTGATAATCTTGAGTTTGTGTGACAAAGTTCTGAGGAGTGTCGAGGGAGATACCGACTCAAGCACTTTGGGCGAAACTCGAACTACTCTATATGACAAAATCTTTGGCCAATAGGCTCTTTTTGGAAGAGGTTCCGTAACTGATTAAAGTCAAAGAACTTCAAAAGAAATATGACATGAACGAGGAATCAACGAAGATGGTCTTATCGTGAGAGGAAGATAAGACAATAAAGATTCAAGAAATTGTTAGAACAGATCAAGATCGAGACAAGAAAAGAAGAGCAAGGGCTAAGGGTCCCTCTGGGCTAGGTGGAGGGAATCTCTATTAAACATTTTGTAATTGAGAGTGAAGGGGAATAATTATTATAATGACTCTCAATTGACTAACTAGGACAATGCCAAATTTGTAATTTCATAGAAGCTTCCAATTGGTGAACCAGGTTTACTTGGGAGGCCTCACTTTGTTATAAATAGAGAGGGAGGCTTGTAGAGAGGTGAACAAGAGATATTAAATGAATTGGTTAGAGAAAGAAGATGAGAGACTTCAAGAATTGAGGGGGAGGATCTTGGAGAGCTTGTGTCGAGGTGATTCAAGAGAGAGATCATGACAAGATGATAACTCATTGATCTTGGAGATCTTGTATCGAGGAGATTCGAGAGAGAGATCAGAGCAATATGAGAGCTCATTCCTCAATAGAAAAGTCTTGTAATTCTTCTTTATTGCGTTAGTAGATTTGTTATTGATCTCCCTCTCGTGGATGTAGGTCCTATGGACCGAACCACGTAATTCTTGGGTGTTTATGTTTCTTGTTTGCGTATTATCTTTGCTGCAGTATTTGGTTTCTTTTCCCTATTTTCTTGCTTGCTGTGGTTTCACTCTCCTTCGGTTGTCAAGGAGGTTTTCGGCATTTATTGTTTCTTTCTCTTTGGCAGTCAGTTCTTGATTTTCTTCAAGCGTTCGACAGTTCAATTCTTAACTTTCTTAAGGTGCTAAGCAGTCCTATTTTTTCTTCAACATTCTTGAAAGCATAATTTGCTTGCATGTCATTTAAAGTTTTTCTAACTTAGGGGGTGTTGGTAGCATACTATTTATGGGATTTATCATGGATTTAACTTAAATCTCGCCAAACATTAAAAAAAAAAAAACAGAAAATAAATTCAATGTTCCATTAATTCAAAATCTCTCGCATGCCATCGATTTCCTTCGCATTCTATCTATCTTACAACGAAAATCCGGATTCATTAAATCGACCTATGAGACAGATTTACGGGACGTTGCTCACGAGGTTAGATAAATCACGGATTTGATAAATCCTAGTTAAAGTAAATCCAAGTCGCAGGCAAACACGGCCTTAGGCTTTCCTTAAAAGGAACCATCTATAAATATTTGGCTGTTGTTGTAGAAGGCACAATACAAATGTTTCAGATGAAAGGAAGTGTACGAAGAACTATGGTTTTAAACTCTCCAGAGTATTAGTGAAGTGGAAGATCGTGTAAAGAAGAATATCAGTAGATTAAATATAGGGTATTTTATGAAAAGGGCGTAACAGTAATTACAAGATGATTTTTTTAGTAATTTTTTTTCAATCAAAAGTAATGAAGGAGAAACATAATTTTCATTAAATAATTAGTACATTACAAACTAGCACCAAAAAACTTGCTCATAATACAATGTACAACTATCAACTCATTATAAAGAGAAAACAAAGGAACTATACACAAGGATTGTGAGCAACTTTATCAATAATTTTCCCTTTCGAAGAATTCGCTGCAAGAAAAATTTACCTTCGGATTTGCATTGGTTTAATTGAGCTGATTCTAAGTATCTTTTAAAAACAATCCGTCAAGATCTCATGTTAGCCACTCAAAAGTGAATTTCACTGCAAATCATAACTAATTCATTAAAATTAGCTTGTCAAATTAAGTTTTTCAAGTATCCCGCTCTAATGTTACCTTCTTATTCTGATTCAATATGATCATGTAAAGGCATAGGGCTCATTCCCTTGAACCCATCCATTATCTATTCGGTGGGCCTAACCGCTATGTCACAACAATCAATATCTCCAAAGTAGGAAAAGGTTCTACGGTGACTGTAGCTTTCATAATAACTTGGGTTTTAGAAGTTGACAAGGGCCTCAAGAAATGAGGACAAGAAAAAGTTTCCTCATGAGGATTTTTCTTTTGTCTCTATCCTCACAGTTTCTTCTTCTCTAAGCCCTCATCTTTTAAGTTCTTACCAACTAAAGAAGGATTAAAAAGATTTTATTTTTTGAAATTCTGATTTGATTTGTTGTGACGTCCTCCATTTGTTGGAAGGATCACAAAAAGAGCAAGAGACGAAATAAAAGAATGGTTATTGAGAAGAGAAGAAATTCATTTGTGCATTTTTTATAGAGGATAAAAGGGATAACACATAATATTTATAAATATTTTCATTGAATTAATAAATTTTTTATTGATTATTATTTTTGTAGTTTTCTGCTAATTATATAAGATAGTCGTAAAGAAAAATACGTATAACAGACCTCACTTTTATCGAGTTTAGGACATTGGCCAAACACCTGATATGTGACTAAGGATCAAGATCTTACAAAGTATAATGTGACAATTGACTTTGACTTACTTGGCACCCAACAAATTAACACAACTAGCCTGTGTTGAACTCATTTTGAGCTCATTACTCTTTTCCTTAGAATCCTAGGATCTAGCTCTAGAGGTTCCTATTGACTATCTTAGAAAATTAGAACTGAGACCCGCTCTTTTTAGAAATTCCAGCCACCTTCTATTTCTCTTGTGATGTCTCTCCTGAGTGATCTCAAACCATCGTCGTATAGTCGAGAGGTTAAGGACTATCATGCGGAGGCTCAAGGAGGAATTCCTAAAAGGATCTCAAGTCCTAGGAAAACCACTTAAAGACTTTATCATCACATATGTACACCAAATGCACAAAATTCACTAAGTTGGATAAGATCAGACTTAAATTGAGCTTAAAAGATGGGTAAAAATGCTAAATTCTCCGGACGACCTTCGACGACAAAATTGACTGCGCCAACACATCGGGGACACCAATTTTAATAGGGAAAGACACCCATATTGTCATATTTTTGACACGAGCAAAATTACACGTCAATCGATAAATTTGTCAAAATGACTTCTGATGACAAAAACAAACCGCGCTAGCGCGTCCGGAACGTCAGAATTATCTAAAATAAACACCAATTTTGTTATGTTTTGACACAAATAAAAAAGTGCGAACTGAATTTTTTTAAAGAAATATTAAGTATTTTATATATTTTACTTTATAATATTAAAATTATAATTTAAATTCATATTTTACCCCTTCACCCGCGCACTTAAGCCCTCGTCCGGCTCAATCCCGTGGCTTGATCCCGCGAAGCTCGTTCCGTTCCCCTCGCGTGCCCTAGTTCTCGCGGGCGATCCAACGTGGTGATTTCTTCCCCCTTTCTTGACTCTTCCTCAGTCAATTCGCGTACACGACTCGCCTCCTCGAGCTCCCCCTCGACTTTTCGGCTCTCCAATTGCAAGAAACGAGCTGGCCGACCCTTCTTCTTCTCGAGGCTTTGTCGTCTCCCTCTTTGCTGTATCATTTACTGCCTCGTCATGTGATTCGTTTACTAGTGAGACTGGTTGGTGACTCTTTCTCCTCTCTTCTTTGCCTATAAAATGACTTCTCAGTTTACTGTTTTGGGTTGTTGAAAATTTTGAGAGAAAAAGGAGGCTGTGGTTTTACTGTTTGAGGCCTTTAGGGAAGAAAACTCTGCTGAAATCTTTCCTAAGTTTGATTCTCGTGTGGTTGGAGTGTGGAGCATTCGTGGAGTGCTGTTTTCTGAGGCTTTTGGGAAGAAAGCTTTGCCGAAGTCCTTTCTAGGCTAAATTCTTGTACGCTGGGAGTTTTGGGGATTTGTTGGCTGCTATTTCTTGAAGCTTTTAGGAAGAGGATTTCTGTGAGTGGTGTTTTCTTGAATCTGTCTTTCGGTTTCGCTTTGAGTGCATTAAGAGGTATTTATCTCCCGTGCCATTTTAGATGACATCTGAAAATACTTCTTTGCTCTTTTAAAGCATGTGAAGATAAAATTAAGGCCTGTTTTAAGTTTAAGCATGAATAGTTTCTGGAAAATATTAAAATGTAGCATGATATGATTACCTTCTTTTCTTCTTCTGCTCAAGACACATGGAATGCATATTAGGAAAGCTTTAGTTGTTATTCTATGAAATACGTGCTAAATGAAATGTTGGATCGAAACTTGATTCTTAAGCTTTTTATTATTATCACTCCTGTTCAAATACATGTTGGAAGTTATTTTGATGCTTTGAGATGTTGGTTTTAAGAACCTACCTATGCTTCTCTGTTTACTGTTGCCTGTCCCTGTTCGAAGTATATATATTTTGGATGCAAATTTTGGGATTTAATGTTTTGTGGAATCTGATTCTTAGTGACTCTGTTTTAGTCCATTTGTTGGGCTCGAATTTAGCCTCCTTTGGATTAACTATCAGCTGGAAATTCGGCCCTGTTTTCCCCATATGAGTAGGTTTAGTTTTACCCCTTTGGAATTGGATTCTTGTTGGAAATATTTTCATTTGTTTTGCCCATATGCTGTGCTCGATTTGCCCATGTGTTGAGTTCGATTTGGGCTTCTTTTGAATCAAATTATAAATGAAAGTTTTCTGTTTTAACCTATTTGGAGGGCTTGGTTTTGGCTCTGTTAGATTCGAATTATAATTGAAAGGTGTTTTTTTTTTCTGTTTTGGCCCATTTGGTGGGCTTGTTTTTTTTTTTTTGTACTTTTGGGATGAATGAATGTTGGAAACTACTCTCTGTTTTCCCACTTTTGTTGGGTTTGGATTTGATGTCTCCTGGAATGAATTTATGCTGAAAATACTTTCTCTGTTCTCCCATTTGGTGGGACTCGGTTTTGGCTCGGTTTGCCCATATGCTGAATAAGGACTTGGCTTAAACTGAATTCTTTTCTTTAGCCTTTTTATTGGGTTTAGTTAGATTGGAGACAAGGAATTGGTTTGGTTCAAAAGCTTATCTGGGTTTAGTTGGACTGTTGGCTCTCTTTTCTTGCTTGTTCTTCTTGCTGGGCTCGGGTATGCCTGTTGTGGTTTCCTGTTTTCTCTTTTCTTCCTGGGTTCAAGTTTCCTGGCCACGGTTTTCCTGTTCTGCCCCTTTGTTGGGTTCGATTGGGTCGAAAACTCTGGATATAATGTCTCCTTTTGAGATTTTTATGGGTAATCAAGTTTTTCATCAAAAAATTCATGAATTTTGATATCTACCTCTATGTGGGAATGTTTAATTTGAGCCTTGTCATGTTTTATGGGATGAAAATGGCTTCGGTATGGATGGTTTATGATAGCTTGTCCATTCACTCTCTTATGTATATCAAATACAATGCAATGATGTTGCTTATGGTGGTTTCCTTTTCTGCTGCCTTTGTGGCCTTTTTCTTTGCCCCTATCTGCGGGCCTTGCTGCAGTAGTTCTTTGGTTTTGTGACATGGTTCAGGCTTGGCTTCCTCTTGCTGCCCTTTACCCGTGACCCTTACTGATTATGGTTTATGTTGTAGTTGACTGGAATTTAATTTGCTTCTTACTTTAGCCTGGCCATGAATTCTCCCCATGTTTTTTTTATATTAAAAAGATTGGTTCAAGCTTAAATAATGATGATGTGCTCCCTATTGCCTTGGTCGTGAGCCTTATTTGATGTTTATGGCCTTTATGGCCTTCCTCTTGTTGTCCTTACTCGTGGGCTTATGCTGTGGTGGCTTTCCTCTTATTGCTTCTACTCGTGGGTCTATTTTGTGGTGACTTTTCTCTTTTTCCTGCCCCCTACCCGTGAACATTTCAGATGGGTTAATTTCTTTTGTCTCGCTTGGTTATTTCCTGTTTTCTCCTTAGCCTTGAGTTTGGCTTGGTGGCTTTGGTCTGTTTTGTTTGATCGTAAGGATGGCTTGATAACTTGGGTCTGCTGTCTTTGCCGCGAGGTTGGTTTGGTGGCTTTTGTCTGCTGCCTTTATCTGTGGACATCCTAGTTGGTTCCCTTTGTCTTGTTTGATTGATTCTCTGTTGTTCCTGGCTGAAAACATTCATATGAGAAATTTCATGGCTTATCCTACATAAAAAAACTTTTGATTAAAGATAGAGTTGAATGAATTTAATATTGGCATAGCTTTTGGAAATTTAGAAAGTTGGTTCTTATGGATTACTCTCCTTCGCTTTGTGACATATGAAAAGTTCTCGAAACTTTATTTCGAGAAATCATAAATTTGATATAAATTGAATTCATGAAGGGTTTGAAAATTCATAAAATTGTCATTTGGGAAGGATACCCTTTTGGGGTTGATCCAATTATATAAAAGTCGAGAAAATGATATCTTTTTTGGATTGATTCAAGGATTTTGGGCTCTCTTTTGAGGATTGTTTCACCCTTTTTGTCTTTCGATCTTTTGGGTGGATCAAATCCTCTTCTCTCTCATCCTTATTTTTATTCTTCTTTTCCTTGCTTCTTGGTTCGATTTTCTGTGCTTATGTTCGATACATAAGTGCTAATGTATAACCTTTTGCTATATGTGAAACCATCAAGCAAAATCACAAGTAGTTCGGTTTTGTTTTGGGGCGTAGGACGATGATGACAAAGACACGCCGGTGGTAGAGTATACTGATATCTCATCCTACAACACCAGGACTCAATCTTGGGGCATGATGAACTGTATGATGAAAGTATCATTCATCGACATAAGACTAGCGAGAGACCCGCATCTTCTTAGATTGTTGGCGGTCCTACTTCCTATGGCGTGATCGACTCGTGGACAATTATTTTTTTTTAAAAAATTGATAAAACAAATTGATAAGAACATATACAATATTTATAAAAAAATTTTCACTACAAAATTAATACAACTTTCCTTTTGTATGCCTGAAATATATATGCATGCTAAAATATAAATTTTAAAATGTGTTACAAATTGGTTGTCCAATTGTTGATTACCAATACTGGGCTAAGGAGTAACCTCATAAGTTAGGTTCAGTAGGATATCATTCTAGTGGAGTGACAGATTTTATGTATCCGGGTGACCGAGTAGCCTTCGACATTCCTCGAGTACAAATATATATATTTGAGCTTAGCCCCGACCCAAGTGCTTGCGGTCCCCTCTTTTCGGATTTTTTCGTATGTTTTATTGAAATTTTTGGACAAAACACTTGTGGTCTTTTCTCCGGGATATTCCAAAGGTTTTGATAGTTTTAATTTAATTGTTACTCGTCAATTTTCTTAAGTTTTTCCGTTGTGGACAATTCGTCGATTTTTTCGAGTTTTCTGTCGTGAATTATTTGTTGATTTTCTTGAATTTTCCAGGCAATGCTTCTTTATTCTATATAGTGAATAATAACTAGCTTAAAAGAACAACATGTCTTCAAAATATACATATTTAATTTACATTACAACATTTTATTTCACAACATGTTATACTGTTCTCCTGGCATGTTATATTGTTCTCCTAGCATGTGATACTATTCTCCTGACATGTTATACTGTTTTCCTCTTTTATACTGCATGTTGTATTGTTTTGATATACACTATCCCTTAGTATAGGAAAACCTAATGGTTATATAGGATTAACCTTAAACCCAGAGGTGCTACGACGAAGAGTTTGGAACAAACACCGTGAGCATCACGATGAGGAACAACTTCAAGATGGATCTGCAACATCAAAACACATTAACATCACTAAACACTCTTCTTAGTTTAAATAACAATCATAGGATTTTGAGGTGGTTTGCCTAGTGCAGCATAAACTCTCACATATCACTTTTAGGCCTTTGCACAATCTTGTTGTGCAATTATAAGTCATATCACTTTAAGATCCCGAGGTTACTGAACGGTACGGTGTAAATCCTCCTATCTTTTTAGGCTATTTGCACGATCAGATATTGTGTGAATGTAAGTATTAAATTCTAAAAAAATTGCAGGATTAAACATTAAATAACATCATTTCAAAAATATAAAACCAAACAATAGGATAGTTTGGAGGTCACCGGGGTTCTCCCTGAATCTGTGACATCCCCTTCTCTTCATTCCTTTGAATTCCTTAAAATAACTGTTCCTATTTGAGCCACTCCCGTTTGATTTTCCCATGTCAAATCTTGGAAACCTAAACTTTGAAATCTGGAAGGTAAAATCATTGATCTTAATCGAGAGTTTTCTTAAGTGACCCTGGTCATTTAAGATATAATTAACTATAGGGGTTTGCCTCTATAGGGAACTTGAAACCCAGGTAAAATAAACCTTATCTAATTCTTATATTAGGTAGTGAAACTTGTTGGTCTCATATAAAATATTTCGCAGACCAAACGAATATTATAAATTCTTTAGTTTAGGTGATTGAACCTACTACAAGTAATATGTTTATTCTTCGGGATAAGTGTATTGCTTATAGTATCGCACTCAATCATCCAAACTATCCAAAATGTGAGACCCGTTTGGTCTCATCTATTTTAAAAATTATCTATTTTAAAAATTAAAAATGTTACTTTCATAAATCAAAATTATTTTCATATTTATAAAATTTATCTCCCTTTTTCAAAAGTCATGAAACCAAGTTTTAAAGTTTTAAAAATTAAAAACGGCCGACAGCCTGCTGAACCAATCAGTTTATCCAACTATTCTAATTAACCAGTTCAGTGGGCTCTCTTAGCGAGTCAGTATGACTTGCTCAACTCGTCTCATAACTGGATTATGTTATACAGCCTTTTACACTACACATTTAACTATATCATTGTACGCATTTCAATTTATCTCTTTCTTTTGTGTAGTCATCTATGCAACATCCTTTGGGGCAAGCCAATCCTTTAAAGAGGCCACCCAAGGAATAGGGGGTTTTTGGGGATCACTCCATAAAAATTAGTTCGATTCTATTTATTTGCTAGTACTCTTTTTCTTTTACATGCCATTATCTAGGCAGTATGAGCCTATAGACAATTTAGGCTTGAACACTTACAATTTGTTAGTGACCTTTGTTGGGAATGTGACAACCTTCATGGGAACTAGATGGCTGAAACATTGCTTACTGGAATAGGTTTCTTCTTTGATTTTCATTGCTTAGAGCCTTATATTACTGGCACTATAGCTTTGGAATGATAATTTAAGGTTAAATAAGAAGCATGTGTTCGGTTCAAAATTTTAATCCTTTTTTGCTAGAAGGGATACCTTGTGCCTTGATCATGTTGTGTCTTCTGAAATTCATTTTCTTGATCAAAACATTCCTTTCCAGCATAGGTTTCTTCTTACATTTGATGATCTTAGAGCCTTATAAGATTAACAAGAAACATAGTTTAGAGTTCAAAATTTAACTATTTTAATGACTCGAAGTGTCAACTTTTGTCTTGATCATGTTGTGCATCTGAAGTTCTTTTTATCGGTCGAATGATCGCATAACATGCTTTTGGTGGCACCCCTAGTGAATATGGCGGTCATATTCTTCTATCGAAAGAACTAAGAGGAATAATGACGTGCATTCAAATCTTCTTGTGGAAGGTGCGTCAATTCAAATATTAAACTCAAAGAAAATCACTTGGATTTATATATTGAAACCATCTTCAGTAAATTGGAAATTTTTAATTCCCAACATCATGCTATTCCAATGCTAACTATGGAAGTCATATATGTCCATTCATCAGGACATTGACTAAAAATTTGAAGAATCTTCTAAATCAAACTAAGAAACTCATGTTTTTTCTTCTTTTGTTCTTTTTTATTTTTGAAGTAGTCACCGGTTTGTCTATCATCGTATAATTTCATTTTCCGAATAAATCTTCTTTTCGGATCATATGGATGATCCAGAGAAGGGAGAAATCGGAAGATAAAGACATATGACAGTGAAGACAAATGAGAGAAAGGAATGTGGAGCACTTTCATAAAGTAAACTTTGCACGTCCGAAATGAGATTAAATCGAGAATGCCTTGGAATATGTCCGCGAATAAGTCATTATGAAATCAACCCACAACTAGAGAATCAAGTATGTATGCTTGTTCTGTAGTCAAGACCAACTCCCAAGGGAACGTATCCCCTTGATTAATTACATTTTGGGGAGCGCCCAAGAATACTTTTGAATAGAGGAGTCCTGTTTTTATTTAGATGATGATTAGTAGAGGGCGTCACAAAGGATGATTATTTCATAGTAACATCTCAACACTTTCAAAGCTCTTGCTAAAACACAGAGCAGAGAGTGAGCCTCTCACATCCCAAGTGGATAGCAACTTATCAACAATCGAGACCTATGAAATAACCAAGTCATTCTGTAGGGTCCGTACAATGCTTTTAAGTCCAGACTGGGTCATAAGGGCGAGGGTGAATCACCATATCCCAAATGCTAGGCGACCTATCTGCAATCCCATAGACTACGAAACGACATCGACGAACCGTCAAAGGAGCGACGAGGCTATAAAGGGGGTCGTTAAAGGAAGGGAAGAGTAATCCCTAAACATGTAGAGGGAGTTGGGTCAATGTACCACAAACCCGTTTTCTCAAGCTACTAGGACTCCAAGTTTATCCGGTCGTGAAGATAGTTGGCTCAATACATCCAAAAATCCCCAATTAACAATCTGTGAATTGCATCGTCCTCGAGGATTTTAGTATCCCGAAGGTCGAAGGAATGAAACTCTATCCCATGACTATTAGGTGGAGCTCCGAGAGGTTGAACTTATACCCGCCAAACTGGTGAGGATGCCGCTGGAAAGAAAGAGAAATGGAGGTTCAACTACAAAGCATGCTGAAAACAATTCCAACAATAGGACTTACTCTCCGTCTGGGTTGGGGAAGCATCAAACACTCTAAAAACACTAAACAACCACCTAAGTAGAAATCTATGTTTGGTCAGTCAGATTGGAGAAGCACAGAGACTTTTCTTCAGAACATGCATATGATGCAATTGGCTATTCAAGTTCCAATGTGGAGGCTTATTAGTATAACTTGGGTGAAAGCAATGCTATGCAACCCATTTTGAAACTGGTCCGAAAGTCATGTTGGAAAGTAAAAATAGGTTTTAAAAAGTTCAGAATCTTTTAATCTTAAAATTTAATTTATTTTAAAAGTTTATTAGGATTTTGTAGAAAAAAAATTATAAATTTCAAGTCCTGGAGAGCCTAAGTGATCCGTTGGATTCCCAGACAAAAGCACAATCCAAAAAAGACGAATCCAATCCAAACATACAAGCATGCAAGAAAAACAGTAAAACAAGCCAAATATAAATTAATAAGAGGTCGGTGCTGCTGGGTCGACGATATATCACAGAAAAGGAAAAGACGGCCAGACATCACATAAGTACATACCTGGTCCTAATTCTTTACATCAATATGATTTAAAATTAAAGTACAAGACACGAACATGGAGCTCCTGGTCCCCATCATGTGGTTTCGCACGTCTGACACCTCGGAACCCTCAACCATACCTTATTTCTAACACAGACTCTTATAGAGACTCTAAACATACATAGGAAAAAGAGAAAATGACTCGGCTTGCATGAAAATAATATTAGCGGGAAAGACAACAAACATGCAACACATATGAGTCATGCCTAGTGGGAGAAAGAGTTAGTCATAATCATTGTGTTGCCTCTCGCTATCACAAATGAGGTGCGTATTTTATGCATGACTCTCTACAATAAAACCGACCGAGTATACTACCATGCATATCAGAACAACAAACATGTAAACACGCCAAAAGCACAAAGGGTGATGCCTGATTAGGACAACCAAACTAGCAGATAACTATAGCCAAGATATCAAATAAAGACTACATAGCATCCTAGTCCTTAGCCTAGCACAACATTTAACGTAGTGTCCTAACCGACATCTAACTGAGGGCAGGGTTATGTCAACAGGCTGATGTATGTTTTGACACGGTCGCTATCACCAGCCTCGTTCTAAAGATCCAAGGATTCTAAGAGATGCCGCTAAATGCAAATTTCAAAAAACTTTTGAAAAATTAATCTTACATATGGTCTAAGAAAGGGATGCAAATAGTTTCAAAATAGATATTGAAAATATGATACATAAAGTAGTAAAAATATAGATTTTTTTTTAATACTTTTGAATGTAGGTCCTAAGAAAGAAAAACCTAAGTGGTAATTATTAGTTCCATCAAAACCCTAGCACAACATACTTGTGCTAACCACGACGTGGTAGTTAGTATTGCCCGGCTGAGGCATCCTCGTAGGCAATACTCACTACCCCGTCGTGACCAGTGGAGGGTCACTCATTAACGAGACAGGTCCTTCGTCAAGACAATCAAGAGTGCACATGCAAATGTGAAATGTTCCATTGCGATGTGATTTTCCTTACAAAGTAGGAACCTTCAAAAGATGACAAACATTCGCCACTAATATATGGAGGCATACACTAATGACGAATGCACCTACAGTGTGGAGTGATGCATGTAAGACATTCAACACAAATGAGGATGAGTGTGCCGGGGAGGAAGTGACTTGGGAGTGTGAGTATGTCATGGAGACAATAACTTGGAAGGTGGGTGTGCCGTGGAGGCAATGACCCAGAAAGACACATGGGTGTCGGGGTGAGTGTGTAAGGAGTTGTGACTCAAGCAGGCTCAAACATGCGGGCAATGCAACATGCGAAATGCCATACAAAATAATTACGCAGGAGTGTATAAGCGTAAGTGTAAACATGTAAGACGTGGTATACCTCGATATAGGGGTGTCGAGGAGTGAAGGTGTAGAGTAATGTGTCATTGGGAGGCACAAATACTCATTGTGAACATGTGAGGGCATATGCTCGTAAATGCACTATAGGGTGCAAGTGTGGAAGTGGTAATTCGGGCAATGTGAAGAACGCATGCACAAACGTAGCATACCAAATGGAAGTGATCAACCAATCAATCGGGTTCAGAGTGTTGTCGGTTGATGGAGGGTCGAAGGTAATCGATCGGACTGACGTGGGCGGTCGATCGACGGGGAATGGTCAATCGATACGATCATGTTGGTGGTGGCCAATCGGTTGAGCAAACTGTTGATGGTCAATCAGGCCGACGTGAGTAGCCAATTGACGGAGAATGTTTGTTCTATATGATCGGCCCGTGGCTACGCTGACCGGTTGAATAGACTGAAGGTGGTTGATTATGTCCGAGTGTGTTGTTGATCGACGAAAAATAGTCATATGATATGATCAAACCAGTGGCGGTAGATTGATTGAGTAGACCGATGATAGTCGACCGAGCCGGTGTGGGCGGCCTGATTGACGAAGCTTGCAAAAACAAATGATTTTTAATGTATATTTTAAATTCATGTCATGCACCCAATGAAAATGCAAACACATGCAACATGAGATTCAATTATGCACAACAAATTGTGCTCGTCCAAGCGAACTCACGTGAAACCTAGGGTGAAACGATGGAGAGGTTGAGGCAACATGATGTCCACCTCCATTTGCACGTGCTAGATGGGGAATCCTCGCAAGGGGGATTCTTCATGACCGAAAAGACGACGATTGAAGGAATGCCCTTGTCTTTTTGGTCGGATTTCAAACGTCCATTCAAAAAAGACTACGTGTGTCCGACAATCCATGCGGTAATGAATGTCATTATTTAGGTAAAGTAGAAATATACATCAAATTGATCTTCTGTTATTTGTTTTATCTTGTTCTTAAAATGTCAGATAGAATATTGGTTGTAATAGAGAATTTCCCTGATTTTTTATTATTGGCCGGCCTTTTGCTTTTATAAAGTTGCTTTATTAAAAAAAGTATGTTATATTTAATTTATTCCTATATGAAATCAATATAACATATAAATAAATTGCTAAAAATTAGCATATATATTATTTGTTTTCATATTATTAATTTTAACAAAGATTATTTAAGTTATAGATAATAAGGTTCATGTTAAAGTTAACTACATTTTGGTTTGACGAAATTTGAAAGAAATTGGCTAAGTTTAAGTTTGGTTTGCAAAAAAGTTTGGTTTGCAAAAAAGTTTGGTTTCTTAAGTTTCCTAAATTTTTCAGTAAAAACCAATTGATTTTGCTAATTTGCTAAACTAATCAAAGACATTCCTATTTGCGCTGGGTTGAGTCTTTCGTAGTCCATTTTATAGTGTTGCCTTTTCTTCTGCATATAAATAAGGGGTCAAGCGTCCAGTGCATGGCACATGATCAAGGCAAATTTTCTCTCTTTCTTTCTCTCTAGAATTCTTGTAATCCCTTAAATAGGGTTTTACTAAGCTTCCTGTAAACCATCTATTCGAGGGAATATTAGACTTGATCAATCATCCTTTCCTTCTCTCTAGTCTTGTTATTGTGCATAACCCGTCCTATAGCATTAGTGTCTTAGTTGCTTCTTTGTAAATATCTTTGATTTCTTAGAAGTATCATACCTTTTTAGTGTTGTTTTAGATCGTAGACCCTAGTGAATCTCTTATAATCATCCCTTATTACGAGAAAGGATATGCTTTGAGACCAAGTAATAAATTTTGTTTTTGCCAATTATATATGTGCACAAACTTCAAGGTTGCTTTAGCTCTTCAAGCTATGTCTTTTTTGTAATGAAATGCATTTTTCATCTAATGCAAATTTTTTTTTGAAGCCATTTCTCTCATTTCAAATTATACGGCCTTGAAAATTTACATGAGAATGACTGTTAGATGTTAATCTTTTCTGTTCAGCAGTCTCATCTTTCAGAGCTACATGTAGAGGAATCATTAACCTAAGATTGAATTCTCTCTCTTTTTCATTTTAGTTTACAGGTATTTGATTTTTTGTGTTAAAATTGATGCGAGCTATTTATTTGAAAAGTAGATATCCATTTAACTAATTACCCTACGCATATTAAAAAGTTTAATATACAAACTATTTGTAATATACTTCAATATTCGTTTGCCCTTATTATGCAATTTTGCATGCATAAAATCAATTTTTTTTGTTTCATTGTTTTAAGAAGTTGGCTTGATTGTTTTTAAGTCTTAAATATGCTATTCTTTTCTAAAATCCCAGTGCCCTTGCAATGAACAGATTGGGACATTCCTTTTCATACACTCAAATATTTTATATTTTGTCTTCTTGCAAAATTCGCACATGGCTTTGACGTGTGATTGATCATATTTTTTCCATAATTTTGTCTATGTGGTGTTTGTTCATTTTAGAGTTATGAGGTTCATTTTTCTCTTGAATCCAGTAGTTAACGTGGAAATACTTATGATTTGCAGATGACACCGTTCTCTTAAATCTTTTTTTCCTTGATAAGGTTATCATCTGAATTTTGCAAATTTTGACCCCTTGAATAAGGCATCCTCATATTTTATTAGCGGAATTCATTTCGGCTGAATGCTTAATTGTTCATTAAATGGTTTCTCTTGTTATGAGAAATGAGAAACTGATGTTGTGGGCGCCCGCGCCCTTCTTAGACATGAAGGAGAAACAATTCATGAGAATCACTCTTGCTGCCTAAGGTGTCACCAAGGATTCTAGGATATCCTTCTTTTGTTGATCCTTGCTCCCCACTGCTTTATTGGCCGATGAGCACCTTCATTTAATTAAACTGTTCCCTATCCCTTTCAGCTCTTTGCTTTTTTATCTTCTTTCTAATTGTTGGTAGTATCACAAAATTTATTTTCTTCCATCCTTTGCTTGTGAATAATCATTTGAGACTTAGTCTGAGGTCTGGTTGATTAGACTTCCTTCATTTTGATTTCTTTTTTTGACTTATAGAGACATTTTTTATTCCTCCTCTTGTTGATGCCCTTGCTACTCCTATAGGTAATTTTTGGTATGGATGAGAGATATGAGAATAGGGTTGCGAGTTCTTTCTATTTTTTGGTCAGAGAAATACAACAATAAACAATCCAATGAGGGCCCGTGGCTATTACATCATGTGCCAGTTTTGGAAGCAAGAGAAATCAAGTATTGGTTGGCACTTGACAAGAATGGCGGGCATTTAATATTACCGTTCTTAGTGATTAGTTCACATTATAAAGAATGGCGCTTCAAGACTTGCAATTATTTGTTACCTTTTAAATATTTCAAAGCTTAAAATATAATTTTGTTTGAAATATTCTTATGACTTTTCTCAGATTGTATTATCATTATTTACTTTTCATGAATAATAGTGTATAAAAAATGATGCCTCAAGGCTCACAATTATTTGTCTCCTAAAATTTTCAATGCTTACAATATAATTTTGTTTGAAATATTCTTTTGATTGTTCTCAGATTGTATTATCATGATTTTATTTCCATGAATAATAGTGTAAATTAATACTTGAACTTAATATTCTGTCAATTTCTTAGATTTTTCTATTGCTGCAATTGTGGCCAAAATTTTTTGCTATATTTTTACAAGTCTTTTCTATTACCCTTTAGTCACTAATATTTTCTTAATAAACTTTATTTGATTAACCAAATTTACTATTTTGGAGAAAATTACTTTCATCATTTCTCCTGTTCAACTTTTATGTTGATTGAAGTTTGGTACTCATTGTTAAGGGTGTTAATTTCGGTTCAAGTGATGAGTCTGGTCAGACCCAAAAATGCTCCACCATGAATAGTCAACATGAGCCCAACCATAAATATTCAAAATCTCACTCAATCCTTCTCGACTAACGCCAGTTCTGACCTAACAAGACATGGAATATTTAAAAAGTGGCAGGTTTGTTTCCAAAATGGATAAAATCATCTGATTTGGGCATAAAAACTAAATAAAAATAACAAAATTATAATTTAATAAGATTTTTCAATTAAAAAATAAATAATTTAATTGTTATTATTTTGTTGGCTCAACCTAACTCATTTTTGAAGTCACTTAAGCTGACCTAAATTTAACCCTAATATATTATGGGATGACCCAAACTCAGATTTTTTTCTTATCGGGTTTTATGTTCTTATGTTAGATCCAATATTGGCACTCGTATTACTTAACTTTGTTTTTTCTTTCAAATTGTCTTTTAACATTTTGCATGCCTCTGCTATGCTCGTAACACACCCGTCTTTCTCGTGAATTTTCAAATGTTGTGGGAGGATTCTATTAAGGGGAGGAACCTATGGTTTGTTTCTTTATGCATGTTTTTGTTTAGCTGTTGTTTTTTTTTCTTCTTGTGGTATTCCTAGCGATGTCTAGGGTGTGGCGCAAACGATCTATCTCTTGAAAAGTAGATTAGTCTTGTATTTTGCTTGTTTCCTTTGATTTTTTTAACAACCCTTGTCGTTTTTTCTATCTATCTATTGTCGTTTCGTCGTTGTTTGTTCTTTGATTTTAGTTCCGAGGTGTATTAAATTGGTATCAAAGCATATATCTTAGTGGGATGGCAACAAAAAAGGTGAATATGCTAGAGGGAGAGATGGGGCAAATCCGATCAGAAATGGAAGAGAGGTTCGTCACCATGGATGACATGTTCTCTTCCATTGAAAGTG
This sequence comes from Phalaenopsis aphrodite, assembly GCA_003013225.1. Lineage (NCBI taxonomy): Eukaryota > Viridiplantae > Streptophyta > Magnoliopsida > Asparagales > Orchidaceae > Phalaenopsis > Phalaenopsis aphrodite. The sequence goes on from NEWO01000713.1 coordinate 222,545, forward strand.
AAATGGAGAATGAATTTGAGATCATAGGTGAAATGCTGAAGATGTTGAAAAAACTTATGGTGATGCAATGCAAGGTCGTGCAAATCGCTCTAATTACAAACTCTAACCAAGGGTTGATCAGGAAATTCTCAGCCAGGTCAAAAAGGAAGGAGATTGAGTGAGAAGACAACGAAGAAGACATTATCTACCTAGAAGAGCGTTCCCTTAGGACTTCGAGGGGAGGGGGTGTGGAGAATTCCAATGGAGAGGCATGGGTCGAAAATTGGAAGAGTAATGGTGCAAGGGGCACAGAAAGAAGGATGGATTTGGGAGTGGGATATGCCTATGATCGAAGGAGGGAGTTCCACCCTAGATACATGAGGGGAAATACCGGAGGAAGAGGAGGTTGTGGTGGAGATGCAAGGGTTAGAAAACTTAAAATGTCAATCTTCGAAGGGGAGGATGCACATGTGTGTGTGTATCGGGTGGAGCAGTACTTTGCAATCAATGAGTTAACTTAGAAAAAGAAGCTCGTGGCAGTGGGGTTACGCTTGGAGGGGAAGACTTTAGCTTGGTTTTAGTGGATGAAGACAAAGTATCAGATGCACTCATGGGGAACTTTAAGGATTGTTTGTTGGAGCGTTTACGTGCCATTTGAGAAGGAGACCTACATGAGCAATAATATGTTATGACTCAGAGAGAATGGTTACAAAATATCCAAAGAAGTTCAAGCTCTTGTCAGGGAGATTGAGGGGTATTTCTACAGTAGTACTGGAAGGAAACTTCTTGAAAGACCTAATGGTCGACATCCGAGCAGCCATCTGACTTTTGAGATTGCAGGGATTGAGTGAAATGATGGAACTCGCCCAAATGATAAGAGGATAAGAAATGTGAAGAAGTCCAGCAAAAGCGACAACACCGGAGAGCACTTTGACAACTACGACATTGAGGTCCCAGATTGTGTCATTTCGGAAAGATACACTGAAAGAGAAGAATACAGGAACCCGTCCCATGAGTAATTTCAAGTGCCTCATAGATGCAAAAGTGCAGGATAAAAGAACAAAAAGAGTGTGTTACTGCTGTGACGAGAAGTATGCCCCTGGACACCGCTGCAAGGAGTGCACCCTTCATATTCTTTTGATTCAGGAGGATACAAATATTAATGAATCAAAGCAGGCAATGGAGGAGGAGCATCTACATTTGGATGTGATGTATGTGTCCCTCAATTCGTTGGTGGGATTTGCTCCAAATCACATCATGAAGGTGAGTGAGTGGATCGGGGAATAGCCGATTGTGGTGTTGATAGATAACGTGACCACACATAATTTCATCTCAAATCAGGTTGTGGAGAATCTAGGGTTGGAATTGGTGACTACAGAGAGTTTTGGTATCATGATGGTGACAGAGAAGGTGAAGAAAAGTTGGGGAATTTGTAAGAGATTGATTTTGACACTACTTAGCCTACAGGTGGTGGCTGCTTACACTGGGGGAGATGAAAGTAGATTGGAAGTCCCTGACGATGGAATTTCAGGTGGTCCAGATGGAGGGTAGGAAGGTGATGCTGAGAGGAGAAGCTAGTTTATGCAAAACTATTATGCCGCTCAAAACCATGGTCAAGTCGATATGGGGAGCAGGACTGGGCTACTTGGTGGTGTTGCAGAACATTAAGGAGATTTGAGATTCAGAGTTGGCAGAGTTTCCTGAAGTGATCCAACAACTTTTACAATAGTTTACGGATGTCTTCCAACAGTCAAGTGGGTTACATCCCTTGAGGGAGCACGAGCACGCTGTTGCTTTAAAGTAGGTTGTTTCTCCCATTAACGTCAGACCATACTAGTACCCCCAGTTTCAAAGAGATGAAATAGAAAAGCTAATACGAGAGATGCTCGAGGCGGGGATTATTAGGTCTAGTGTGAGCCCTTTTTCCAATCTCGTTTGTTGGCGAAGAAAAAGGATGGTAGTTGGAGATTTTGCATAGACTAACAGACATTGAACAAGGAGACGACGTTGGAAAATTTTATGTTCCTATGATTGATGAGTCACTAAGCTTTATGGCACGATCATTTTCTGAAAATTTGGCAGATCAGGATGAATTCAGTGGATTTGCACAAGACAACATTCAGAACGCATTAAGGACATTATGAGTTCTTAGTTATGTCATTTGGTCTCACCAACACCTCGACGATATTTAAGTCCCTCATGAATAGGGTTTTTTAACATTATGTCTGAAAATTTATCTTGATTTTCTTTAATAACATTTTGATCTACAACCATACAGAAACGGAGCATGTGGGGCATTTAATGATGGCCCTAGAGGGGTTGAGGGAGCACCAGTTGCATGCCAACTTGAAGAGATTTTCTTTTGCACAGTTGCAGGTGGAGTACCTAGGACATGTGGTGACCAGAACAGGGGTAGCATTGGATCAGTTTAAGATCGGGCTATGGTTGATTGACCCTTACCAAGGAATTTGGAGTTGAGAGAATTCCTGGCTACTATTGGAAGTTCGTGAGAGATATGTCACAATAGCATGACCACTGAAGGTGCAGTTGAAGAAAGAATTTCAAATGGGGGCATGCAGGGGCACTTTCATTTGAACATCTGAAGAGGGTCATGGCTAGCCTCCCAGTATCAGCACTTCCAAATTTCATTAAACCATTTGTGGTGCAGATGGGTGCGTCAGGGTATGGATTGAGAGCAGTGCTCATGCAGGATCAGAGGTCGATTGCTTACTTCAGCCAGGTTCTTATGCCAAAGCGAGGTTAAAGTCAGTATATGAATGAGAATTGATGGCGATTCTCTTGGCCATTCAGAAGTAGCAACCCTACATTTTTTGGTCGGGACAGATTAGAGGAGTTTAAAGTATCTTCTGGAGCAGCATATGATGATTGAGGAGAATTAGAGATGACTATCCAAGTAATTGTGATATGATTTCGAGATTTAGTACAGGCCATAATTGGAGAATAAGACAACCGACACACTGTCAAGAAAGGTGGAGGATGGCGGCCTTATCGGTACCCTTAGCTTTATATTGAGAAGCCTTGAGACAGGATAGCAAAAGAAATGAGGAGCTGAGAAAGACGAGAGCCGAGTTACTATAGAATCTGAACGATCATCCAGGATATGCATTGACGGGAGAGCAGCTGCTCCACTTGGAGTGATTCGTGCTACCCATGATGTCAGAGTATATTTCTAGATTGCTACAAGAGTTTCATGGTACATAAGACCTACAATTGTCAGGAGGTAGAGCTTTATTCGGTGGGGATGTGCAGAGACGTGGAAAACATAGTGGCAAGATGTGACGACGCAAGCACTTGACCACAATACCATAAGGGCTACTACAACCATTAGCATTACCCGGGAAGGTGTGGGAAGAAGTGGCGATGGATTTCTTCGAGGGGTTGCCATAGCCAGAAGGGTTCACGGTGATCATAGTGGTCGTGAATCGCCTAAGAAAGTATGTGCATTTCATTCCTTAACGACTTCCTTACACTGCGGTCTTAATCGCTGCAGTATTTATCCAAGAAGTGGTTCGTTTGCACAATATCGGATGGGGACAATGTGTTCCTCAACCACTTCTGGAAGGAACTATTCCGGTTGCAAAACAACAGTCCTTAGATGAAACACTGCATATCACTCTCAAACTAATGGGCAGACAGAGGTGGTCAACAGAAGTGTGGACGCATACCTGCGTTGTTTTGTATTTGATACACCGAAGCTATTTGTACCACACCACAACACAAACAATCTCTTTCAAGATATTATATGGGCATAGTACCTTACTGGCATTCAATGCTGATATGAGGTGATGCCATGTATTGAGGCGGTAGCCTACCATTTGAATTTACCACCATCGTTCACACTTCACATGGTTTTCCATGTATCACAATTGAGACGTGCGATTGGAGATCATACACCTCGTATACACTACCGTCGACACTGACTGGAGGTCTTGCAAGTGACTTTGGAGATATTAGAAATCTGAGGGCGAGCAAAGAAGGTATTTGTTTAGTAGAAAGGATTGACAGACTATGAAGGAACATGAGAGCCTTACGAGGTGATCCACAAATAGTTTTCATCTCTTCACCTTGAGGACAAGGTACGTTTTTGGGAGGGGAGTATTGTTACGCCCATAATAGACGTAACAGGATCGACTCCTCCTGGATTGGTCGAAAACCACCCAACCAGCCCGCTCCCTCAACAGACGGGCCGATTGTTGCAGCAGAAGAGTGGGGGAGCAAGTGGGGTCCATTAGGGTCCTCACATACACAAGGAGGAATTGAGGGAGTTTGGAGGGAAAGTTCTTAAGGAAAGTTTTCAAATATTGTGGGAGAATTCTATTAAGGGTAGGAACTTAGGGTTTGTTTTCTTTATTCATGTTTTGTTTGACCGTCATTTTCTTTTTTCTTGTGGTGTTCCTAGCGACGTCTAGGGTATGAGAGCGACGATCTACCTCTCAAAAAGTAGATCATGCTTGTATCTAGTTTGTTTTCCTTTGATGTTGTAAGTGCAAACCGTTATTTCCACTTATCTATTGCCGTTTCGTCTTGATTTGCTTACTGATTTTTGTTATGAGGTGTATCAGCTTCCTTGAATTTCATTGTTTCCATAGCTCTTCAAAAAAAAAAAGTATTTTCCGTAAACATCATGGTTTTGTACCCTTAATTACACTGACTTGAACTTCTGCCTACCCCTCCCCCCCATAGCCGTTGCTATCGGAGCATAGCGTGCTTTTATATTGATCTTAAAAAATATAGGGACATTTACATACATACCACAGAATTCTTATTTATTTACATATCTAATACTTAAACATTCATAATTACATTCATATCACAAATCTTTAACATTTCATCAAAAACACTACCATTACTATCTTTTAAAGATGAAATAGACCTTTTTATGCATAGATTTAGGACACCCAGGTATTATTATTGTAAATATCAAATTTTAGGTGTTGGATATTTAAAAACATAAGAATTGTGGGGTATGCTATAGTTGAAGCAGCATACCACTATTGAATATTTGAGAAGTGACCAACAATTAGGAGGAGATGGGAATGTGTGAAGAGTAAGAGGTAAGCTCCATGTCATTATTCTCTACGTGATTCTATAGTATCGTTTTTTTGCATTTACATAAATTATACGAGTCATTTACATGCATCACCCAATTCCAATGTATTTACATGTCTAACATGTAAATTTTACCTTTTAAATTTATAACACTCAAATCTTTCATATCACAACAGACAAACCATTTTAACTTTTAAATAGTAAAATATATGATTTCATGCACAGGTAAGGTGGCGTGCATATAAAAATAGAAGTTTAGGTGTTAGATATATAAATACATAAAAATCGAGCGATATGTATGTAAATCTTCCAAACTATATATTTACTAGAAACTCGTAAGAGATTTACTTTCCTACCTTAGCTTCTAAGCTCTTATAGTTTTGCTGCAGGATGAATGGTAGAAAGCAAAATAATAAGGTATTTTTATATGTAATCAGTAGAACAAATGTCATAGATAATGGAGACATTTCAATTTCCAAGATTTCGTCAAACTCTTTCTGACTCAACATACAAGAAATGTTTATTTGTTCAATATTTCACAAAATTTGGTCACCTTCGTCCCCAATCTCCTCCCTCTTAACACGCCTGATAATCTGCCAGGTGGGCACGAACCTGGATGGAGGCCAATCCCAACCCACGATCCTATCGTTCAGGACGCTGCTAATCATGCTCTGAAGAACATTCAAGCGAAGTCCAACTCTCTCGCCGCATATGAACTCCTCGAGATTCAACATGCCAAGGCAGAGGCAGCCATCTATCTGCTCCTTTCACATCGCTTCCCTCTTAGATGTTCCTTTTATTTTTATTTAGGGCACATACCATCATATTCCCAAGTATTTACATGTCTAAAACCTAAACTTTACATTTTACATATATATTTATACCACCCAGATATTTCACATCACATAAAAAATACCACCATTCCAACTTCTAAAAAGTGACATGCACCTTTTCATGCACAAGTAAGGTGTTATGTATGTGTGTAAAGACTCAAGTATAGGTGGTAGCATATGTAAAACTGTAAATAATTAGGAATTGAATGGTATGTATTTAAATCTTCCTTTATATTTATATTTATTTTCTTATTGAAGGTGATTGACGATCATGCGAAGTTGGAGTTGTTGCTCAAACTAAAGAGAGGTGAAAATGAGGAGAAATACAAGGTGGAAGTGCATAAGAATTCGGAGGGAGCTTTCATACTGAATCAGATGCAGCAGGAGCAGTAGATTCGCACCCACTAAATAAATATTCATAGACTTGTGTATGTTACTCCGCTTGAAAGATGGTTGCTCTCGTGCATTTGTGATGAAATCATGAAATGAAACTGTAATAGCTATGCTATGATTAATAATGTTGGAGGTTATTTGCTGAATTTCTCATATCTCAATATATCTGCTTTTATTTTTAATTGCAGAAGGATTTCCATTTTTTAAATTCTCACTCAAATATTAAAATTCCTTAGAAAACCCCTATTTTTTTTTTAATGTAAGGGTTTGTTTGAGGGCAGTTGTAGTTGTTTGAAGCAGTTGTGAAGCTGCTGAAGAAGTTGTTGTTTAAAAAGCTACGATGACTATTATAAATTTTTTTCTTAAAAAAAAAAGTCGGACCGCAACAATCTGTCAGCTACTGCAATTAGCCAAGTTTGGTGGGAATGGTTTTTTTTTTAATGCAAATAATGTAGTTTTGTCAAACAGGAAAAATTGCGGTGCGGCACCACACTGCGGCACTAAATGCATCCTAAGTTTCAATTGTTTGATCGTAGCACGAGTAAAGACATCAGTTTGATATTTTAAAAGATTGCTGGTTGTTTGATTTATAAATAGCAATGTTTTGGGATCTCGGCCTTTGGCATTATTAATCATTCTCTAATCATTCATGTTCAATTGTTAAAGTGTAGTAAATTTATTTTTTACAATCATATTAGGATCAATTTACACATCCCTTCCAAATAATTAACAAACCATTTACAATTGGTAGATTCACATGCCACTCAATTCCCAAGTATTTAGATATTAAACACGTAACCCCAAGTTTCACACACGTAACACCTTATTTATGCATGAAAAATGTATATTTCACATTTTAAAATTAAAATAATGGTGTTTTTGATGTGTTATAAAAGATTTTGGTGGTATAAATGTAAAAGGAAAACATCAACGTGTTAAATATGTAAATACATAGTAATTAGGCGGCATGTGTAAATGCCCATTTAAACCAATTATACTCAATGTGCATCTAAATTACTTCTAAGCTATTCTTAAACGAGCCTTGATTTCGTTCTAAATATGAGAGATTTACAAATATTCCATTTATTTCTTATATATTTACACATCAAACATCTAAACTTCAATCTCTTACGTATATGCCACCTTATCTACGCATAAGAGGGTGTATTTCATCTCTTAAAAAGTTAAAATATTAATATTTTTGATGTGATATAAGAGGTTTCGGTGGTTCAAGAGTAAGAAAATAAAATTTAGGTGATAGACATGTAAATACAAAAGAATATAGTGGTACATATGTAAATAACTCTTAAATTTAATAATTTCACATTTTTGCCACGCTTAAAGCAGGTATTTATGATATCTTATTTAAGTGATACCGAAGTTAGCTGCCTGGTAGTAGTTTTATGAAATCAACATTAATGCCTACGTTGCATCACTATTAATTAATTGCATGATACTTACGTTGATGCAATGTTTAGTTATCGTCTCTTTAAGCCTAATTTTTCTGTGCGGACTCCTGACACAGCTTCACGTGCGGCGGAGGTTATTCCTGAGTTATTTTCAGGTTATTTCTGGGTTATTTTCAATAATCCTGAAATAACCCGCGGTTTTTATTTTTGGGTTATTTCTGGGGTTATTTCGGGATCATTGAAAATAACCCAGAAATAACCTGAAAATAACTTAGGAATAACCTTTGCCTCACATAAAACTACGTGTCTACGTCAGGAGTCCGCACAGAAATGCGCTCCTTGTTTAAATACCGCTGCATATTTAAAAACAATTTAAGTAACTTTAAATATATCACAATTCATTCATTATCACGCATCCACCCTTTTTTCCTTCTATTTTTAATCCATGATTTTATTTTTTCGTCCTTCTTCTCTTAAATTAAAATTGAAATTATTTCAGATTTTATAAATAATAAATGATCCAATTACAACATTAATTATTGTGCTGTACAGTTACACATCTTTGTCCATGTCTTATTATCTCACCCACCACTAAATCATGAGATGGAGAACCCACACATTGATTTACTAAAATTCTAATATTCTGACCCTGCTGTCATGATCACACATTTTAAAGCATTCAATTATTGTCCATATGATCGATTTATATATACATATACCATATGATTTTGCTTAGTTTCAATCGGGCCGGCAACTTTTATTAAAATCTTGTCTTATTATTTTTCTGACCAAAAGATTATTTCTAATTTGCGCTTTGGAATCTCTTCCCTTTCGAATTGAAGGGAAAAATTCACATGCAAACCATGCAATTTCTATGAATTTATATTCCTAGCACCTATAATTTGATATTTGCATTTATAACAAACACTAAGAGTATGTTTTGGGCGGTGGTGGTGCAATGTCACACTGCATTTTTTTCTATTTGGCAATATTATGTTTTATTTACGCTGTCAAAAAAATTACAGTTAAAAACTGTGTTTTCCTATCAGACTTTGCTACTTGCAGTAACTATTAGAAAGTCGCTTTTTAAACAATACATTCTGCTTCAAACAGCTTCGCAGTTGTCTATTTAAACAGTTGCGCCTGGCGCCTGCTGACTCAGTTTGGCAGAAATCTATGCGTGCAACAGTTGTTTGATGAATTGAGTGATATGCTAGTAGTAAATATAGAAAATTATGTGATATGTATTTAAATGCCCTTTTACCTTATTGTTGAGAAAAATAGAACTAAAAAATCTCTTGGCTAAAAATATAAATTACCTCCAACTAATATATTAGAAGGCTTGGAATTAATATTATTTAAAACTATTTAATTATACTTCATATTTCCTTCGGGGAAATCTAAATACATGACACGATTCTTATTCATTTATATATCTAACTACTAAAACTTCATATGTTTATTTATAATATTTCAATTTCATAAATTTATGCATTAAAAGTTAAATCACTTATAAAACTAAATTAAGTAAATTAATAGTGTAGATAGAAAATTTAATTAAACACATCATGTAATAAAATATAAAAAGATTTACATACATACCACTCAATTCTTATATATTTACAAATCTAACACCTAAACTTGAATTTATACATATATATTTCTCATCTTATTTATGCACGAAAAGATATATTTTATGATTTTAAATTAAAATAATAATTTTTTTATGTGCTAAGAGCATATATATATATATATATATAGCAAAATCAATAACTTTATAGGGAAACATTTTTAAAAATATATTTATTCCGACTAGTAATAATTAATACACTAATCATAGATTCTAAAAACTAAAACACATAATTAATAATTAACTATTTACATAGTTTATTTATCACGTCCATTCCACCCTCCCTGCCTAATCCAATTCATGCATCTCCTCCACGATAAGCTTTCGCTTCCCCCGTCTCCCCAAGCTCCATGTCGCCGATTTTCTCGCCGCCGGCGGCGATCTCCAGTGGCTTAAACCTATAAAACGTCGCACAAACCAGATAATACCCAAAGTTGAAAACTTGCAATCCGGCGACCAACCAGTAGTAGTAATCCAACCTTCCCCTGTTTATATCATTCTGCAACCAATTCCCCTGCTTCGTCTTCTTTGTAAACTCGCTGATTAACGTCACCATTAATGTGCCGCCGTAGTTCCCCAACGAAGCTGACAGCCAAAACAAAGCCGCCGCCGTGCTCCTCATGCTCTCCGGCGCCTGATCGTACAAAAACTCCATGTGTCCCACCGACGAGAACCCGTCAGCCAATCCATGGATGGCGTACTGTGGAACCAGCCAGAACACGCTGAGCTGACGTCCGGCGAGGGCTGCGCGGCGGCGATGGGTTTCTACGAGGGCAGCGGAAAGGTTGGAGAGGAGGGAGATGGCAAGGCCGATGGCCATGCGGCGGAGGTAGCTGATGCCGTTGGGATGGCCGGTGAGGCGGCGGGCGATGGGGACGAAGAGGCGGTCGTAGATGGCGAGGGTGAGGAGCATGGAGATGATGGAGAAGATGGAGAGAGTGGCGGCTGGGATGTGGAAGTTTCCGGCGAGGCGGCGGTTCATGGAGTTGGCTTGGATGATGGTGAAGGTGTAGTTGTGAGAGGCGGCGGTGATGAGGAGGATGCCCACGGACCAGATGGGGATCATGCGGATGATGGATTTGAGTTCCTCGACCCGGTGGACGGTGGAGAGATGCCATGGATGAGGACGGCCGGTGGCGGAGAGGTCGCCGGCGGTGGGAATAGCCGCGCGGTCAAAAAACCTGTTTTTATGGATTTGTTTCGGTTATCTGTTTTGAATTCTGGCAGGGGAAAGTTGACAAAATGGAACTTGTACATAAAGGCCACTAAGATTTTATGTATTTGGACATCTATCATTCATGCTTCAACCTCTGAAAAAATATTATCTCAGGAGTACTGATGCATCGGTACTCCAATGAGGAGGTGCCACGTATGCAATGGTCCCACTAAAATGCCACGTGACACCTCTTCATTGGAGTACTGATGCAATCAGTGCTCCTGAAGTAATATTTTTTCTTCAACCTCGACATATATATTATCTTAGCTGTGCCTGAAATGTGGATTCCACGTTTTAGATAATACAACATTAATGGCTTTAATGTGATTTCTTTAGAAAATTACCCTTAATGTTGATCTACCGAGGGTATGATATGATTCCAAAGATTTGAATTCTATGCATGCATAAATATATATATATATATATATATATATATATATATATATATATATATATATATATATAGAATTATGTGACATATCCGTAAATGCTCCATAGATTACAAACCACACAAAATTTAATATTTATTTATATAATAATTTAGTGTTTCATTCACAATAAAACATAGGTAAATTTATACACATAACACACAATTCTTATGCATTTACTTATCTCACCCCCAAATTTTAATTTTTACAAAAACACTTTTTTTATGTTTGAAAAGATGTATGAAAAGGTGGATCACACTTTGTCAAGTGCTAAACTCATAAAAAATCAAAATTTGGGTGTGAAATATGTAAATTCATAAGAATTGAGTTATATGTATTTAAAAGCCCCTAAAGAATATACATTGTTAAATTTATTTAAAAATATAAATATATTGATTTTTAATGGAATTTAAAATTTAAATATTATATAAACAAACATACAATTTTGATATTGTATATGGAGTTTAGAATTATTTTGTGATATAGAAATTATTATAATTCAAAATACATTCTACTATAAATATTAATAATTAAATAAAATAAATTGAATCAAATCAAAATTTTCACTTATGTTAGATTAAATCTAAGATAAAAGTAATATGATTTTTTATTAATTTTTCAATTATTACTTATTAGACTTATTATATATATAAAAAATATTTATCCAATAATTTATCCTTCAATGATTGGAGACTATATAAAAATGTCAAAATATTCTTCTCAATTATTTGTTCAAATCATTCAAATTTATAATTTTGACTCTGTGATTAATGTCATGTATTTTTTAATTAAATTTAACAAAATCAATAATTCAATTGTAACCATACTATTCTACCGAATAATTGTTCTATTATCTACAACCTCCTTAGAGGAAATTCAACAAACAGTTTACTTACGTCAAATGATCCGTGTGCAGAAGCCTCCCAGAAACCGAAATATCGGCATCAAGCTCCTTATCCTGATACAAAACTCCCGCATCCGCCGGCACGGCCAGCTTCCTCTTCCTCACGGCGGCGACCACCACTTGTGCCAGTCGTGCGAACGGGCTCCCCCCCGGCTTCCTCCTTATATAAAGCGGGTACCCGAGAACAAAAACGACCACCGATATAAACATAGCCATGGTGGGAATCCCAAACCCTAATCCCCAGCCCACGTTATCTTGTATATAAACCACAACCGTGAGGGCGAGCAGCAGTGAAATTCCCATGGTGAAGAAGAAGAGGTTGAAGAAACTCGAGCCGGTTTGGCGTCCGTTCGGTTGGGGTCGATCGAGTTCGAATTGCTCTGCTCCGAAGGCAACGACGCAGGGCCGGAGACCGCCGGAGCCGATCGCGGTGAGGAGCAGGGAGAAGTAGAAGAAAGCTTGTTGCCATGCCGAGGCTTCGCGGCAGGAGGGGGATCGGAGAGGGCACGGCGGCGGCCGGAGAACGGGGAAGATGGCTGAGATGGTGACGCCTATCATGCCCTGTGTATAACACCACACAATTTTATTATGTTCGAGTATCTAACACGTAGGCATTCATATTGACATGCATATCACTTCAATCTCAATGGTACTAAAGCTTTATAAGTGCAAAAATCAAAATTTTGATGTTAGATATATAAATACACAAGAATTGTGTGTTATATATGTAAATATTTATGTTTTTTCGCTTGCCTTCAAGCAAGATGAGCTCCAGTTAGAAAGCTATTTATATGAATTAGCCTTGTATTTTCTGACTAATTGAAAAAAAATAATAGCCTCAAAATAAACCCTTTTTATTCTTTTATTTAATTTAAATTTCAGCTTTAAATAAAATTAATCGCACTCCATAACAAAGCATTAATTGTGCATGATAATTGAAAAAACATTTTTACAGTTGCATCCATATTTTTTATTATTTTCAAATAATTTAAAAAATCCAAAAAAAATTATATTCAAACATTTAAGAAAATAAAATAAAAACAAACTGAACCATCCATTTCACCAGCAAAAAAAAAAAAACTGAACAGCTATAAATCATCATAATTTTCAGAACAGTTCTCACTAGTTGATATATAATAGATCCGACGGTGATGGTCCAGAAACGGCCGGCGAAAGAGTCGGCGACAAGAGCTCCGATGATCGGCGTGAGGCTGGCCGTGCCGCCGAAGTTAGTGAGAGTGTTAGTGGCCTGAATGAGAGGAAGATGAAGCTCATTCTGAAGATACTGAATCATGTTCGCATTGAACCCCGCCGTCGCAAATCTATCACATATTTCATTTGCTACAACAATAAAATTACAATTTTTATCGTTTATAATTTCAAAAAATTTAATTTTTTTGATATTATTAAGAAAAAAAGAGAAACCTTACCAAGTATAAATGGCATGGTTCTGAGACCACCTTGCTGCCGCTTTTTCTTCTCTTCTCTTTCGTTTCCAGCCATGGTTTGTTTTTCTGCTTCCATGGATGGGAAGAAGAGGAGGTCTGCAAGTCTCTGAAAATAATTGGGTGGAGGGTACTGATGAGTAAAGAGGTCTACTGCTGCTATTTATGGCGGCCTGTGAAATGTTAATTAATTAGAGCTCGTGTATTTCCACTCAAATTATGTTGGGAAGGTTTACATACATGTCACTCGATTACTATCTATTTACATATCTGAAATCTTAACTTTTATACTCACACTTATAAATCTCGAAGCATACTGCCACCGAAATATTATATGTATAAATATCAAACATAAGTACTAGATATGCAAATAAATAAGAATTGTGTGGCATGTGTGTAAATTTTCCATTTATTTATTGATGCATAACTTTTGATTAAATTAGGGCGAAGAAAATAGTAATCGACACAAATCCAGAATAACACAGATTTAATGAGGTTCGGCAAATATGCCTACGTCCTCGGGAGCAGAGCGGCGAGTTACTTTCAATATTCAGAAAAGAGGATACATAATAGATGATACCTCCTGAGGTTACTAACATGCTTATTTATAACCCCATGAGTAAACCCTAGACACAATATGTAATTATAACATTACCCCTGTACCATACCGCAAAACTTTGCCCCGACACCCAAACCCAAGTAACTTCCTAATTTGGAAAGATTCTTCCGCTCCTCTTTGATCCAACGTCTGTCCCTATATGTTATATGAGTCATACCATAACAATAATATTATTATTTTTAGTTATATCAAATTAATCAGCAAAGGAGAAAAGGATGAATCTTGAGGATACATCGACAGGTCAAGATACATACTACATAAAATCTTATGTATTTATATATCTAACATTCCAATTTTCATAATAATAATAATGATAATAATAAACATTTATATTTTCACATTTAAATATTGATCAAGATATTCAACTTGATTCAATTATTTTTTTTCCAAATTTGTATTTTAATTTGACACCCAATACTAAATTAACAAAAAGGCAAAAGGTCATGGTATCAAAACTACTAAAGACGTGTTTAGGAAGAGTTTCAAAAAATCTTGGAATTTGCACTGAGGTTATTTATGTAAATGTATTTATTTGGAAATAAATTCGAACCTTAAAGCTTATCATGACTAAAAGTTTGAGAAGGATATTCACTGTAATAAAAAAGTTTCATATGAAAAAAGGATCATTTAGATACCACACAATTCTTATGTATTTACATATCTAACACCTATACTTTGTTTTTTTTACATTTTTGCCACCCAAGTTTACTAATAGGAATGATGTTATATATAAAAAAGGGGCAATTACACGTACAACACCATCTTTCATCCATTTTTTAAATTGTCAATCTAATATCGAAATTCATGATAAAACCCCAACCCTTATTTTTCATTTTTATCTAATTCTCGGTAGTTTGATGAAAGCACTCGCAAATACATCGGTTCGGTAGTTAAATAATATTATCTCGGTGTCAGATTTTGTAAATAGGAATGTTTTGGGTGCTATGTATGTAATAATTCCAAAAAAAAAAAAAAAAACTTAGGTGTTAGATGTGTAAATATATGTGAATTGAGAGGTATGTGTGTAAATCTTCCTTTACAAAAAAGATAGACGAAACGCAACAGTCGAAAAATAAAAAACGTTTCATTTTAAGTGTATATCACTTTAGCTATGCTTGAAAAGGTGCCTTCACTTTTAAAAAGCTAAAATGGTAATGCTTTTGAAGTGGTATAAATGTAAAAACTAGCATGTAGGTGTTAGTTATGTAAATACATAAGAATTGGGTGGTATGTCTGTAAATGTCCCCAAAAAATATTATGCTATCGAAAATTTTCAAATATGATACCATAATTTATTTCTTCTTGTAATGGTTAAAAGAACATTATTGACAAACAAAGGGCTATATATTTGGTCCCTACTCGAAATCACTGGCCTTCAAGTATATAGCCTTTAGATATTGTTTTCAAAATACTAAAATTTTTGCATAGTACTCTATCAATTAATTGAGAATCATGATGCTTCAACGTTGACTTGGGAGAATATTAGGCGTAGAGTCTGTATGTTTGCAAACTTAAGTATAATCATGTTGTACATGGTTGTATTCATGAGTACAACCATGAATACAATCCTGTATAACATGGTCAAAATCAATATTTTTTCACCTATTCTCACGATAAATATTACATGTGGTCATCCATACGTGCAGATTAAGAGTGCACACGCCGAGTCCATCCTGTCTGCACACACGGATCATCAACAATATCTTATCTATTCTCACGTCCAAGTTGGTTTTATTCAAATACTAGCTTAGCCAAAGCGGAGTAATCGAACCACTTGCCAATTCACAACTAGGCTATGGAAGCTTGAAAGCTCGTCTATTCGACAATTTGCCAGCTCTAACATGATCACGAGTGTGTGTGCATATGCGTGCGTGTGGTCAATTATATTGCATAGTAGGTATCATCATCATCCCAAATATATGATCCACAACTTTATGCTACATACTCTCTGTATTTTCTTCTTTTAAGCAATAAAAACCAGAGCTTCTTTCTCTTTATATCTGTTCCTATATTTTTCTGTAAGTGTTCTTATCAGACCAAAATCACAAATCTTAATCGAAATCAGGCTATGTCTAGAGTATATAATTGCCTCCTTAAATTTTGAAATAAATAATATAATTTAATATTTTTTAATATAATTTAGATAATTTAGTAATATTACATTTTCGCCCCCCATATAATAGAGACAAAATGGCCGATAAACTCACCCAAAAAAATGCCGTGCAGTGACTAGGTAAAAAAAAACAAATAAAAAGCAATGAAGAAATAATGTCTAATAATGACAAGTCCTTTCTTGATGTGTAATGTTAACCGTGTAAATGTAAGAATATTAATTGTATTTTATATCCAATTATATAGTTATAAAATCATTGATTTTTTTTATTTTAAAAATTAGGTTAGATCAATAATTCGCCACACATGCCAAATTTATGTACGAACTAAAATACCCAGGTTGCACCTATGTACTTTAGGGGTAGAGTTTGTAAATAAATTGTGAGTCCATATCATGAATAAATGTTATACAGAATTACTATTCATGACTGAGCTATTGCTCTCCTTTCTCTTCATCCCCATCCTTCAACGCTCTATTCCTTAGGGGTGCCTCTCGGACAGTTTTAGATTCAACATATAAGGTACGATATGATTTGAAATATTTAAGATAGAAATTAAGTGTTGAATACATAAATACAAAATATTGTGTGATTGTGCATAGATGTTTGTTTTCATTTTTATATTCATAGGTCTACATAAATATATGAAAAGGCAAATTTCAATTTTTTTTAAATAATGATAATGATGTTTTTGATGTGATGCTTATGATTTGAGTGTTATAAATATTAAAGCTTATAATCTTGATACCAGAAGTATCAATACATAATAAATTGACTCCCAGATTTATAGAGGAGATGAGTACAATATGTGAAGTTACATACTTGACTCTACTTTAAAGGGCATTATAAGATATTTAACATAGGGGATCTGTTAACTGAGCTAGGCAACATTTTGTTTGGTAAGACTTACGCAATCGGCTCTGTTGAGTCGGTTGTCTTGGTTATGGGTTGCCAAGACTGCTAGCCGTTCATGATGCTAGTTATTCTTTTGAATGAGTATTTAAAATTAATAATCGCATCTATATTAAGAAACTAATAATAATGATTTTCAGAGTCATTTTTAACTTCTAAAATGTCCAGCATAAAATATTTATTTGGTAAGATCTGGAGATATATTTTTTTTTTAAATAATACATAGAATCTTGAAAAGCGATATGCCTGTCAATGATTGTTGTTATGAAACTGCTCATCAATCCGACACGTAGCAAGGAGGGTTCAAAGAGGACAAAAACGGGTCGCCGACTTCGGGCCAGCCTTGACCCGACCGGCTCTCGTCATTACGACAGAGTTAGGCCCGACGAATTGATCGCGGTGTGGGGCCCAGCTGAGGTCATGCATCGATGCGGCGTCGATTTGAGCCGGATGGCCGGTTTGCGATTTGACTGTTCCTCCAAAGTGGATTCTGGCCGGCGGTTCACGATGCGGCGAAAGCTCCTTTATGGAAAAGGCAGATCATTTGTTTTATTTATTTATTTATTTATTCATTTGTTTATTTTTACTAAGGACGGGTTTGGAAATAATTTTATTTATTTATTTATTTATTTATTTGTTGGATTTTGAATTATCAGCTGTAAAATATAACTTGATTCCCCACCACCCCCGCCCCCCCCCCCCTCTCTCTCTCTCACATTAGAAGTTTTTCACAACAAAGTTGGGCTCAAAAACAAGCGGGCCATATTATAAGTTGGTCCAGTTCTTAATAGGCTTCATCTATAAAAGGGTTGGAGGGTGGACCATTGGCCTATAAGTGTTTAATATTTTGGGCCCGACTTGAACTAGTTTTCTCTTGAAGAGTGGACTGGGTCTACATTTGAATGGATTAAGCACTGTTTGTTTGGGTCAGATTATGGACCCAACACAATCTTACTAGATTATCTTACATAACTTCTAATATAAAATTCTCATCGCCATCATCATTTCTTCATGCACCCTCCTACTAAAAATTTGTATTCCTCTAATTTTTTATCAATAATAAGAAGGATTTAAGAAATGAAAAAACAAAATATTGGCTACAATAAAAAACTTAATTTAGTACGTATTTCTTTTAAGACTCAACATTTGTTTTTTATTTTCTCATTTCATAGCTCTCATTTATAGTGGCTGAAATTATATTCCTTGGCCCGTGATCCATCAAATTTAATACTTTTGCAACCTTAACAACTTGTCCGTTCATTCCAATCATAATTATCAGAGGAACCTATTTGTCACAATAAAATAAACAAAAGAAAAAACACAAAGGTTATACGTCGAAAACCCAAGATGGGAAAACCCAAGCGAACAACAGAAAAATTCACTACATCACATATAAAATTACAAGTGAAGAGCTTCGACCAACCCAAAACAAGAACAGGAAAAAGTAAGTGCTCTTTTATAGAATGATGAAAAATTTATAGTTTTTGAACAAGTCCCCTTTAAAAGAAATAATTAAACAATAAGCCAATAAAGTAATAGCACATAGATTGCAATATAAAGATTATTATAAGATTGATCAAATGGTTGAAAGTATTAATCAATATGCACACAATTTCATTTTAAAGCTTCAATGTATGGGATTTTCTTGAAAGATAACAAGGAAGGCACACAAATTCTGATCACAAATTTAGTAATCTTCACCATCAAATGAACTTTCAAATATATATAATAAAACTTTATCCACCTCTTTCATAAATCTCAAATGGTTAGAAATTAAAACCAATCAAGTCTAAGCAATGCTCAAACAAGACTATTGGGAGTGCCTTAGTCAACATATCCATAAGATTACCGTGGGTACATATTTTGTACACTATAATGTCACCACAAATAATGACTTAACCAAGGAAGGAGAAACAAACATGAAAGTGTTTCGTCCTCTCATAAAACATTTGATCTTTAATGTGACAAATGTCACACTGACTATCACACATTAGCGTGGAGATCTTCAAATATTCACTAAACTGCTCAAATATAATTTTCAACTAAAGGGCTTAATTTTGAATTAGCACTATTCGAATCGATTTAGAGCTACATTATAACTTGCATATTATACAAATTTTATCTCATTTAACTAGGGCTGTCAAAGTGGCTCATACAACTCGTGTTCAACTCGTTAAGAAGCTAGTGTTCGGTTCGTTCACTAAGTTAACGAGCCGAACACGAA
>NEWO01000713.1:244901-256712 GCA_003013225.1 Phalaenopsis aphrodite
TTTTATTCCGCTGCAATTTTCACAACAATAAGAACTATAACAAAATTTTGAAACAGTCTTAATGAAATAACTCATGAGAGATGCTTTACCTCTCCTTTCCAAATCATATTCCCACTCAGAGAACAAAAATCAAACCACAACTAAAGGTTCTTTTTGAGACAATTGTAGTGATTTGAAGAAATTGTTTTGAAGCTGTTGTAGAAGAAACTATTATTGAAAAAGTTGTGGGGACTATTATAAGTTTAATTTTTTTTTTTCAAAAATCAAACAGAAATTATCTGGTAGTCATCGCACATAGGCATGTCTCTTCGCATTATAGAAGGATCTAAGTAGTGTGAGTTGAGGGATCTAAGGAGTGTCAAACATACCACTCAATTCTTGTATATTCACATATCTAACACCTTAACTTCAAATTTGACATGCATGCCACCTTTCCTATGCATAAGAAGATGTATTTCACTTTTTGAAAATTAAAATTTTTATATCACAAAAATTAAAATAATGATACTTAATTTGATATGATATGAACAAATTGAATGATTTAAATGTAAAAAAGTGAAGTTCATATGTTAGATGTGTTTATACATAAAAATTGGGTGGTATATATGTAAATGCCGCTGTATTATATATATATATATATATATATATATATTGATATTTACTCTTAATTAATATTTTTGATAAATTTCTTTTATTTTTCTTATATTTGAGAGAACTAAAATAGAAAATAAAATTTTGCGATAAAATTATCATTAGTCCGAATCTATAAATTTATTTATTAATTATTTTGCATAAATTTATTTATTTGTTTTTTTAAAATAATTTTTATACATTTAATCAAAGTTTCAAATAAAATCTACACTTTCATGAAATTATATTTAATGTGAAAATTTACATTAAAATATGAAATTTATTTTCTTGACACATAAAAAATACAAAATATATTAAAATGCTTGTAATATTATTTAACGATACTGAAATACAAGTCCTAATTGAATCATGCGACATGTTTTCTTCGTAAGATAACGATTATGCTCCTCAACACGACTAATCACTCACTCTCTTGCAAAGGGATGGAAATAAAATAAAACAAAAACTTCAAATCATTTATTTTAAGACTAAACATTATACCCATAAAAGAAAAATAAAGTAGAAAGAGAGCTAAATCCAAAGAGAGACATAGAGAATACTTCTACATACAAAAGAAAGAAGCCAAAACTATATTTTGTCTTCATATAGGGTTGGAAGTAGAGGCCACCTTGATGGATGGATATCTTTAATTAAGGCTTAGGTAGGAAAGCATGTGGCTTCTCATGGCCAGCTATTTTCTTATTATTAAGTCTGCTTTAAACTACTACATTTTCTTACATATATGCACTAATAACTAGAAATCTACAACTAATATTCCTCATTTATGTGGTGTGGGATAGAGAAAACATAGTTCTATGATTGAGTTGCTTGACCAAAGGCTATGATTAAAGAAAGGCATGTGGTGAGAACAAGGGGACAGCAACCACACACCCCATGTTATGTTGTATTAAAGATATTATAATTCTCTGTAATTAAATCATATTTAAATTTGTAAATTGAATAATAGGATGCTGTCATGGATTGAGTGAGCTTGTATTAATATTAAATTGTTTGTCATTTTGTGCAATTGTATTAATAGTAGATGTGCATAACATCAATCTCAAATATGTTAAATTTATATGAATCTAGAGGAATTCATCATAGCTGAGTTTGTTGAGAGTGGTTGCGAAGATCTCTCTACATTAGAAAATAAAAGCCATTACATGTTTGTGATTTTGTGCAATTGTACTTTTGCGTACATGTCATTATATCTATGCTTGAAAATATGTATTTCACTTTTTAGGAGTTAAAATAGTGATATTTTTAACTTGTGACTGAGGAGATTTGAGGGTTTAAATGTGAAGGTAAATTTTTGACGTTAGATATGTAAATATATAGGCATATATGTATGTAAATTCCTCAATCTTTTGAGCGGGTGGTATATATGTATGTAGATTCCCCAATCTTTTGAGGGCCTCATTTGAATTAAGTTTCGCCTATATGCTCATAGAAGCTAGGTTGAGATTATGCGTTTGGATCCTGAAAATATCATCCTTGGAGTTGCAAATATATGTTGTACATAAAAAATTTACAGGTGCTGATCCCGAGAAGGTTTAATAGTCCAAAAGGAAGAAAGTAATCTGAAGGAGGGTCAACTGACAGAAGACTCGGAGGCCTACTTATCTGATCAAATGTAATTGTCTGAGTCAGAAAAGCAAGACCAATGTCGATAGAGTCACGAAGGCAATTGAATCCCAGTTGTTTGGTCAAAATGAGATAATGGGATGCTCACGTCAACCACTATAAGAAAGTCGACAGAAATAACAACTTACCTTCTGGTAGATCTGACACGAAAAAGAGTCAATTTCTCAATATCACCAACCATCCCTAGGACACCACAAAGCTCCTTATCAGGAACCAATAATTAACAATGCATAAAGAGTTTTATAGATATCCCTTAGGTTCTCCTCGTTGAGGAGCTAGCTAACTTTTGAGTCACGGTGGAACACCTTCTGCTCGATAGTCCAGCGTAGATCTTTCAAGAAAAGCGTCTCACTAGGGATCGAGGGTCGACAAATAGACCAGATCAACCGATCAACAAAGTTTGACTGACTAAATTAGTTCTACCAATTCGAAGCAAATCAAGTTCAGTCGCCCAACCATGCTGACTCAGCCTAGCCGACCAGACCAGTCCTACTAAGTTGAAGCCAAACAAACTCATTTGACAAGCAGCTGAGTGATAAACTCCTATTGATAAAATACCTAGAATATTTTGTATAGTCCCCATTAAAACAAAGCTAAAAATATAATATCATTATATTATACTCTTTCCCATATTCTATATATATAGAGAGAGAGAGACAGTCTTAGAACATTAGAGAAAAATAATGCTACTGTTCCGACAGCATCATCGTGCATGGTATTCACGACAGTATGTCTCGCATATATTCTCTCAATTTGCATTTTGTTAATGTCTTCTAGCACTTACGGCCAATGTTTGCTTGTGTATGAGTGTGAGAATCATTGATGGGCTCTTTGGCCTTTACTGCTTTTGTCTTTTGAAGGAAACAGAAGGGAGCATTTACATACATATGTGTATAGCACATAATTTTTACGTATTTACACATCTCAGGCTTATAATTTTATATTTATACACATAACACTCAATTTTCTTACATGTATAAAATTGTTTAACACTATTATCATTTAAAAAAAATAAAATTCACTTTCTCTTGCATAAGTTCAAGAAATCAAAATGTTATGTATGTAAAAATGAGTGCTACTCATTTCTATATATTTATATATCTAACATCTAAACTTTAATTTTTACATATATGCCTTGTACCTATTTAAGAAATGTGTATTATACTCACTTGCCTCAAAATCCTCTTCCTTAAATGAGAGCCCTTGTCATCAACCATCACTTCTCCTTAATGATTTTGTTTTTTAAATCATTAAGAATCATGCACAAAGAGCCCACTTAAATGACATATATTCATCATCCACGTATTTTTCAACTTTGCTCAACCATAGAAGAAGACACCCTAGACCCATGAAAGCTATATATCACACTAACCACTCAATTCTAGCCTAACTATCATCTCTAGTATTTAACAACCCCATAAGAAAATATGATTCTTACACCAACTCGGTTTTTTAATTGTTTTATATGGAGCTAAATCTAATAATGTCACAAACCTTTAGAATAAAGTGCCTATAAAGGATGAAATGTAACTAATGTTAAACCCTAATGCCTAAATATATGAAATGAAAAGTTATATTTATAGCCCCTAAACTTCAATTTTTACATATATCTCAATGAAAATGTGAAGTGTATTTCACTTTTTAAAAATTAAAATTAGTAATATTTTGATTTGATATAAAAAATTTTGGTGATATAAATATCAAATTTTAGTTGTTGAATATATAAGAATTGTGTGTTATTAAAGAAGAGCCCGAAGGACAATATGAGCTATTCAAACTCACAACATCACAACAAGAAATTACACCCACAATCACTATATCACCATTAATTGCGCTATAAAGCAATATTAGAAATTGAAGCATAAAAAAATAATATACAAAAAAAAAAAAAAAAAAAAAAAAAAAAAAAAAAAAAAAAAAAAAAAAAAAAAAAAAAAAACAGGGACATAATCTCTAAATCCTCTCAACACAACTCCTCTCTTCTCCTACTACCTGGACCGCACCTTATCAGCTGAAGCATGTCAACTACCTCCGCCATATCCGGCCGGCTAGACGGCACCTGCGAAGTACAAAGCAACCCAAGCTTGATCACCGGCGCACTCTCCTCCTCCGGAAAATTTCCACGAAGCCTCCCATCCACGTACTCCTCCACACCACCCTCCTCCATCGCCAACCTAACAATGTCACAGAGAACCACCACATCATCTTCCATGTAGTCCAATGGCCTCCTTCCCGTAACTATCTCAAGCACCAGCACTCCAAATCCATACACATCACTCTTCTCTGTTATCCTCACTGTGCTGCAGCCAAATTCTGGAGCCATGTAGCCAATCTTACTGCTCAGCACAAACCAATCGAGCATCGGCAACATTTTCGCTAATCCGTAGTCTGCAACTTTCGGATCCCCGCAGCCGTCGAGCAGAACGTTGGTGGATTTCAGATTGTAGTGAATCACACCATGCTTGTGAAGATAAGCCAAACTCTCTGCAATTCCGGAAATGATGTTGAATCTTTGTCGCCATGAGAGAGGGTTGGATTCCGAGCTTTCATGGAGGTGGTCGTACAAGTTTCCATGAGTTACATGCTCGTATATGAGGAGTTGCAGTGAAGGAGTCCAGTAATAGCCTTCGAGTTTTACAAGATTTGGATGTTGGATCTTCCCCAAGTTCTTCGCTTCCCGCTCGAATTCGTCTTGGGATTTTACGAGGCTCGAAACGGTAAGCTTTTTAATGGCGACGGGACGACCGTCTTGGAGCACGGCCTTGTAAACTGCCCCGAAACCTCCTCGGCCGAGCTCGCAATCGTTGTTAAAGAGAAGATGAGCAGCAGGACTGAACTCTGGTTCTTCTCCCGAGAACATGACTAACTTCCCTGAATCGGTGTCAGTAGTTGGGGATTGGCTGATAAAGTCGTCGGATGGCTGCGGAGCGGAGACGGAAGTGGCGACGGAAGCTTGAACTCGAAGGTTGAGGATGCTAATGGTGATGACCCCTAGTGCAATAATGGCAGCAGCAGCAATGGCCAAGAGTGCAGAGATGCTAAGGATGATCTTCTTGTGATGAGTGGGGAGAGCAGGGGAAGTGGAAGGTTTTGAGAACCATGAATTAGGGTTGAAGACGATAGGTTTTGGGAGAACAGAACGGCAGGAACGGTTAACAATGCCGCCACATAGATTGGGATTGTGTGAGAGAGAGGAAGGAGAGATTGTGTTGAAGAAGTTTCCGATAGGAAGTTCACCGGAGAAATTGTTGTGTGAGATGTTGAAGGAAAGGAGGTGAGGAAGGTCTCCAAGTTGCTTGGGTAGTGTTCCGTTAAGTTTGTTTGAGGAAAGATCTACATGTTGGAGATTCGTGAGGTTATTCATGGATGAGGGAATTGAACCTGTGAGATTATTCTGTGAAAGATTCCTGCATGTAAAATCCAAATCAAAACAAATTATCAGAAAAATGGCATGGAATCAATTGAAAAATGAACCCAAGGTAGAAAAGATTGGAACTTTGAGAGCAATCAATTATTAGAAAAGAAATGAATGCAGGAAACTCTGCAAAACTTTTGTAAATCTCTTTAAAATGATAGATTTAGTTTTTCAGATAAGTGAAAATGACATTTCTTTTTAAAAAATTCGGAGTGAAACAAGAAATCAAAACAAAATAAAGAAAATGACAGAATTTACAGGGAGGTTAAAGAAGCACAGCCACCAATTTCTGGTGGAATGATCCCACCAAGCAGATTCCCACTGAGATCAAGGACTTCAATGGACTTCAATTCTCCCAAATTTGATGGTATAAAGCCTGAAATTTTATTGAAGGACAAGTTTAGCAACTGCAAGCTATGTATGGCTGAGATTTCTATTGGAAAATTTCCAGAGAAAGAATTGCTTGATAGATCTATCACAACAAGGCTTGAAGAATTCATTGTTGGAATCCTTATTGTTCCGCTCATTCTATTCTCAGAAAGCACAATCTTTCTTAATTTCAGTTCGAAAAGCCATGAGGGGACATTGCCAGTGAGCAGATTTTGACTAAGATCAACATCCAAAAGGCTTTTGCTGTCGGCCATTGATTCCGGTAAGCCGCCGGTGAACTCATTTTTAGAAAAGTTCAGCTTTTCCAAAGCTTGCAGATCACCTATGGAATCAGGAAGCCAGCCTGAGAACTGATTATTTGACAAATCCAAAACCTGAAGAGACTTCATCTCTCCAACCCAAGTTGGAACTTCCCCGGTGAAAGAATTGGTGTCTAATAATAAAAAGCTGCACAATGAGAGTTTCTGCAATGAGCTTGGAAGATTACCAGACAGCAGATTTTCTCCGACGTCGATTGATTTCAGAAGAAAACAAAACCCAAAATCCTCAGGCAACTTCCCTGAAAGTTGGTTTCTTCGCAAGCTCAACGACCGGAGATTAAACATAAGGCTAACACCCGCCGGAATCTCCCCTGTAAGAGAGTTGTGAGAGAGGTCGAGAGACCGGAGAGCATTCAAAGACCACATTTTTTTGGGTAAAGAACCGGAAAGCAGATTCGAGGAGAGGTTGAGCGCACCAAGAGTGGAACAAGAATCGACATTGCTTGGTATCTCGCCATAAAGCTTGTTGCTTGCAAACGAAAGGAATCTCAAATATCGGCATTGTTCGAAGAACTCATCGGGGATAGAACCAGAGAAACTATTATGGCTGAGATCAACACTGCGGAGGCTCTCAAGCTGTAGAAGATCAGCATTGAGCTCGCCGGAGAAGTTGTTGCGTGAAAGGGACAGAGTTTGAAGTGATTGAAGCTGGAGAAGACCACGGTCGAGCTTGCCCGAAAGGGAGAAGCCATCAAGGGCGAGCTCAACGGTTCTGTTTGTGTTTGTGTCGCACTTGACTCCGAGCCAGTTGCAGGGGTTCTCGTCGTCTTCGTTCCAAGATTCGAGCTTTTTGTTGGGGTCTTTGAGGTCCGCCTTAAAGACGAGGAGGCCGAGGACGTCGTCGTTTAGGGTAAGGAAAGCGGAGCTAGTGAGAAGGAATAGGGGGAAGAAGAAGAAGGACAACAGCGAAGGAAGCAGAGTGCTCATTAGTGGTATTAAGAAGACGAGTTAAGTCGTATTAGGAAGAAGTAGAAGAGCCATGAAACTGTAACGGAAGGTCCTTTAAGTGCGTTTCCGAAGAGAAGAAAGATGAAGAGAGAAGGCTGTAATCTATAAAAGTGAGGGAGGGGAAACGGCGAGTTGCGCCGGAATCCGGCGACATTATAGACGACGGAGCTTATTGATTGTTGAGACTTTCCAGTGAATCAGCTAGAGAGAGAGAGAGAGAGAGAGAGAGAGAGAGAGACAGAGAGCGGGAGGGAGTGAGTGAGGAGACCATGGACAGGTTCTTTGACCCCCTGAGGTTTTTGTTGGCGTGTTTTACGCGTGGCAACATTGAGCGAAGTCAAAAGCCGTAAGACGTAGAGATTAAGGTGTCAAGAAAACAAATGTTTACGGGCACCCCAAATGTTCCCCAACTGTTTAAGCTCACACTGATGGGTGAACTGGGGTGCTCTGTCGTCTATAATGTTTAGAAAAAAAAGTAAAACTAAATGTTTAGAAAAACATATTTTTTTATGAGTGAATTTTGAATATGAGACTTATTAGTGTAGAGGGAAATGTTGAGCTCTTAGACCATCATTTCGTTGGAGAGTTAGGTATATGAGGGTTTGTTTGGGACAGCTTATAAGTGCAGCTGTATTTTTTTAAAACGCCGCCTAACTGTTTAGTTTGTGCGTTTTTGAAAATGTTATTTGTCACGTTTGAGTTTTTTTACACTAAATACAGGAAGTGGGTACACCCACGGGCTGCATTTCAGGATAAGCTGTTAATCCTGAAAAGCACAAACTGCCCCAAACAGACCCTAAATCTATTTCTAAAAGCATTTAAACACTTTTCACCTATTTCTTAAGTAATTATTTATATGATATTTAAATATTAAATTTTATTTTTATATCACCTAAATTTTTTATATCACATAAAATATTTAAATTTTAACTTCTAAAATGTAACATATATTTTTTTTCAAGCATCAATAAGTAGACATATAATTAAAAATATAAATTTAAGTTATGTTTATATAAGTATATACATAAATTTGTAATAAATTTTAGATTGAAATAATGTAATTAAAATTTGATAAAAATGGATCGAAATCATTATATACAATTAATCAATCAAAAATTCATTTGATTATTTCAGCCACTTTGAAGTGAATACGTCTAATATTAAAAATTATTCTAACTAAAGTTCAAAAGGGATATTCAAACATATTTTTACATTTTTAATATTTGCCTTATATCATGCTTAGATAACAAATAGATTTGTTAATAATGGTAATTTTGTGCGATATTATTATTGAAAACAATAGAAAAATTATATTGAAATATTTTAATTGAATTTTAATGAAAAAAATTGATATAAAAATGAATTTTATGTAAAAAAATGTGTCTTGGATATAAATGTTGGTATAATTTTCTCATTTAAGGCTATTTCTCCTAAGTTGTTTTATTATTATTATTACTATTTAGTCCTATCAAATATTAAAATTTTCATTTATAAATAAATAAAATGTATTAAAATCAAATAGAACATATCAAAATTGAATAGACATAAAAGTTATATCTGTCACCATATTAAATGCATTTTTTTATTCATGTTGATTCAAATTATAAACTCTGGCTTGCACTGGGTTATGCATGTCTGAAGTAGCATGCTCTCTTTGATTTCCACTAGGCTTTACAACTGTAGTCCGACCTCATACTCTACTTCCAGAACTTTCACTATATGCTTTGGGTGATACATTGCTCTGCCTCATTGCTTGCCTTGGGCAATCCACCATATCATGGAAAAATGTCCACATCTAAAACACTGTCATACAAGTAACATTGTCCTGAGTGTCTTCTTCCACAAGTAGCACATGTTGATTTATTGCTGACCGATGTTGTTGACCCTTCTTTGAGTGTTCAGGTCCATACCTAATTTTTTTTTTCACTAAAATTGTGCTCAATCATCTCTCCACCAAATCTCTTCTTACTCATATTAGATCTCTATTGAGATACTAACAAATCAATTTCTATTAGTGTTACTGTTCCACTAACTCTAACAAAAACTTGAATCCTCTGTGGAACTAAAGCGTGTATTAAATCATCTATAAGTCATCTAAAAAATGATAACATTTCTCCTTAGCAGTACTAACTATCTGTAGTGCATATCTTGCCAAAGCAGTAAACTCAGCGTCGTATTGCATCATAGTCTTACTCTCGTGCATTAATCTCATGAAAGTTTCCTACATTTGTTGTCTAGCAGATGGAGGTGAAAACAACTCTTTGAAAGTATGAACAAACTCTTCCCATCGTTACCTTATTTTTTACTTCAGTGATTTTGTCATTTTGCGTATTTTCTAAATTTTTGTCGTCCAAAACTTACAAAACTAATGATGTCTCTGTATTTTGGAATCGTTCACCGGGTAACTTTAAATATAATATTGTCCTAGCTATTGTAATCATTTTGACATATGTTCTACCTCCATATTGACAGATGAAGGTACAAATAACTCTTTGAAAGTATGAACAAACTCCTCCCAACGTTACCCTATCTTTGACTTCAGTGATTTTGTCATTTTTTGTATTTTCTAAACTTTTGTCGTCCAAAACTTGCAAAATTAATGATATCTCCGTATTTTGGAAACTTACACCGTGTAACTTTTAATATAATTTGTCAAAGCAATTCTGCACATTTTGGCATATGCATATTGAATTTTCAACAGGTATTTTAGATGATTGAGGCAAAAGTTCTTATTTGAGCTCTATAAAATTTTATAAAATTTTAATTAAAAATATACATATTATGAAATAATTATATAAAGAGGGCAGCAAACATGCTTAATATATAATTTTTATTTTAATTAGTGCATGTAGATAGATTATATTATTGCATACTATGGATATCCCGAATTTATTGTACATACTTGCCTCACATATAACTGTGATGTTGAGCATATTATAATTGCTTGAAATGATAAGATATTGTGAAATGTGTGTGTGCAAGAAATACTTACTACTATGATTCAAGTATGCAGAGATGCATACCTTGTGCAGGAGGGTGGGTCGATGGAGTTTCTTTTAAATGGGTTAGAAGTGCAAACCAAATACTTGTTTGAAGTTATAAGAGATGAATATGATATGATTTGAGTGTCGACGGGCTGGGCATGAAGACTCTCGTGTACTGTGCCACCTGATTGGCTGTTCTGATAGTTTTTATTGATATGATATGATATGATACTATACATATTTTACTTTGATTAATATAGAAAAGACACAACACATGATTAGCTAGATCACCTAACTTGTATATTACATGTATGATGATAGTTGTGCTTAATTATATGCCTTTTATACATTGCTACTATTGTGATTTGATAA
Organism: Phalaenopsis aphrodite; assembly: GCA_003013225.1. Lineage (NCBI taxonomy): Eukaryota > Viridiplantae > Streptophyta > Magnoliopsida > Asparagales > Orchidaceae > Phalaenopsis > Phalaenopsis aphrodite. The sequence goes on from NEWO01000713.1 coordinate 255,605, forward strand.
CATACTGCATGTATATGTTTTATAGATACACATGCATGTTCAGTGACCTACAAACATACTTGACATACATATCAATTTATTTAACATATATGACATGATTATGATGTAATCATGCATATTGTTCCATTTTCGTGCATTGATTTCAGTTGTAGGTTCTGTGTAACCTATTGAACTGTTCACTTACTCTAGTTGCAATTACATATTATGAGGGAAGGGTAAGGATCAAGTGAAGTGAGCTGCTAGTACTTGCTGATAGGGGTATATTATATATATTTATATATATTATGATCATGATAAATATATGGGTAAGCTGGAGCGGAAAGAAAATTGTAGGGTTGCCGGGATTATTAGAAAACCACTATGAAAGTATAAAAATATTTTGTATGTAAATAAATTTGATGTATATAAAGAAAACGATAGTATGACGATCTTTAGTTTTCTTTTTATGCCATTATCGGTGATTTAGTGGTTTTTTATAGTGAGAATTAGAGATAAAATAAATTACTTCCCAATATATCTTGGGCTAAATAATTTGTTGCGCACTCGACTTGGTATAATCTTCTAGTTTATATGGATTATATCAGGTTGGGTTGTGAAACTGCTTTTGTTTTTTTTTGTGGTTTTTTTTATTAGCCATGATGTACACATTCATTGCTCTGTGACTATGCTTTTCTTTAGAGATTTTGTCCTACTATTCTCATTTATCTTTATCTTTTTCATTAAATTTGGATGAAAAATCCATTTCAACCATTTAATGAAAGTATTTTGGTATTCAAGATAATTGTGGTGGTATTGCCGCCTTCTTTTATTGGTATCTTTTTATTAGGGAGATATTATTTTCTTAGTTACACGTTAGAGTTTTTTACTATTGGTTTAGGTTTGGCATAGCTATATTTTTTATCAAGATCTTGCCTCTCTGAAGGTTTTGGGTTTGCCTAATATCATTGTTCTTTTTTACTTGGATTCTAAGGTTTTGATTAGGTGTTGTTTTATGTTACTGATGCTGGTTTTGCTGATGGTTGTTGATCCTTATGGCTTGGTGGTGTTCATTGTTATTGATTCTAGTGTTGTTGTCGGTTGTTGATCCTCGTGACTTTGGTGTTGTGGA
>NEWO01000713.1:256912-278967 GCA_003013225.1 Phalaenopsis aphrodite
TTTGTGTGATAATCTGAAAAGAATTTATTAACTAAAGAAATTTATTTAAATCATAGCTCCTAGCTAAATATTTGTTCCAAAATAATTCGGTTCTCATTCTAAGAGTTGGTATAATGACTTTTCTTGATTTAGAAGACAGCTATTTAAAGATTTGAAGCTTATTCTAACTACTGATATATAGAAATATGACAAAAAAATCAACAAATAAAAGAAAAAAAATCAAACATGAGGATGAGAATTGGAAACATATTGCATGTCTTATTGTTGATATTTAACAACTTAATCACAATTAAAATATAATATAAGGTAACAAAATAAATTTTATTTATGCATCCTCAATTAAAGGAAGTTAATAGATCCGCCTTTCACGAAAAATTATTGCATACGGACACCGTGTGCAGAGATGCATGTGATGTCCAATCTATACCGTAGATCACGGTGATCTTAGAAGAAGATGCAATCAAATTTTTTTAAAAAAAATAAAAAAATTTAAAAAAAGTTAAAGTGGGGCCCACAAAAATACATTATCACCGTAGATCAACGTAATTTACGTTGTAGATCGGACACCGCATGCAACTCTGCATGCGGTGTCCGTATACAATAATTTTTCTTCATAGTGACATTATATTTTAAACTTATTTTCAGATTAAGATCATTTGTTATCCGGCTTCAGGGGAAAAACCAGGTTATGTCCAAGGTGTGTAATTTTTCTCTTGAATTTTGTAGTTTGTCTATAAAAAAAAATAATATTTAATATTTTTTCTAATGTAATTTAGGCAATTCATTAATTTTGCACCCCACCTCATCTACCTCTTTAAATTTTTTTGGTCCTATACATAAAAAAATTAGATATTTAGAGATTTTACTTACCCTAAAAAATAATGTTAATTTCGCCCCTCCATGAATTTAAGCTATGTATAGTGCTTTCCAAGGTTCTATGAAAATTAGAAAAAAATGATTTTATTGTAGGGATCAACTCATGGTATTTGCTACATTATGTTATTTAGTTGGGTGTAGTTTGAAAATGCATGTTGTTTTAACATAAGGAGCGCATTTTCTGTCCGGATTTCTGACGTAGCTCTACGTGCGGTGAAATTTATTTCTGAGTTATTTCATGTAATTTCTAGGTTATTTTCAATAATCTTAAAAAACCCAGAAATAACCCGCGGCCTTTAATTTTGGATTATTTCGGGATTATTGAAAATAACTCAGAAATAATCTGAAAATAACTCAAGAATAACCTCCGCGGCACGTAGAGCTACGTCAGAAGTCCGCACAGAAAAATTAGGCTATAGTACGAGTTGTATGGAAATTTTTTTTTTATTTTAGTAAAAAAAGAGAAATAGTTCTTTCCACAAAAAATAGAATAAAAAGCATTATGATTACATTAAACAACCCCTTAATGGGCTGTGCTTAAATTAGCGTTGCTTATTCGGCTGTTATGATAATTAATGGGCTAAGCTGCTTAGCTCCTGCTGGACTTCTAATGGGCTCAGTTTTTAGCTTCCTCTTTAGTCCCAATGCTTGCCGCAATGTAGCTAAGAGATGCAATCCCGTAGAAAAGTGAGATAATTGAGGCAATATATATATATATATATATATATATATTCTTATTTATATCTCAAAATCTTTAGATCTCAAAGTGGCATGTAAATGGTAATATATAAAAATAAATTTCTATGCAGTTGATTACCAAAAAAAAAAAAAAATGTGATATACCATTAAGAAATTATTATGATAAATTATTAAAATTCTACAAAAAAGGAACAATGAAATAATAAAATATAGAGCGCACATATGACACATGAGCTTTATTTCACTCTCATTCTTGCCAATATGTCATATGGGTAGTTATATTTAGTGTAAGGTTTTTTTGCTCTAATATATGGTATTTGAAAATGTTGGATTCTATTTTATTCATAAACTTAGAGCATCGAGGAATATAGAAGAAATGAAAAATTATTCAACAATTTAATAACTAGGATCCCCTCCATTTTATTTTATTATGATCATCCTATTTAAAGAGGGATTGTTTGATACATTACAAATCAGATACATATTGTACATAAATCTCGTGAGATTCTCGATCTATCTCCCATCTTTTTTCTAGCATGGGTATTATAAGTTCTATTATCGTGGTGACATCTTGAATTGGTAATCATTCTTCATAATACTTATTTTCCTCATGCTTCATTTTTGGTTAAGGCCTCTGTCAGTCAACTAAGCTATGAAACAAGTTAATCTCCTTAGAGGGATTTACCTCATGCCCATGCAGTTGTGGAACATTTTAGGTCATCTTAGGTAGTGGTTGAGCTTTTTGTAGTTTGGTTGGATATCAACATGCTGAACATTATAACCGGGCTATGATCACCCATAGCTCCCTCATTCAGTCAATCGGTCAAACTGATCGAGCTGGCTACACAAGCTATCTCTCTACACATTTTATGCCTGTCCTGAACCCAATCTTTGGACTTTTGGTTGTATAAAATGATTAATGAATCCGTAAAAAATCATTAATTTGGTATAACTCATTATAGAATTTAACAATAAAAACTAGATTTGCCTAAATTGATTTGCATAATACTATGCTAACTATAGTTTGGATTATCATTTGCACAAATTTTTTAGAGTAAATTAAAATTTTCACTAAACCCTAAACCAAGTAGCTATATATGAATGGTTGTGAATGAATCCAGAAGTATATGACTGCTCCCTTGTGGCATGCATCCACTGATAACCAGAACTCCATATCATTATTCATATGCTTATAATTAACGTTTATATTGTTTCTTAATGTCATAGTTTGACTAAAAAGCTTTTAACTCAAGCAAATAATTTGCAAATATGTACCTTTAGTAGTTTTGTTCTTACTTTACAATAATGTGTTTAAAATATAAGCTAATATTTCAATAATTACATATTACATTTATTAAACTTTAAACATCAAAATAATATTTAAAAGGCATTTACATACATACCGGCCAATTGGTACGTATTTACATATCTAACACCTAAGGTAATATATGCGAAACACATGTATCATGCATAGGCAAGGTAATATGTGCGCCAAAATTAAAGCTTAGGTGTTAGGTATGTAACTACATAGGAATAGAAGGTTATTTATGTAAACCTTCCTATGTAACTACATGTTGACAAGCCAACAAGAGATCATGAGATATTGCAGCTTACTTGGCATACACCATTAGTGCTTAGTTTTAAATGATTATTGTAATTATAGTTTGCAACTTTTACTTATTAAAGCATCAACTTTGCTTAATTAGGTCAACAAAGAAGAATTTTTTAAAGGCAAAGATGCAATAATTTAATGAAGCTTTGACACAAGAACATGAAAGAATGAGTTTGTTGAGTTAGTAGGGTATGTCAATTGGATCTCTTGAACATGTGAATGATGTGTTTATGTAATCCAAAGATAGCAATAATTTCCTTATGGTAACAAAAGACAACAAAGTAATTATTTGTATACACTTATTTCTCAGATCGAAAAAAGTATCATCTTCTTAATAAAAAAGAAATACAATTGATTGAAAATTTTGTACCCAAAACTTAATTTCGAATACAATTTTTGTACTCTAACTAAATTTAGATATGCTCTAAATTCATCCATCACATACTCAAAAATGATCATCCCACATTGTTTTGCTGCTATAAAACATATCAAAGCTCATTTTTTTAGCTGATCAAAAGTTCAAAGATTCATATTTAATAATTAACTAAGCATCCATATTTAGTTCTGTCAAGAAGAGAGAGCTTAAATAATCGCAGGTGTGTTCATTGGAGCAGGTGACATGAAACATTGGAGGGTCCTCAATTTCCTTCTGTTGAACTTGTTTTGTTGCACGACATCCTTGTTCATCTCTATATGCACATCTGAAGTAGCTTCTGCATTTTATTTGTAACATTAAGAAGAAAATAACATTATACCACATGAGTTCATTTAATTTCATAATGATTGTGCTGCTTAAGAAAATAGCAAACAAAGAAACATTTTCTTAACAAAAAAGATCTATTTAAAGCTTAAGAAAAAAAATTAGCCTTAGTTTTCTTTGAATATTTGGCATTGTACACTATTGGTTAACTTCAATTACCATGCTTTCTTTCTTTGGGCATCAAAACTATTTGAGTTAGGTGAATCATACATTAGATCATATAGCTTGATTATGTTTAAAACTCTTGGCACAACTTAAGAAATTAAATAATCTACTATAAGTTCTTTATCATACAACTTAACTAATTTATATTATAATTAATCTAATCGCATCTTATATTTTCTTATGTATAGTATGAGCCACTCGAACGGTCTCTTAACATTTTTAGTTATAGAATGTTATCTTCTCATTCTCATCACAAGCATGATCAATATATCATAAGTTACATCTTCACTAAGCCATGTTTGAATTCTTATAACCTAATTTTTCTAATCTTTAAATCATCTTGATATTTTAAAATCATAAATATTTTGTATAGTTTCTTATTTTAAATGAATGTATTGAAATCTCAAGTCATACTCTCACTATATCTCTTCATATAAATATTTCCCATTTGTAGCTTTTTTAAATTTAACATTATATATATTGAATCTTTTATTCATGCTAAACATGATTCAATTATTAATTAGTGATTGACTTCTTTTTTTTTTCTAAAACTAATATGATCTGACTATAGTGTGATTGGTCATTAATTTTCTTATAAAATTAATCTACAAGTAGCTAAATCATTATGACATTAAGTTACCATAAATATTTCAAAGGAATCTTTTATTTTAGCAATCTTCATTATAATTAAATTAATCTATATCATTTAGATATCATGACACATGCGATCATTCTTTAATATTGACTCATAATTATCAGTTGCTATATCTCATATACTCTCTTTTTATCCTTCTTCTAATCCAAAAAAAATTATCTTGTGATACATAACTTTTATTATATAGCTTTTTAGTTTCTCTAAGGTGATTGACCCATAATATATGTAGCTAGGGCTATAACATTTTAAATCACATTAAAAATAAATTTCAAATACCATAACAACATCTTAACATTATTTAGTTAAATGTTAAGTTTAAACATCATTTTATTAGAATAATTACTTTTTGTCATGCTACTACAACTGTTCATCTACTCAATTTTCTTATTGTTTCGCTCTACTGATTTTGATCAAACAGGGAAAAAGAAATCATAGGACTTGCATCATAATTGGGGAAAAAGCGCATTTGCACACATACCACACAAGTCTCATGTATTTACATATCTAAAATCTAAACTTCCATATCTTCAGACATGGCATCCAAATCTTTAACATCACAGAGTGAAATATAAATTTTCTTGTGGGTATGTGATCACAACATCATAGCTCAATAAATGTAAATATAAAAATTTTGATGTTAGATATGCAAATACATAAGAATTGTGTGGGGTGCATGTAAATTTCCTCCCAAAAAAGCTAAAATTAAAAAAAAAAGTTTATAACCTTGTAAATTTGGACTTGCTGATTTTCTTCTCTCCATACTTTCTCCATTGGAATCCATCATCATAAGGTGCACATGAAGTAAATGTTGTAGTCCATGAATGTGACTTCTTCCTATCAAATAAATTTTGCTTCAGTATGAGAAATTGATTTTTGTATGGTTAAAATTCTAATGCATTTACATATCTCATAACTTAATTTTATATTCTACATTTATACTGCCCAAATCCTTCATATGACATTAAAAATATCATCATTTTAACCTTTAAAAAGATGAAATAATACATCTTGTTATGCATAGATAAGGTGACATCTATATATATAAATATTGAAGTTTAGTTATTAAATATGTAAATACATAAAAATTGAGTCTTTTGCTCCTAAATCTTCCAAAAGAAAACAAAAAAAAATATCATACATGACATACACATTCTAAAAATTAATAAATTCCCCCATCCTAAGAAAATATATATATATATGTATAATTCAAGAATAATTTATATTAGAGAAATTTAATCAAATAACACATTAAATTTAATTCAATCATCATCATTGTTTGGTTTTTTGATTTTTTCTTTTTTTAGTTCAAATATTAATGAAGTTACCTTCTCTTCTGATGCCGTCCATTCCTCCCATTTGAGCGCAAAGGTACAGCAACTATGGCTGTCGCCATGGACTCATCGGAGAAAGGCTGTTCTGCTCCTTCGCGGTGGACCGGCGAAAGCCGGAGTAGGGAACGAAGTTTCTCAGAGACTTCCTGCTGGCTCCTTGCGAGCTCATTGAGTACATCTCTGTAACCCAAAGGAGGAGATTTGCAGAATGAAGAAGCCATTAAAGTGTTGTATTAAACCTTTTGGTTGAAGCCGTGCTGTAAGAGGAGATGAAAGTGTATCAGCTCGGCTGCTTGGTTATATATATTAATGCAAAGTACTGAAATGGAGATGTAATTAAGAATAGAGCACGCGAGAAATATTGTTTGTTAATTAGTTAATGCTTTGACCACGTGAAAACGCAAGGATTAGGGTGGTTTTAGTTTTTTAATTTGTGAATGGGGAGAAGCGATTGCATTTTTTTAAGGAAAAAATTAAGGGGGCCAGGCTTTTTAGATTCCCTTGCCGCACTGTGATTCAGGTGCTACTTTGGCATGTATGGATCTCTTGTTTTATTTTATAAGTTTGGTATGAATATTTTATTTAAAATATGATGAAAAATTTTGATTTTATTTTATAAGTTATTTTTAGCAAAAATAATTCCTTAATTGTATTTTTTATTCAAATTTTGATAGAAAGTTGATCCATGTTGGAAGATTCGCAGCGCTAAAGTGATTATTTAGCAGCTTATTGTTGAATTAAGATCTAACACACATACACAGGTAAAAGAGAAGTAAGCAAAAGAGGACATGTTGATCAAAATAATCCTCAAAAAAGGGAAAAAGTCATATCATGGGGCCAAGCTCAATTAAAATAATTCACTATGCAATTGTGAGTACATTTTTCAACTCTTTTTTAGAATTTTGGAAAATGCAGATATAAAGTTGTTGTACAATGGTAGTTCAACAATAAAAACTATAACGGGTCGCTAAGGTCATAGTCGATGGTTATAAAGGCAAAGGCTCCCCATGAATGTTGTAGACAATGACTATAGTTGTAGATGATGACCGTAGCACCAGCTTGTCGTAGAGGATATGGCTGAATGTTTTAGCAATAGTTGACTATGTATAGGCCATCAATGGTTGCTTCCAGAATGATAGTTGGTCATAGAGGTTGTAGCAGGGAGTTGTGGGAGTCATGAGCCACATAAGCTATAGTAGCAAATTATGATGACATCCATAGGAAGCAAAGACTAGAGTTGGGAGTCACATAAGCTGGGGACCAAATAGACTATAGTTGATCACATAGATCATAGTAGTGAGTTGTGATACCTCCATTGGTCTCACAGGTCAGAGTCTGGAGTTGCACGAGCTGTGAACCATATAGGTCTTGATTGGTCACATAGGCTGTAGTGGTAAATTGTGATGAATTCCTTAGGCTATAAGGGCTAGTCATGAGTTGTACTAGCTGTGAGCCACGTATGTCATAGTGGTCAGTTGTGATGGCATCTGTAGTTCGCAGGGAATAGTGTTAGGTGTTGCACGAGCTATGACCCTTGTAGGTCATGGTTAGTCACGTAAGTTGTAATGGTGAGCTGTAATGACATTCGTTGGTCGTAGAGACAGATTTTAAGAGCTGCATGAGTTGTGTGCCACATAAATCGTAGTTGGTCATGTATGTCATAATGGTGAGTTGTGATGATGCCAGTAAGTCATCGGGGTCGACGTTGGAAGCTATAATAACGTTTGTAGGTTGCAGAGGTTGTAGTTGGGAGTTGCGTCACCTATGAGTCATGTAGGTTGTAGTTAGTCACATAGATTGTAATAGTGCCTTGTGATGATGTTCATAGACACAATATATCAAAGTCGAGAGGTGCACGAGCTATGAATAATGTCGGTAGGCTTCATTTATACTGATATTTTAATGATACAAATACATTACTCCTCTGGGCTATAATAGTCTCTCTCAAATTTGAGAGCTATTGATATTTGTAATTTGTTTAACATCATTAAATAAAATGAAAAATTATGAGATAAATAACAAGAAATCACCTAATATGCAATACAAAATATTATTTTTTTAAACATTCTCAATACCTTAAAAATAATATCTTGAAATTTAATATATTTTGAGTATATTTAATATTAATATTTTTTAAACGAGCCAGCTCACAAGCTAATGAATCGAGTCGAGGCTGCCTAGTTCATCGAGCTTATTTCACAAGCCAATCAAGCTTATTTAACTCGATCCGGCTCACAAGTAAGCTTGACTCACTCACCCCACTAATCCATCATCATGCGGTGCGCACGAGGCTGTTGTTAACAATATCATTTCTTTCTGTTAATGAAAATAATAATTAAAAAAACCATCACAATTATCACAATGATCGCAATGATCATATTTATAATTACATCTTTCCTAATTCAGTAGAAGAATAGACATGTATACTCACCATTCACAATGTATTAAATGGGATTGACCCAATGTTTTTTTCTCTTTTTCAGAATTTTTCATGTAAAAAATCGAGCCGTCTCCTAATCCATACTTACTTCTTGTAACTTATTGAGGGCGTGTTGAGTTTTGGTGCAATTTTAAGACCACAAATTATTCTTTTATCGCCACAACCATTTGGACACAAATCAATAATAATAAAAAATCGCCGCCGGGCGGCAATAAGTGGAGGAGAACGGAGTCTCTCCTTGACTTTCTGGCCCCATGCAAGCTCGCTGAGCGCGTCTTTGTGGCCCAAATTAGAGAACGCCATTAACGTTTTCTGGAATCACTTGATGTGCAGAGTAGGGTTAAAGTATAATCTTTTATATTTAAGTACTTTTTGTTCTCAATCAGTCGAGTTATCATGAAGAATTTGAAGAAGCAAGCATTTTGCACGTGAGGAAATTGGAACAGCTTATTTCCTCTCCATGTGAAACACGATAAACCTTATTTATTTATTTTTCTTCGTTAAAACGGCTTTGATTTTGTTTTAGGGTTGGTCTGTTTTGATTTTGTATGTTATGTAGTTGCTGTCGTTTTTCTTTTATGATGATCATAAAAAATGCTGATTGGCAAGCTGTTATTTGATGGTTGATTGGTTAATGCTTTACTTGAAGATGTTGTTGCTCTACAGTTTGGCCGTGACTTTTGTTTGTGTTGTGATAAACGACAGCAATAAAATAAAAAATTGGTTTGAGAAAATTTCACAAAACAGAAAATACTGGGGAAACACAGATTTACGTGGTTCGACAAACTGCCTACGTCCATGGAACTGCAGAGGATTTTATTACTCAATCTCTCTCTCTTTCCCTCCTCTCCTTTTCTCTCTCTACCTGAGAACTTCAAAACGTAGCACACCAGAAAAAGAATCTGGAAAACTACCAATGTCAAAGAGAGATAACTAGAGGAGCTAGCATGTTTATTTATTAATTCCATCATGTCATTAAACCCATTAAGGATTTAATCAAATAATTAATGAAGCTCATTAATTATTTTCTTTTCTCTTATGCAGCAAATCATAGAAATAATTAAGAGCAATTAATTTTGAGTATCAAATCCAATTTGCTGCCAAACTTGAGAAAATGTCAATTTGAACATTAGATCAGTTTCTATATTTGTAACAAATCTCTCATTTGGAGATTGGTACACTGACTATACCATCCATTGACTATATCGTCATTTTCCTCAAACGTGATATCCTCCACCTCTGCAACTTAAGACTATTATCTTCAAGCTAGAAGACCAACTGAAGCTGCACATGATTTCAGTTTCTCAAGAGTAACACCCTTAGTTGACGCATCATACAACCTTGTACCTTCTAGCTCTTTCCTGAGTTACTCATGTATATGCTTCAAACTCCCACTGCATGGGCAATATCCAACCTCTACTGAGAGCCTTTTTCAACAAGCTTTGTCTTGTACCTTTTACTGCCATCAAGCGCAGTCTTCACCCGGTACACCCACTTGTTGTGCAATGTCTTTTTCATTAACGAAATTTTGTTAGCTTCCACTTGCTCGAATTTTTATCTTGCAAGATTCCTTCATAGCTTTGTGGTTCTCCACCATATGTCCGTACAAGATCCGATTTTTCTGCCCTTGGCGCTGTGCCACTTTTTAGAAAATTTCTTCTACTTACCTATAATTCACATCTGTTTTATGTGTCCACGCCTGAGTGAACCTGTAGTAATATATAATGTGTCAGTTTTCTTATCCCGAGCCAGTACTAATGTTTATTCGGTAACCTCCCAGGTGCTATCTGAGAACACTACCGAATGACCACCCTCATTGAGTTGCCCAAATGAAATGAAGTTTTTCTTCAACTCAGAAACGTGTCTGATTTTTTGCAAAGTCCATTTTCTCTTGTTAGGGAGCTCAATATCAACATCTCCCATCCTCATCACTTCCAAAGCTTTTCTATTAGCCAAATATACATTCCCAAAGTTACATGCAACATAGTTTTGCATTAACTCCCGGTGAAAATATGTATGTAAGGAAGCCCCTGAATCTAGTACCTAGTCATCAACAAAACTGTGAAATGCTAGCAATAGTGCATCTTGTATTTCTTAAGTTACCACATATGCGCTATTATTCTCTTTTTTCTTAGGATTCTTGTAGTTTCTTTTTATGTAGTTAGCCTTGCAACGATTCCAGCAGGTTGTCACTGACCAGACTTTGATTTTGATATTTCTTTGTTTGAGTTCATGTTGATCTCCCTCTGGAATCAACAATCAGTGCCGAACTCGAACCTGAGGTATCCCAAGAATCTTTCCTACGCACCTTCTCAGCCAAAATCAAATTACAAATATCATCATATTTCACTTTGGATTTACCTGTGGAACTTTTAAATGTCATCTTCATGGCTTCCCTGCTATTTGACAATGAAACCAACAATATCAACGCACGTATCGCATCATTAAAATCAATTTCAACTGATGACAATTATTTTTTGATAGTATTGAGTTCATTCGGGTGTAGAGCAACAAATACACCTTCCGCCATCCTCAAGTTAAATAACTTTTTCATCAGGTGCACCTCGTTATTCGCCGATGACTTTTCAAACATACTTAATAAAGCCATCATGAGATCTGCAGTAGTCCTTTCCTTGATGACGTTGTGGGCAACAGATCTTGACAGGGTTTATCGTATAACCCCTAGAACCTGTCGATCCAACAAATTCCATTTCGCCTAGTCCAACTTTTTCGGCTTCTTTCCCAATAACGGAAGATGAATTTTCTTCCCATAGAGGTAGTCCTCCATCTACATCCTCTAGTAACCAAAATTCGTGTCATTGAACTTTTAGATCCCCGATGCAATTACTCTGTCTCCGCCCATCGTTCTTCCTTGGATCTGAACCAAGGTTTGCTTTCAGTTGTTGTGAAAAACAACGACAATAAGGCAAAAAATCGGAATGAGAAAAATTCACAAAACAAAAAACACAGAGGAAACAAACAGATTTACGTGATTCGATAAATTTCCTACGTCCACAGAGTTGCAGAAGATTTTATTACTCGAGGATTACAAGAAAGAATAATCTCTCTCTCATCTTTCCCTCCTCTCCTTCTCTCTATCTCTACCCGAAAGTTTCAAGCCGATGCACACCAGAACAAGAATATGGAAAGCTACTAATGTCGAAGAGAGAAAACAAGGGGAGCTAGCATGTCTGTTTATTAATTTCATTATGACATTAGACCTATTAAGGAATTAATCAAATAATTAATTAAGTTCATTAATTATTTTCTTTTCTCTTCTACAACAAATCATAGAAAAAATTAAGAACAATTAATTTCGAGTATCAAATCCAATTTGCTGTCAAACATGAGAAAATGTTAATTTAAACAGTGGACCAGCTTTCATATTCGCAACAGTTTGTGGTCGTCATTCTAGTGTTACTACTGTTTTAGATGTCTTTTTGTTATTGTTATTTAGTGTTGGTAATGGCTGGTGTGTAGCTTTTCATATGATTTAGGTGTTTCTCTTCTGTTCAGTGTTGTCTTGAGTTTTATTTTCTGATTTGGATCGTTTTGTTTTGGGTTGTGTTGTAATTTTTATTTATTTTTTTATAATAAAGTTGTGCGTGATTTTAATTTTTTCTGCCAAAAAAAAAAAGAAAGAAGAATGACTTTCATTCAACCATAAACAATGGAGATTTTATTTTCTTTGGGGTATTTACGTACATACCATCCAAGTTATATTCCTTTGCATTTACATGCTGAACATCTATACTTTACTTTCATTTTTAAACCAATAAAAAATTTAATGTCACGCCAAAAAAATCTCTAGTTTAACTTAGAAAAAATGAAACACAACTCGTCATGCATAAATAAGGGAGTGTTTTTTCTGTCAGGACTCCTGACCTGCCTCTATGTGCGGCGTATGTTATTCTTGAGTTATTTTCAAGTTTTTTTTGGGTTATTTTCAATAATCCTAAAATAACCCGCGGTCTTTATTTTTGGGTTATTTCTGAGTTATTTCGGTATTATTGAAAATAACCCAAAAANGCGAATATCCAGCCCCTTAGGAGAAAAGATACCTGAGAGTTACACCTGTACCAATGTGGGTTGGGCCACCATGCTTCTGCTGCGCCCACGCTGATCTCAACCCACTAAATTCCAAGAGACACACCTCTTTAATTCCAAGAGACTTCTCTTCATTCCAAGAAACTCCAAATTCTGGTATTATGAGTCATACCTAACACTTTAGTTGAAGATGTTGTTGCTCTACGGTTTGGCCGCGACTTCTGTTTGTGTTGTGATAAACGACGACAATAAAACGAAAAAATTGGATCGAGAAAATTTCACAAAACAGAAAATACTGGGGATACACATAGATTTACGTGGTTCGACAAACTGCCTACGTCCATGGAACTCCAGAGGATTTTATTACTCGAAGATTACAAGAAAGAACAATCTCTCCCTCTTTCCCTCCTCTCCTTTTTTCTCTCTACCTCAGAGCTTTAAACCGCAGCACACTAGAAAAAGAACCTGGAAAACTACCAATGTCAAAGAGAGATAACTAGAGGAGCTAGCATAATTATTTATTAATTTCATCATGTCATTAAACCCATTAAAAAATTAATCAAATAATTAATGAAGCCCATTAATTATGTCCTTTTTTCTTATGCAGCAAATCATAGAAATAATTAAGAGGAATTAATTTAGCAATTAATTTTGAGTATCAAATCCAATTTGCTGCCAAACTTGAGAAAATGTCAATTTGAACAGTGGATCAGTTTCTATATTTGCAACAAATCTCTCATTTGGAGATTGGTACATTGATTATAACATCCATTGACCATATCGTCATTTTCCTCAAACGTGATATCCTCAATCTCTGTAACTTAAGACTCTTGTCTTCAAGCTAGAAGACCAACTGAAGTTGCACACAATTTCAGTTTCTCAAGTGTAACACCTTTAGTTGACACATCAACGTCAATACAATATTATACCTTCAAGCTCTTTCATGGGTTACTCATGTATCTGCTTCAAACTCTCACTGCATGGGCAATATCCTACCTACCTCTACTGAGAGACTTTTTCAACAAGTTTTGTCTTGTACCTTTTACTGCCATCAAGCGCAATCTTCACCCGGTACACCCACTTGTTGTACAATATCTTTTTCATTAGTGGAAGTTTTGTCAGCTCTCACTTGCTCAAATTTTTATCTTGCAAGATTTCTTCATAGCTCTGTGGTTCTCCACTATATGTCCGTACAAGATCCGGTTTTCCTGCCTTTGGCGCTTTGCCACTTTTCAGAAAATTTCTTCTGCTTACCTATAATGCACTTATGTTTATGTGTCAACGCCAGAGTAAACCTGTAGTAATATATAATGTGTCAGTTTTCTTACCCCGAGCCAGTACTAATGCTCATTCGGTAACCTCCCATGTGCTATCTGAGAACACTATCGAATAACCACCCTCATTGAGTTGCCCAATAGAAATGAAGTTTTTCTTCAACTCAGGAACGTGTCTGAATTTTTGCAAATTCTATTTTCTTTTGTTAGGGAGCTCAATATCAACATCTCTCATCCTCATCACTTCCAAAGCTTTTCCATTAGCCAAATATACCTTCCCAAAGTTACCTGCAACAGAGTTTCACATCAACTCCCGGTGGAAATATGTATGTAAGGAAGTCACTGAATCTAGTATTTATTCATCAACAGAACTGTGAAATGCTAGCAATAGTGCATTATGTATTTCTTAAGTTAGCACATATGTGCTATTATTCTCATTTTTCTTAGGATTCTTGTAGTTTCTTTTTATGTAGTCAGCCTTGCAATGATTCCAGTAGGTTGTCTACTGACCAGACTTTAATTTTAATCTTTCTTTGTTTGAGTTTATGTTGATCTCCCTCTGGAATCAACAATCAGTGTCGAACTCGAACCCGAGGTCTCCCCAGAATCTTTCCTACGCACATTCTCAGCCTAAATCAAATCACAATATCATCATATTTCATTTTGAATTTACCTGTAGAACTTTTAAATGTCATCCTCATGGCTTCCCAACTATTTGACAATGAAACCAACAATATCAACGTACGTATCTCATCATTAAAATCAATTTCAACAGATGAAAATTAATTTGTGATAGTATTGAGTTCATTTGGGTGTAGAGCAACAGATACACCTTCCGCCCTTCTCAATTTAAATAACTTTTTCATCAGGTACACATTGTTATTCGCCGATGACTTTTCAAACATACTTGATAAAGCAATCATGAGATCTGCAGTAGTCCTTACTTTGATGACGTTGTGGGAAACAGATCTTGACAGGGTTAATCGTATAACCCCTAGAACCTGTAGATCCAACAGATTCCATTTTGCCTAGTCCAACTTTTCCGGCTTCTTTCCCAATAACGGAAGATAAATTTTCTTCACATAGAGGTAGTTATCTATCTGCATCCTCTAGTAACCAAAATCCGTGTCATTCAACTTCTCGATCTTCGATGTCATTACTATGTCTCCGCCCATTGTTCTTTGTTGGATCTGAACCAAGGTTTGCTTTCAGTTGTTGTGAAAAAGAACGACAATAAGACAAAAAATCGGAATGAGAAAAATTCACAAAACAGAAAACACAGGGGAAACACACAGATTTACGTGATTCGACAAATTACCTATGTTCACAGAGCTGCAGCGGTTTTTATTACTCGAGGATTACAAGAAAGAATAATCTCTCTCTCTCTCTCTCTCTTTCCCTCCACTACTTCTCTCTATCTCTACCTGAGAGTTTTAAGCCGATGCACACCACAACAATAATATGAAAAGCTACTAATGTCGAAGAGAGAAAATAAGGGGAGCTAGCATGTCTATTTATTAATTCCAGCATGACATTAAACCCATTAAGGAGTTAATCAAATAATTCATTAAGCTCAGTAATTATTTTCTTTTCTCTTCCACAGCAAATCATAGAAAGAATTAAGAACATTTAATTTCGAGTATCAAATCTAATTTGCTGCCAAACATGAGAAAATGTCAATTTAAACAGTGGCCGGTTTTCATATTCACAACAGTTTGTGGTCATCGTTCTGGTGTTACTACCGTTTTAGATGCCTTTTTGTTATTGTTACTTGGTGTTGGTAATGGTTGACGTGTAGCTTTTTATATGATTTCGGTGTATCTCTTCTGTTCAGTGTTGTTGAGTTTTATTTTTTGTTTTGGATCGTTTTGTTTTAGGTTGTGTTGTAATTTTTATTTATTTTTTTATAATAAAGTTGTGCGTGATTTTAATTTTTTCTGCCAAAAAAAAAAAAAAAAAAGAAGAATGACTTTCATTCAACCATAAACAATGGAGATTTTATTTTCTTTGGGGTATTTACGTACATACCATCCAAGTTATATTCCTTTGCATTTACATGCTGAACATCTATACTTTACTTTCATTTTTAAACCAATAAAAAATTTAATGTCACGCCAAAAAAATCTCTAGTTTAACTTAGAAAAAATGAAACACAACTCGTCATGCATAAATAAGGGAGTGTTTTTTCTGTCAGGACTCCTGACCTGCCTCTATGTGCGGCGTATGTTATTCTTGAGTTATTTTCAAGTTTTTTTTGGGTTATTTTCAATAATCCTAAAATAACCCGCGGTCTTTATTTTTGGGTTATTTCTGAGTTATTTCGGTATTATTGAAAATAACCCAAAAATTACTTGAAAATAACTCAGAAATAACTTCTGCCATACGTAGGGCTACACCATGAGTCTGCAAAGAAAATTTTTTTGTAAAAATTGAGGTTTACGTATAAGATATGAAGATATATTGGATTTAAGAGAACTGTATGCAAACTTACTTTTTTTTTTTCCTTTCTTTCATCGGGCATTAATATACATTCCACCAAATTCCTGTCTTAGAATGCATAAGAAATATTACTAGTTTAACTTCTTAAGAACATAAATACACTTTTTAATGTATGTCTGTAAACAAGCGAAGCTTGAACGAGCTCAGACTTGGTTCGTGTTTAACTCGTGAACAGCGTGTGCTTGTTTGGCTTGTTTAAAATAATTAGAAAAATAAATGTAGGATATTGAATTAGAACTATCACCAATTATTTGTATTCGAAGATATAGAACCACATTACCATATGAGCTATTATGATTTAAACGTTGATATATATGTATATAATATTATATATTGTTATATAAATAATATATATAATTTCCTTATTTCAAGTTGAAATGACTGTAACATGTTTCAACAAAATGTTATTTGTATTGATTTATTTTTCTGTTGTTTGTTGAGCTTTGATGGGGAAGTGCACTTTTTTTTTCCTTGTTGGTCTTTTAACCTACTGCTACATTAAATTGCTAAGAGCATGTCTTTAATTTATCTTGCTAAATTTCGGATTTTTTATCTTAGCTGATTTGTTTTGATTTTTGTTCAAACAGTGATGATTTCCAACAATGCATTAAAATTAAGTAGATCGGAGCTCATTTGCACCTATCATCTTATCATTTCTTTTTCAGCTCGATTTCTAGACTTCCATTGAGCAGTTTCTTTGTTTAGAGGATTGATCTTATGTGATTGACTCTATGACCTTATTCTCCTTTTTCCTTTGATGTTATCCTTGGACTATTAAATGTTGTTGTTGATTGATATTTGAGTTCTTTTCAAAATGTTCCCTTAGAACTACTTCTAAGTTTAGAGATGTTTTGTTTGAGATAGTTTGTTGTTTGATATAGTTTTCTGAGGAACTGTTTGAAAGATGTTTTTCTATGGTTTAGGGTTATTGATCATCTTTTGATTTCTACTTAGCTTTGATTGGGGAGTTCACTTTTACTATTCTCGGGTTTGCGGTTGATTGACTGAAGATTAAAAGTTGAATCCTTTTGAAGATTTTTTATAGGAGATTTGTTGATGATTTACATTATGATGGACTCTTTTTGAAGATGCTTTGTTGTGGAAATCGTTGCTCATCTTTAGATGACCGTTCATGTTATGAATAATGTTGAGCTATGACAGAAAAATTAACTCTTATTATTCTTGAGCTTGGTTGTTAAATAGCTGACGTTTGATAAGTGAATCATTTTGAAGATGTCTTCCTTGAATATTTTATTTGATTAGAGTTATTTTGTTCGAGATAGATTGTTGTTAACAGAGTTTTTTGAGGAGCTGTTTGAAGACGCAATGTTGTGGTTTAGAGTTGATGTTCATCTTCTGCTTTGTTGTTATGTTTCTGCNATGTTCATCTTCTGCTTTGTTGTTATGTTTCTGCTGTCCTTCAGAAATCGTCTTAACTGGATTTTTTTTTCTATTTTTTGTTGTAATTTTGGGTTCTTTTTGGTGACTTAGTTTTTATTTTTGTGACTTTGTGTAACTCTTTTGTTTTTTTTAAGGCGAAGAAAACATAAGAATCGACACAAAATCAGAAGAAGAACACAAAGATATATCAGTTATGGTATATATATAAATCAAACAGGATAATGATAGACAGAGCGAATAAATAGAACGAGAAAATTCACACTGGAAAAGAACAAACAGATTTACGTGGTTCGGTAAATTGTCTATATCCATGGAGTTGCAGGGGATTTTACTACTTGAGGAATTTAAATCAGTCGATCACCTCGACTTACAAGAGGAATCTCTCACTTCGTTGCTCTCTGTTCTTCTCTCTCTACACCGAGATACACCAAATAAACTTTACACCGAGATACACCGAAGAAGATAAACTTACAAGAGAAATAAACTCAATTTCTTATTTTTCTTCAGCCACAAACCACAAAGAAGAAGTCAATGAAGAACAATCTTATTCTTCTTTCTTCTTCCTTCACCGCAAGGAAGTACTACTTGTACTTTCTTTCCTTCTATCCTGAGGAAGCCCGAAGAAGAGCACCAACCGTGACTTAGAAACCCAATGAGAGCCATCCGAAGCCTTTTATCGCGAACAAGAGGAGAGGTGTGACCATTCGCGAACTTCAACTGGAGTTGGCGGGAGCAGTTCGTGAAACTGCAGGGTGTGGTCATCGGGAACAGGGAGGCGGAAGCGGGAAGCGAGAAGCGACCGAGCGGGAGCGGGATTAGGCTTCTTCTACCGAACCGGGCTCCAGTATAACAGCATATTTAATATATGACTGTATTAATTAATTAAATTATATTAGCATAATTTTAATTCATTTTAATCTCTAAATCTAATGATTTTTCAGATAAAAATATCTACTTTGTGATTATATTATGGAGAAAATATATTTCCCAAATAATCAAATTTCTAGCGATGGAGCATTTGAAGATCTTGGCACAATATTTTCTCTGTAATATCTAAACTTCAGGTACAATTTCAGGATTTTACAACTTTTTACCATAAATTTATTATAATAATTCAACGTGGAAAATTCAAGTATTAAAATAGTATATAAAATAAGACGCGTGCATGTGGGGCTTTCAGTAATTCAGTATGGCTTCTGNTTGTTGTTAACAGAGTTTTTTGAGGAGCTGTTTGAAGACGCAATGTTGTGGTTTAGAGTTGATGTTCATCTTCTGCTTTGTTGTTATGTTTCTGCCGTCCTTCAGAAATCATCTTAACTAGAATTTTTTTTCTATTTTTTGTTGCAATTTTGTGTTCTTTTTGGTGACTATAGTTGTTATTTTTGTATCTTTATGTAACTCTTTTGTTTTTTTTTAAATAAAAGTTGGGTATGGCCTTCCTTTCCTTCCCCCATAAAAAAAATGTAAGTAGAAATATAATGTATTTAAAATAGTTGGAATTTACATTTCCATTGTTAATCACTTCCGCTTAAAGTTTAGTAAGCATGTTAGAAAGCATATGAACTGATTCTGAATAAAAATAGTTACTTAAGTTCATATTTTATTATAATTACGATTATATAAGCAAAAAAAATATACTTTTTAAATGTGTTGATTAAATTTAAAGTAAGACTATTGGTAAGGATTTTTGTCAAATCTGATGGAAGATAAAGATTGATTTAGCTATGCTTTGCAAATAGTTTGTTCATGATAGTAAATTCTAGTTTTGGATGTCTTTTTAAACTAAATTTTAATGTATGCATATGTTGCGAGATCTAGATATACCAGTTATGGTATATATATATATATATATATCAAACAGGAGAATGATAGCCAGAGCGAAAAAATAGAACGAGAAAATTCACACCGGAAAAGAACACACAGATTTACGTGATTCGGCAAATTGTCTATGCCCATGGAGTTGTAGAGGATTTTACTACTTGAAGGATTTAAACTAGTCGATCATCTCGACTTACAAGAGAAATCTCTCACTTTGTTGTTATATGTTCTTCTCTTTCTACACCGAGATACACCGAAGAAGATAAACTTACATGAGAAATAAACTATGTTTCTCTTCAGTCACAAACCACCAAGAATAAGCCAAAAGAGAACAATCTTCTTCTTCTTTCTTCTTCTTTCTCCGCAAGTAAGTACTGCTTGTATTTTCTTTCCTTCTATCCTTATGAAGCCCGAAAAAGAGCACCAACCGTGACTTAGAAACCCAAGGAAAGCCATCCAAGGCCTTTTTATCACGAATAGGAGGAGAGGTGCAACCATTCGTGAACTTCAGCTGGAGTTGGCTGGAGCAGTTCGCGAAACTGCTGGGTCGCGGTCGCGACCTTTTGCGATCAGGAACAGGGAGGCGGAAGCGGGAAGCAACCGAGCGGGAGCAGGATTGGGCCTCTTCTACCGAACCGGGCTCCAACATAACATATTATATTAGTATGATTTTAATTCATTATAATCTCTAAATCTAATGATTTTTCAGATAAAAAATATCTACTTTGTGATTATATCATGGAGAAAATATATCGCCCGAATGATCAAATTTCTAACGATGGAGTGGATCGCACCACATCACCTGCACAGTTACATGATTTAACCAAGCGTGTATTTGAAGATCTTGGCACAATATTTTCTCTATAATATGGAAGCTTCAGGTACAATTTCAGGATTTTACAACTTTTTATAATATATTTTGGCACACAATACTATAAATTCATTATAATAATTCAACGTGGAAAATTCAAGTATTAAAATAGTATATAAAATAAGACGCGTCCAGGCGGGGCTTTCAGTAATTCAGTATGGCTTCTGCCAATGAATTATTGGTCAAATGTGTAGCGCTTGGGGAGGAATAGATAGAGACCTTTTTATCACATTAGGAGACGCGGATTTGACATATAATCAAATTTTTAATTGTATTTTTCAAAATTTCAGCCGAAAGAATTATGGACAATAGTTTAAGTGTGTTTGTGGCTTAAATTCATTTTCTATAAAATATGTGTTTTTTTTATTTTATTTTAAGGAATAAGCATAGCTGACATTCCTGTTCTCTCGGAAAATAGGCTGTTGAAATGCTTATTTAGTAAAAGATTAACAAACTAAACAATGATTATTTAAAAAATGTGTACCTTGTGGTCGTTGGCCGAGGATAATTTTTTAAGAATTGATGTGTGCTAGAAAGTTAACGGGAACAGAGTATTATATTATCATCTTAGTGTAGCACTAAGCTTTAACAGGAACAGAGCAGTCAAATGAAATAAATAAGCAGTTGAGACGCTATAGGTTTTTACGTGGAAAACTAAGAAAAGAAAAAAATCATGAGGTCTGACCAAGTTGTAAAAATCAACTATAAATTGATGATTACAGAAACTCATCTGTCCCACACACGAGAATGTATTATAAAGTCTTATGAATAACAAGGTCGATGAACGAACGATCTCGTTGTTAAGAGGAGGCGGTGACTGATAGCGATTAATGGCGGCCGACAAGTGGTGGTTGACAGTGGTCGGTGGTGGTTGACAATAACATGAGTGATGCTGGACTTCAACTACTTCTTAAAGCTTCAAACTCTTTCTCAAGTCTAAAACATGGGTGTAGCTCTATTTATAGAGTTTCAGGTGCAATTAATACATCAATATGAACCACTTTGATCAAATGGTCCAAAGAGTTTGATTTGATCAGATAGCTTTTAGCAGACAATTGAGTGTGTTACTGATGTCATAGTTAAGAGATCTTGGGCTGTTTAATTTATATTGTCGAGATGCTTGATTCGACTATAAACTCACAAGATTTGATCTTTTAAATTTGCTTAAAAAGCTTTCAAAGATGGTTTAATTGCCTCATCTGAGCTTGATCTAACGTAGATGAGATCAATTTTGGTATGATTGGGTTCATCGTAACGAGCCGGTCAGTTTGACTATAAAATTGCTAAAATTTGAGCACTAGGTTTTTTTATTCATGCTTAAAAAAATTTGTTTAAAAATTTTTCTTGATATCCATATCATGCCTCAAGGGCATGCATCGAGATTCATGTGAAAATTTATTGGTAGGGTCCAAAGAACAGTCGTAGAGAATCAGTTGAGGGCTGACAATCATTTTGTCGAACACCTGATATGCATTCCATTTATAAGAACAAAGATGAGCCCACTCTCGCCCATGTTTTGTATCATTCGCATAATTTTATAGTTCTTTTATTAAATTTATAGGGTTCTTACGTACAAACCATGCGAAATATTGTTATTTATATATCTC
>NEWO01000713.1:283150-309930 GCA_003013225.1 Phalaenopsis aphrodite
TATATATATATATATATATATATATATATATATATATATATATATATATATATATATATATATATATATATATATATATATATATATATTTGAATTGGATTATTTCTTAAATTTGTGTAAATTTTAATTTAGCAGAAGCTGAGAATAAAAAGGAAATTTTGAAAATTTAAATAGCCACCGATCAGAATGCTAATTAAATCTAATCAAGAATAAATTGCATCCAATTTGAAAATTTTTTTTATGGCATAATAATCTCTTATGATGATGATTTGGGATATTTTTAAAATTTGATTTGATAATTAGGCGTATATTTTATATTAACGGTTAGGATTTTATGGAAAGAAATTTTTGCACGTATTTTGATGGATTCTTAAAAGTTATTTTTAATATCACCAGATTTTTATGGACTCGAAATAGATTTGTATATTCTAGTAATATTTTTTTTTCAGCTGTTTTATAATTACAATTAGGGCTGTCAATACAGCTTGTTGTTCGCGAATAACTCGTGTTCTGCTCGTTAAGAAGTTCGTCTTCGACTCATTCGCTAAGTTAACGAGCCGAACACGAACTAATATTTATTCGTCCGTGTTCGGCTCGTTTTGGCTCGAAATACTACTAATCAACTATATATATATATATATATATATATATATATATATATATATATATATATATATATTTGAGGAGTAGTATTTAAAAAAAAAAAATAATTACTGCAAGGCTATAAAGATTTATAATCAATTAAAACTATTAACGAAGAAAATAGAACAAAAATTATTAAATTAGATTCAAATGATGCTTTAAATCTTGCCCCAATCCTAAACATCTTATAGCTACATGATTAGGATTGTCAAAGCCACTATTTGTTCATGAACGGCTCGTGTTCGACTAGTTAAACAAAAGAGCAGAACACGAGCTGAACCTGAGCTAAACCTGGGCTCGCTCGTGTTTGACTCATTTACACCCCTAATTACAATGACATGATTGCTAAGCTCGATACGTACAAAATTATAAACCAATTAGTAATAATAGAGTTCATTATTAGGTAACAAATTAGTTACTCTAAAATATGTTGAGTTTGAATTTGAAAGCTCTTAAACATTAATTAATATTAAGTATATGTTGAGTTGAACTATAAAAATAACCCAGCTCATCGATCTTATCAGTTAACTATAGTGAATATTATATGTTTATGTTAGATATGTAAATACATAGGAATTAAGTGGTAGGCATGCAAATCTCTATTATTTTTTGTTATTATTATTAAAAGACAAACTTATTGAATGGGAGCAGATTGTAATAATAAACCTCTAAAATTTTAATTAACTTTACTTAAAAAATGTCTAAAATCACCTGATCTCAACGATATATAATTCTGCTTTACTTCATTATATAATATGTAAATATTCTAAACTAAAATTCAAGTAACCATGATTCTTAAAGAAAAATAAATATAAATAAATAAATAAAAGAAAATTAAATGGAGATGCGGGGTATCGATCCCCGTACCTCTCGCATGCTAAGCGAGCGCTCTACCATCTGAGCTACATCCCCATCTTATAGTTGATTTAGCTTAATTATGTTATATCGAAGAAACGTTCAAATTTATTTTAGCTTAATTATTTAGAGTTAAATAAAAAAATGAACATTGATTGAAATAAATTAATCAAAGTCGAAAATCAATATCCTATTTGCAAATTTATTTTAATTTAAAAAAATAAAATGAGCCGAACGGGATTAGCAAGGAACTTACTCGAACTGGGCTCATTTATAGCTCTAATGACAGGCTAATGAGTAATTTAATTGACTATAAAATAAATGTCATTAACTTTTAGGTGTTGACCTCTAATCGGACGGTCAGAAAAGTTTCAAATTTTCTATTGGAGTTTAATAAAAAAATTATAAATTCAATTATTGGTGTTCTGGGAACCCTTGCTAAATGAATTAGTTAGAGCCATGCCTGCCAAATGGAAGAATAAACTTGTTATGAAAATATGACTTAAATTTGATCTAAATATTAAACGGGTCGTAAAGTTCGACCCAGACAAGACTTAAAATATTTATTTTGAATAAAATAGGATCAATTTTGAGGTATAATTGGGTCAATTTCAAGTTAAGTTTACGGTTAATTTATGGCTGACGGATCAACACAAATTTGACCTGCAAAATTAAACGGGTTAGGATTCTTACTCATGCCCCCATTACTTCCTAAAAAAATATATATATTCTATATTTACTGCGGCATTAATAATTACAATAGTTTTTTTTATAATTTGTCAAATAAGAAATTGAAACTCTATCTAATAATTTTTTAAAAGTCTAAGAACTTTGTTAAGTATAAAAAAAGAATACATTTTAATTTTGCACAAAATATCTTATAAATTATAGAAAATTATAAATAAAAACGGAAGCGGACTTTGAACCAGTAATTGAGTTCTCCTGAGCAAATGTGCAACCAAAAATACTAAAATATTGACACCATTCATCCAAATAACGAAATTTGTTTCCACAAAATCAAAATAAAAAACAGCATAACAACAAAAAAAAAAAAAAAAAAAGAAAATAGGCAAGACTTAAAATAAATTTAAATTTTATATAAATTACTCATTTCATTTACGCTCAACTTATGCCAATTACAGAAGATGTCCTAATAAGTCTCCTTCATTCCGATTTGATAAGTAAATATGACCAAAACTCATTAATCATGAAACCCAAAAAAATTATAAAGTTCAAATTTTTTATAAACTCTGCTTCAGCCTCCTTCATTTATGGCAATCTCTGAACCTGTAAGAGACTACTCAGTGAGAAACTGAAATAGGAGAAAGAAGCCCTTTTTCATTAGCTGCAGAGGACTCTGCATCTTCTGCTTCGCATCTCGCCGGAGAGGCACAGCTTTGCCCCTAATACACAGAAATAATATGTTAAGAATCCTGACAAATATCTTTCATGAAAACAATTGAAATCGAATATACCATTAAAAGATCCTCCTTTCTTTTCTCTTCCTCCTGTTGTCTCAGTGAACTAATCGTATCGAATCTCTGCAAATTTCATCCCAGAAAACAATCAAGCCATTAATGAGATGAACGAAATCGAGCTATCACTCGTTTATGTGGCAGAAGAGTTGAAAAAAGCAGGAATGGAGAAGGGGGGAAGGTTTTGAAGAGACGCACCAGTAGAGATCTGAGCTCGAACAGATGGAGGAGGCTTTGGAGCTTCACCTCAAGCTCTATGCGTTCAAGCTCTCTCCTTTCAGCTTCTCTCGCTTCTTTCTTAAGAACTAGGTCTTTATCTCTCAGTATTGTCTCTGTCTTCTCCCTCTCCAATCTCAGTCTCTCTTTCAGCCGCCGCGCTGCTCCAAGTTCCTCTGCCAAAGATAACGCATCTGCGGGTGGAAGGAAATCACCGGACGCCATTGCTGGTAATGGTAATGCGGTGGTGATTTCAGTGTTCTCTTTGCTGCCGAGCACTGCTGTCTTTAGCTTAAAGGGTGGGATTTCGGTCGATGAAGTCGGCTTCGATGGGAACTCTATGGCTGGATTCGCCAGAGTGTTTCTAGGTTGGAGTGGCTGCCGCCGGAGAGTTGCAGGGTTTCCGATGATCTGGGTATCCATCTGGTGGGTTGGATTTAAAGAGATGGGTATAGCTTGTTATAGTTTTAGTGAGACACAGAGAGAGAGAGAGAGAGAGAGTTAAGAAGTGAGGGGGATTGTATTTGAATTTGAGACGCAACGGCTATGTGGAATCTGAATGGGGAAGAAAAAGTGAAGATGAGAACAATAGATTTCAGAAAGATGAAAATGACGAATGTGCCCCTTGTCGGTCGTCGGTGGACGTCAATTTGTTTCATTTATTGGTCTGTAACTCTTTGTATCGATGTGTACTTTTGAAGGGCACATTTGAAAGCTCTGAGTTTTTTATGTAAACAGGATTTTTTAAAACATGACATTTTTTTTTTCAATCATATTTTATTGAAAGTTTAATTTAATATGCTTGAATTTTTTTTTGAGAAGATTTAAAGAGCTTAAATTTGATCTTAGTTTTTAATTATTGTCTAATATGGACGAATTTAATATGATTATTAATGATTCATATTCTCATTATGTTACTAAGTGATTTATGTTCTCATTATCTGACTCAATTTTCATGCATTTATGTCTAACGTATAAACATTAATTTTTTTTTATATATATCACCTTAAGTGCGAATGAATATCTCCATTTTATTTTAAAAAACTTAAAAGTAGTGTATGCCTAGATAAAGATCATATAAACTAATGAGGTTTTTTCAAAGGTATCTCATAGGGATCAACAAGTCTTGCGGGCTTCGGTGGCACATATCCGAAAGCTAAGTTGTTTTCAAGCAAAGAATGTGGGATTAAAAAATTCATGACTGCTCTCCGTGGACTCTCTGCATTTTACATTAGTTTGTTGAGAGAGGTTGAATTTCAAAATACATATTGGATTGTAGAAAAGACGCAACCTCAGGATTTCACCCTCATTTAAGAAGGACTTTTTAATATAGGGTTTGAGGTTTCCCATAGATGCAAGCCTCAATGGTTAATCACTCATCCCGATAAGGGGAGAGCACTTTCAATAAAGATTAGTCATTACAACAACAACAACAACAAAGCCTTAATCCCACTACGTGGGGTCGGCTACATGAATCCTTTTTCTCCATTGCATCCTATTAAGTGTCATATTTTCATTTAGTTCTTGTAAATTAAGATCAATTTTTATACAATAATCCCAAGTCATCCTATGTCTACCTATGTCTTTCTTAACACAAGTCGAATCTAAAAGATATACCCTCCTAATCGGATTATCAGATGGTTGATGTTTAATGCGACCAGACCATCTATGACGACTTTCTCTAATTTTGTCCGTCATTTGGCAGAAACCACACGGTTATAGGGTTTTGGTCGTAACTACTATTTTGTGCCATTTGGCGATAGGACCATGAGAATAGAGAAATCGGGCCACACCCTTACTCGACAAACTGTTGTGGAGGATGGATGAATTTTGCTTTTAGCTTTTAATGATTGAATTTTATCTTAAATATTTGTTTAGTTTGAAAATATTGCTTTAAAAGTTGACTCATTCGGTTAAAATATTTAGATCTACACAGTTATGTATGGAAACTGGTTCACTATTCAAATTGATATTTTCTCATGTTTGACAACAAATTGGATTTGATGCTTGAAATTAATTACTCTTAATTCCTTTTATGATTCACTGAAAAAGAGAAAATGAAATAATTAATGGGCTTCATTAATTATTTGATTAATTCCTTAATAAGATTAATTACATAATGAAATTAATAAATAGGCATGTTAGCTCCCTCTGTTATCTCTCCTCGACATTGGTAGCTTTCCATGTTCTTCTTCTGGTGTGCTTCGGCTTGAAGCTCTTGGGTAGAGAGAGAATGAGAGGAGAGGAGAGAGAGAGAGGTTTAGAGAAAGAGTGCTTTCTTGTAATCGTCAAGGTGATTGATGAATATAATTCCTCGAGCTAATAAAATCTGGTGCAACTCCGTGAACGTAGGCAATTGGCCGAACCACGTAAATCTGTGTGTTTCTGTTGTATTTTTTTATTTTGTGAATTTCTCATTCTAATTTTTTGTTTTATTGTCGTTGTTTTTCATAACATACACGATCACCTTATCTATATATTTGAATGAGAAACATTTAGTTTTTCTCAATCATCATCGTATTTATTAAAACATTTAATATCTATATATTTGAATGAGAAACATTTAGTTTTGTCAGTTTAAACTTATTAAAGTATAAATCATGTCGACTTCAATCTTTATAGTTAGGAGGATCAAACTATGTGATTTGGACATGTAAATTTTCATCTTTAGAATATGAACATATATTTCAAAATTACTACTCGTAAACTCCAGTCCTTGTGAGAAGGAGGATCAGACTAGTTGGGTGATGATGCACCAAAATAATATGTTCTTTTAAGTATACATTTTATGTTTATTTTTGGTGATATTGCACTCTAAAGAAGAGTATTTTCATGTTTTGTTGCAGGTATATTAATTTTAGGCATTTAGAGCAAAAGTAGCAAAATAGACTAAATTTGGGGTAAAAAAAACAAATTTTGGGATTATGACGCCTGATGCATCAGATTGGCGCCAAAAGCGTCATTGGATAGAGTGTTGGCACCAGATGCGTCAGATTTGTCTTCTGAAGCGCCAAAACTTAGAACAACGCGAACTTGAGCAAGTTGGTGCCTGAAGCGCCAGAACCGGTGTCAGATGCGTCAAAGACAAATTTCTGCGAATTAAGGAGGTTCAGGACAAGTTTTGCTCAAATTTTGATAGGGACACTTGTTCTAAACACCATTTGGAGTGATTAAATGCATCTAGACACTTTGGAATGTTCTTTTATGAAGAGATATGTCTTTTGGATTAATAAAAATATCTTTTGAATTCAAAATGGTTGACTTTTGGATAGAATTTTGGATGAAATTTGGAATTCTTTTGAAGGACGGCATACTTTAATAAAAGAGAGAGAAGTTTAGGGCTAGAGAAGAGTTTGTGGTGTGGCTTCTAAGGGGGGAAAGAGAGAGAGAGAGAGAGAAGAGAGAGAGAAAGTTAAGAGCTTGAAGATTTTCTTCAAGAATATGAAGAGGAGATGAAAGGTGAGAGATTCTTCTTCATTACATTTCTAAGAGAAATTTAAGAGTGCTTGTAAAGAGTGAAATGCTTGAAGAAAAGATTATGAGATAAGTTGTGTCTTTTATTTCTTTTGTTTTATAAACATATTTTTATATATGAAATTCGTGTTTTGTTGTATCATTCTCATGAATTCTGAGTTGTCTTCTTTGTCCTTCTCCCTACTTTCAAATATGGTTTTGTGAAGAATTGAATTTATTTTATACGGTTTTAAATATCAATAATTTGTGATGATTTGAACTACGATCTTCATTTACTTTTCGATCTGGCTAATAAAATTGTTAAAATGTGTCGAGAAACATATGTTCCGAAAGGGCTATGATTTCTACAACATAGGGAGAATCACATTTATTTTCATGGGGGAGGATGTGATCCATAGAGTTGAGTGCAAATAAATAGAGAAATAAACTTTGTTGAATGCAGAATTAAAGATTTTAAGGTGATAGATTAAAATGTTTAATTTGGTCCAGTTGTTTAGAAACTAATGCGAGATTGTTAGCCCTCAAGTGAAAAGTAATGAGAGCTCTGGAGTGGCAGCTGGTAACCTCTCAGACTAACCATAGAAGTAGAGACCAAACTCTGAATTAGTCAATATTATTTATACACTCAGAAGAGGATAAAAAATAAGATTGCTTTTGGCACAAAACAAGTTATAGATATTTTTTTTCAAATGATTCTAATTTCTTCACAATCCATATACTCATCGTAGAGGGGAATGATGTTTTCTTAAATTTGAACTCTTCGTCACAAAAACTTGGTTTCGTTTTCGTAAGTTTGCTTTTGAAAGTTTAGTAATTAGTTTAATTAACTGTCTTTTACTGCATTTTATTTAGCATTCACTCTATTACTTTATATTAGAATTTTGCACTTCACTTTCGTATTTTAAAATTTTTGTTTACATTAAAATCTTAAGATTTTACTTATAGACATTTCCAACTTCCATGTGGGATCGATATTTACGACTCAATTAGAGTCTTTTATTACTTAAGCGATACATATACTTGCGTTATTTTTAGGGGATTTGTCAGTTTAAAAATTTTTAAAAGATAAAATTATTTTATCTAAAATTATTTTTGTTGGGATTACTAATGTATTTGTCGTGTGTATTTTGTAATATTGAAAAATATTTGCAAAATTAACGCACTAAATCCACCCGCATCAAACATAACTCACAACCCTATCCTATAGACAAGGTTTCTCATTTAGCCCGCGCATCATTATTGGCCTGTTTAGCCCGCGAAGCATTCTCTCTCTCTCTCTCTCTCTCTCTCTCTCTCTCTCTCTCTCTCTCTTGTTACGGGGAAAGCAATGATTTTTCCTTTGAATTCTCGGCCACCCGAAAATCCTGAGAAAATACATAATAGAGAAACACGAGCCTTAACAAAACATCCATCACCTTTTTTATGCCTTCCTCTCTAAAACATTATCTTTATAAGATTGTTTGAACTCCAGAACAAATAAAACCCTGCATGCAAGAATTAGTAATATTTTGATGTGACATGAATGATTTCCATGCTATAAAGATAAAAAAATTGAAATTTTGATGTTTGATATGTAAATACATACAAATTAATTGGTATGTACCCAAATGCCCCTCACCTTTTTATGTGGAGAAAAAATTTTCTACAAAATTCTTATAAATTTCTAACCTACCATCACCTTTGCAACACTTTTTCCCACTTATTCGTTGCCCTCTATCTTCTGCAATATATTATCTATTCAACCGAACAATCTGTCTCACTAAGCTATATTGACCCATGAATTATCACTATAATCCTTAAAGCATTTATTTCTTTTATTTTATTTTTCCTGCTTCAATTTTTTTCATGATAACAAATACTCCCTTAAAAAAATTCACATATATTACTATTTCAATTCTTAAAAATTATAAGCTTGCCACGTGTCAACCATAGGCGTATACGGATCTCTCCCTCAGATACGTGTCGGTTCATCATATTCTAGCGGGTTTATTCTTCCCTGCCGTAAGCACGTGTTAAACCCTTCCATTACAAATGATCCACCACACCTCCTCCCAATAAACAACAATGGATCTTCTCCTCCTCTTCACCGCCCCCTCCCCTCCTCTCCTCAGCCCTATCTCACGCTTCCCTCTCCGGCGAACTTTTCCGGCGAAGATCGGGTATAAAGGTAGCACCTTGACCGCCGCGCCGGCGGTTACGGCAAGACGGAGAATGGTGGTGATGGCCGAAAACCGGTCGAAGGAGGAGGAGCACTTGCCGGAAGTGGAGAAAGATGAGAACTTGGAGGCGGAGGAGGAGAGATTGACGCCGGATGAGTTGGAGAAGATTGCGGCGGCGGTGATGGATGGGAAGGATGAAGGGCGTACCCCGTTGGATTATGATCGGAGGGCTAGGATCTTTCATGAGAGTTCTCGAGTCTTCAGGGAAGTTAATAGGGATTATTGAATATTAGGGCTGAGCTCTTTAGATGAAACAGTGCTTTAATGGGGATTAAAGCTGCTAAATTTGTTTTGTTTCTTAGATTTCAGATGTGGTTTTAAGTAGCGCTGCGCAACTCGTGCGGTGTTTGGTAGCACCTTTGAATTTGATTTATTATGGAGTTTTTGAAATTCAACCAAACATAAAACTGTGTTTTAATTATCAGTGTTCATGTGAAATTCATGTGCAACTTTTAATAAAATTTAAGTTTTCTTATTCTCATTATTATGCTAAGTTATCGATTAATGTATTGCTATCTACTATATTTCAGGGACATTAACTTACATGCCACACAATTTTTATATATTTAGGATATGTTTGGGGAGGCTGTGTCTTATTTAGAATCTACTGTACAGTAGCTGCAAGAGGCTACACAGAAGCTGTGTTGAAATAAGTGGAAAAAATACACACATAAAACATAAAAATAAATTTGAGATTTCAAATAAAAATAACTTGTATAAAATTCTAATACAACAAACAATAAAAACTTCCATAACACATTTAAAATAAAGCAGCAACAAGAAACAAACGTTCTTTCGATTCAAAATCCAATTATAGCTTTTGTAATTTGTTCTCTCAACTCTATCATCTCGCTTACACCTTCCCCATTATGGGTTCAAGTCTTACACAAATCAATTTCGGCCTATGATAAAGATTGGCCAACATCAATAGCATTCCACCACCATATCACCAAAAAACAACACCAACACCACACCACACATTAACTATAAAGTAACAAATGCAATTTACATGCATAAGTTTTAACAACAATCAAATTTTAGAATGTTTGAAATATAAATACATAAGAATTGTTTTAAGATATGTAAAATTTCATGTATTTTATTAGTGCAAATTATTGACCTTCCTAAATATTCTCTTCAAGGCCAATCTTATCGAAGACAACGTTTGTAGAACTATTCTATTTTTAAATTTGGTTATGTATTAGTATTTTGAATTCTCCTCTCTGCTCATAATTTTTTATTCATATTTGTTGTTATTGCTTCTATAACAAAAAAATTACCCAAAAGAATACAAACTAATATTACTAAATGACTCTGAGCACCGTCTAATTTGGCTCATAATTTCTCTTCTTTTTTTTTTTTCTTGGGTTATCGCACTGATTCTATAAGAAAAAGTTACCCAAAAGAATATATGCAAATGTCACTGTATAAATCAAAGAACTCGACTTTGTACTAAACATATGAAATTGTACCCCAAAAACTGGATTTCACGGATCTCAAAGTAGCCTGACGGATAATAGCAAATGTTAATGTTCTGCCAGAGAACTCAAGACTCTCTTAGCCGACCGAAAGTGAACAACATGTATGGTGGAAAATATGAAGACCAGTAGCCTTTAGTGCACCAGCCGGAGACTAACCTTTTAGTCGGCCGACCATCTTTAAGGGGTCGGTCGGCTACCAATGGTTGGCCACCGCCCTTCAGGTAACCGGCCGGCCACCTTAAGCCGACCACCCAAGACTACGAGGTCATTCTCATACCTCCTAGTCGCCCTCTCATCTAGACGGGTGGGGGGGAGTAACCTGATGACAAAATTGAAAATAATGGTGGGGTGGGGAGCAACTTGATGACAAAATTGAAAATAATGGTCTCTTCAATAGAGGCGACATCAGAAGGTGACAAAATAGAACATTCGATCGTGGCCACCAAACCGAAGGTCTACGGAGTTCTCTTGGGTGTCATCCATACACTGAAGAAACAAGTAAATAAAAACTGAATGAAAAGTAGAAGACAAATTAGGAATCAAAAAAGAAAAGACGGGAGGCGCGCTTATGGAACCCTCAACCCCTATTTATAAAATTCAACGGAAGCCAAGTCCTACTGTGAAAATCTAGAACATATTATGTCAACACTAAAATTGAGATTTACAAAAAGAAAACATTTTATTTATTATAAAGCATGATTACATATGAACTTTAGTCCGACAAGAGGTACTTTACAAGTTGGTCCTCGGCCACCTCAACTAGGACTAACCCTCTTCTAAGCAACCTTCTATATAACATTTGACCACCGAGCTTGAATTGATGCACATGGCCGGCCTCAAAGTAAGCCATCTAAACAAGTGTGTTCTCCCGAAGTTCAACAACCTCTCAACAAAGACCAACTACTTCCCCACACATCACCTCCAACCTAGCCCATGACTCTTCTCTTGTCAGGCCAAAATCTCGTCTAATTTTTTCAGGCGACAAGATAAGGTCCCGGGGGGCATCCAAATTTCCTTAGAAGTTTCAACCCAGATTTCCTCAGGTTTGTCCGAGCAATTGACTGCATTCTCTATGCTGCCAGCAGTGCTTCGGGAATTGGGTTTGCTCTTAAGATCGGATCCCTACCGCTAACACTAGCCGGCAATCGACCAACGTAGAGATCGTCGTCTATAAAATGAAAAGTCCCTAGTAAACATTAGGTAACTCAACAAAGAATAGAAGAAACAAGGAAAATAATTTACCTAGAGTCTGGTTCACTTTTGACGAGGTTGCTTTGCCCATGTCGAAGGAGGGAAAGTCATCTGCTGACATCTTCTCACCAACAAGGGGGTCATCTCCGTCGACTCATTGAATATCGGCCAAAGAGGAAACGTACGTGGCATCCAGTTGAATTCGCTCCTTGGAGAGTGTTTTTATCAACGGATCGACTCCTGAACCACCTAGTTCCACCACCCCCCTTGGGCATAATCTTCGTCTGTATGCATTGAATTGAGTTAGACGACCTCCACCCTCACTCCTTCGGTCGGTTTTAGCCTCTTGGCCAATTTCTTTTTTGACTTCTTCTCACTTTCATGGAGTAAGGTTCCGACAAGATCTGATCCAAAGGATGCATAACATCCTAGCTTTATTATCGCGTTGCAACATAGGGTCGGAAACTTAATCCATGAAAGAACAACAAATGGCGAGTGAGAGCCAAGAAAATAAACAAACTAAAAGCAATGAAGTCACTCCACTTTCACCCAATATATAAGGGTCATGGGCACGAAAATCCAAGGAGTTTATTTATTGAATTAAACAATGACTATTACACGATTCATGTTATTGCATTTAAAAATTAATTTGTTCTTATCACAGTTGTTACTGTCAAAGAACAAGAAAATTTAGAAACTTAATATGTACACTAAAAATTGACATGCACAGATCTGAAATATCCTGACACACCAAATCAAATGCTAATGTTCCGCCAAAGAACTCAATGCAGACTGAGTGACCTAAGATCAATTGTTTAAAAATCCTCTCGGCAGACCGAAAGCTGACAATCATGTAAAAAGACACATTGAAGATATGTAACTTTTCAATCTACCAACCGGAACCCAACTTTCCAACCGATCGAACGTCCTGATCAGCCATCAACAAGGGGTCGCTCGACCGATCACCGCTCTTCAGGTCACCGACCGGCTACCTTAGGTCGACCACCCAAGACTAACTAGCCGGCCACCAAGATCTGATTGACCACTACATTCAAACACAAAATATATCCTAAAGTAAGAGTCGCCTGACACTCGGACAAAAATGTTGGTCGACACCATCTCGGCCAAGTGAAAGAAAATTCCATCGAGCGAAGGACCTGGAGACATCAGAAGATGTCAAAATCAGTTATGAATGTGAAATATAATAATATTTTGTAGCCCTCTCATAAAAGGAGAGGTAAGGATATAATTTCTTTCTGAGAAGCCCTCTAACTTTTATAAATGGGGAGTCCAATACATATAAAATGGGAGTTTTTTGGCTTTTGAATCTATACCCATACTTTTGAAGGAGTTTTTCGTCCTCATCTTTGTAATCTCTCTTTTTATATATAAAATGAATCATAGAGCCTGAGAATACCTCAATTTGCCCTCATAGAGCACGTCTGTGTGCACTCTTCCTCTTTCTCTATCTCTATCTCTATCTCCTCTTTGATTCCTACCACTCCGATCTTTGAGCATTCCTCACAGGACAGCTTCGATTTCAAAAGAAATTGTACTCCTCAGCTCATAATCTTATCTTCTTATTTTATTGTTATGACACTCATTCTATAACAAAAAAATTACCCAAAAGAATACAAACAAATGTCGCTATATTAATCGAACAACTCTCTAATCCTCAGCACCAAATCCTCCTGCCATAAATTAGAAACTTAAATTCACAAGAAGAAGCCACCATTCTCCCTTCCATGGATCCAAACAACTCCACCCTGTTCTATTTCATTCCCATGAGCTTCTCCAATCCTTCATGGCCACTACATGTGCTGTTCTCGTCATCTCTTCTGCATTTCAGCACGATCCCTCGGCCTGAAGAAATACATCAGAACTTCAGAACACGAACCACAGCGAAGTTTATGAGCCTTCCTCGTCCACACGAGAAAGTCCGCTGGCAGTAGAAGCAGCGTGTAGCATTTGTAGCAGACCACAAATGGCGCGCCGCCTGATACCGGCCGGCAATGGCGAATCCTAGACTCCTCGCAGAGCCTACGGTTTCCAGTGCGGGTGGATGAGTTGCTGGTTTGTCTTGAGAAATTTCGAAATAGCGATGAGAATCGATCGGCATCCGATTCAATCTTACCTTCCAAATGTGTCACCTTTATGCTGATGCCGGATGCCTGCTTGCCGCAAGTTTTGTTGCTCAGCATTCTGTGTAATTCAATTTTGAGTTCATCGACCTTCTCCATAATTCTCAGTTCATCGTCCGTTTCAGAGAAATGAAATTTCACAACCTGTTCTGGATCATCCTTCGATTTAGAGATCAAAAAGAGATTTTGATTCTCAGAGGATAACAATACGCCCTGTTCTTTTGCTTGGATTGAAACTTTACTGGAATGTTTTTCAGCTACAAATTGTTGTTCTTCTGCATCAGCGCTATTCTTCATGGAATTATCTCTTCCTGCTTCTTCGGCCGAATCGAAAACTTTTCTGCTTCGAGTTCTTCTGGATACTGCCGGATCCTTCTGAGGAACGAGATCTCGCAGAGGTTCGTCGGACGAAGAGAAACGGGAGCTTCTGGTTCGTCTGGATACTGCGAGATGTTTCTGAGTAACGTGATCTCGCCGGAGTTTGTCGGATAAAGAGAAACTTCGATCATAGGGATGAGCGCTTCCGTCCTTCGATCTGAACCCAAATCCAGTTTTAAGCTTTTCATTACAGTCCTCGTTCTTAATATCGTGCTCCAAGGATTCTGGAGATTTTTCTTCCAGTTTATAACTTCCAGAGACAGAAAGAGTCTTCATTCCATTAACTGAAGTTTCTACTTCTTTGAGGTGTTTTACCCCATTAAAGTTGGATTCTTTGGAACTCTTTGATCCTCCTTGTTCCAGATTTTTGGGCTTATGTGGAGCAAAAGAAATCTGCTTCACATAAGCTGCTAATCCATTATCTGTAGAAGAGTTGTCTGAATCCACGTTGGCTGAATTGACAGAAGGAATTGGTCAGTTTTGAATAAGTCAGACAAAAAGAAAGCATTTACATGCATACCACATACTTCTAATTTATTTATGTAGCAGACGCCTAAACTTTCTTATTTACATGCAAACCACACAAATCAGATTTTCATGTAAGGTTTATAACCTCAAAGGGTTCCAAAATTTAAATATCAAACTTTAGGAGTTCGATATCTAAATACACAAGAATTGTTTGGTATTTATGTAAATTTCCTAAAAATAACATACCATTAAGAATGGCATAACAGCCATGACACTTGGAAAGAGGACTATTTGGAAATTCCTCAAGAACCCTAAGACATTTAGGACATCCAAAAGGAGAAACAGTTGACAGGGTGCTTGCCATGAACTTTCCAGATCAAAGTTTATCAATGTCTTAGAAAATTGTCATACAAGATAAGCCCTGCAAAATAGAGAATTTTGATGCACTTATGAGTTAAAGTGGAACAGTGAATTACCAATATTCGATTATATTCTCTCTTTATAATATGATATCAAAACTATCAAAATAGCATAACTACTACAGCTATTCTTCTAATAGAATATTTCAAAAAATTCAATCTGGCTTTCAACCAGAACCCAAGGTGTTGCTTCACGGTTTAGGAAACAAATGTAGGAGGATACTTTGATCAATTTTCTTTGGTATAAATAAGAATTTAAAAACACATAATAACCCAATTTTTCTCCATCACCATATCTTTGAACAATCAACGAAGCTCATAACTCGCTCGAACTAAGACAGACCATGCAAATGTTAAAAATGGCTACGGTGAAATTTATATAATTTGTAGAAGGAAGAGTCTAAAGTGATGTTTAGATTGTCCGCGTAATGCTCAAAAGATTATGATTTTGAGATAAATTTTAAGATGAGTACGCTATAAAGAAGCATTCTCACCTGCAACAACGTTGAACACCTTCAAGGTATAGCTATCTATTGCTCCATCAAAACATGTGTTCATCCATGGAGATCTTAAAGAATTATACATAAAAATTTCACCAATGTACACCACTTCACCATTAATAAAGGTAATACTTAAGTTGAAGAAAGTTTTTTATGGCTTGAAGTTGTCTCAGAAAGATTGATTCGGAAGACAGTGGCAATGAGAAAGCATGGTTTCAGACAAAGAAATCTTTCAAATTCTCATTCAAATATCAAAATTCATAGTAAAACCCCAACCCATATCTAAAAGACAATGTGACCTAAATAGGAAATGATTTTCCTTTTTTTTATTTTTTTATTTTTTTGCAATAATAAGAAAGCAATTAATGTCACATACAATCCTATTCAACATTATCTTACAAAATATTTAAAGTGGATCGACTTCATCGAGGAAAAATTTTAAGCCAAAACAATCCAATTTTAATTTTGGAAGACCAATTAAATAACATACTCCAATAAATGCTTTTTATAGCTCTACCTGAGAAGTGTTAACATGAGCTATCAAATAGATACACAATCTTTGATGCCCCTAAACCAGCCAACAATTTAAGAATTAGATTCCTTTCAACTTGTAGTCTATGTATGACAGACTATATTATCTCTCTTAGAATAAGAGGAAGATCAGTTTCTTAGTATCTCTACTGCATCCATTATAAATAGAAAGTGATTTACACTCAATTCTTACGTATTTACATATCTAACGCCTAGACTTCAATTTTTACATATATACCACCTTGCATATGCACGAAAAAGGTGCATTTCATTTCTTTAAAGTTAGAGAAGTGGTATTATTTATGTGATATGAAAGATTTGAATGACATAAATGTAAAAAACAAAGTTTAGGAGTTAGATATATAAGTACAAAGAAATTGAATGGTATAAATATTGTGTGCAAGTCTTATTACAATAATAAGCGTATGCAAAAAAAGAGTGCCAGCTCGAATCTCAAGGAAATACAACAGCCCAAGAGATGGACAACATGGCAAAATTATACATTGAAGGTGACTTGGGAGTAGGGCTGTCAAAAAAACTCGTTGTTCGCGAACAGTTCGTGTTCGGTTCGTCAATGAGTTTGTGTTCGATTTGTTCGAAAAGTAGACGAGACGAACATGAACAATTTTTTTTCGTTCGGTTAGTTAAATGAACCAAACACGAACAGTGATGCGTTCGTTCGTGTTCGAATCGTTATTGTTCGAAATATAAAATAATTTAAAATAATTATATATATATAATTTATGATATTCAAAAAATTAAATTTTATAAATTATAATATATAGTAAAATAATAATAATAGTATATTAATACTATATTAGTAACATGCTGATATATATATTATATATTTATATAATATAAGTTATATAATTAATTTATATATATTAATATTAGGGATGTCAAACTGGCTTGTTGTTCGCGAACAGCTCGTGTTCGACTCGTTCGTTAGGAAACGAACACGAACAACGACTTCACGAACAATTTCAAACACGAGTTTATTTCAAACAAATTAAATTTCAAACGAATCGAACACGAACACAAACTCTGTTCGTTCGTGTTCGGTTCGTTTACACCCTTACTTGGGAGATCCAGGAGGAATCAAGGACTAAAGATCCAACCCTCTCTCCAAACCCACTCTAGCAGTCCATCTTGCTCCTACCAGCCGACCCCCAAAATCCCACCGGCCTCTTAGTATCCCTCTGGTCAGCCATCTAGTGGTCGACCATCCAACTCCTCCCAACCGGCCACCCATTGTCCAGTCAATTGATTCCCTACGGCCACTTCAAATTTAATTGGATGGACAGTTCAAATTCAATCGGCTGGCCATTTCCCAACAACTGGTCGACTATCTCCCAAAACAGTCAACCGCCCATCTTCCAAACAACTGGTCGATTCAACCGCCCATCTTCCAAACAACTGATGGATCATTTAAGAGTGGATCTACCAGATCTACCAGACGGCTGATGGTCGACCATCAATTGACCACCTTAGTGTCCTCTGCCAATTGATGAGCTCCTAAACTTAAAGCACCGATGACAAAAGATCAAAATATGCTATACACCCCTTTTTTAAATTAAGGGTAATATTGTAATTTATTTTTGGTTCTCTTATCATCTATAAATAGGAGGTACTTTCATGTAGAATAATTTTTGGATCCCCCCACTAGTAACTTGTACTTTTTTTATAGAATAAATGAGTCCACGAGCCCGAGAAAACCCCCTTCACCCACGAGGGGGCAGGTCCTCGTCTTCACCTCCTCTCTCTCTTTCTCTCCCGCTCTCAATCTTCTTTCCTCAATCCCAACACTCTATCCCTTGGGCACGGTCTACCGAACATATTTGGATCCAGCAATAAGATAAAGAGAACTTTGTCTCTTCAAACTTAATTAAACAACTCTTGTCTTACCCTCAACTTAAATTAAATCTAATAACCATAAAAATCACACACATTAAATTTGAATGACAACATTACAACAAGTAGACTAAGTAAAACAAATAAAACCCTAGACGGCCATAAAAAGACAAGAAATCCCTCTCGATTTCTTGAATAAATACAGGAAGTCAAAGAGAGAGTTCCACAGACTTACACTAAGCAGACTCATTAAAACAAATCTCAATAAACAAACTTCTCATTCAGAATTGAGAAAAGAGTTTTCAAAGAACAAATTTCTTAATAAAAAAAAGGCAGATTACTAAGCCGATTGCTACAACAACGAAACACCAAAACTCGTTTAATGCCAATCCGGAAGGAAAAACCTAGTGAACTATTTAGGGACAACATAAAAACGAAGTGATTTTGCTTGAGAAAATGCTATCTAACGCCGAAAAACAAAAAAAAAAATCAGAAGAATGTAATACAAAACGATTCTCTCGATTGATAAGATGCTTACAAAATTGAAGAAAACCATTATTGAATCTGAGGTATCATCCTGAGCACGCTTGAATCTTTCCTCCTGTCTATAAGCTGAATCTTTGAATGAGAAATAAAGAGACGACGAATTTGCGGCAGCCGGCATGAGGAGCGCATTAGAGATCGAGAGGGAAAGTTCAGGAAGGCAGGGAAGGGGGAAGAACTGTCTCTTTGGCTGCGGAATTCACTTCTTATATAGAGGAGTTTTTAATCTTTTTATAATACAGAATTCTTAGTGTTCTTTATTAAAAAAAAAGCATAATTACATTTAGACCATCCTGAGCATTGATATTTACAAATAAACCACTCAGTTGATTTTTTTTTTTTTAATTTGGTAAAAATGAAAAATATGGCCTGGTGTTTTATCATGAATTTTGATATTTGAGTGAGAAGTTTAAAAATGGGTGAAAGATAATGATTTATTTCTAAATAGCAAGTTTAAGGACTATGTAATTTCACAATTTTAGATATGTGATAGCCCTTTTAAAAATTAAATATGAGTTACTTTTTGGTGAACCAACACACCAAATTTGATACTAAGAAGATGCAGCAGTCTTATGTAGATTTCATATCGATTATGTTATCAGTCCATTATGAGCCGGAGTATGCTTGGAGTAGTGGATTTGTAGAATAAATGGGAAGACTATAGCATATTTTCCATTGAATGTATCTAACTAGGTGTTTCAGGGATTGGTGGTGAAAGAGACACAGTTTACACTTGTTTTGGAAGGTTTGATTGGCAATAGAGGATATATCAAGGCGGGTTATGATTAAGTATTATAGTGATACGTAGGTTTCAGGCGGTGGTTGATCTGTGCAAGTTTATAATATGCCATTCATGCACGTTGGAGTGTTTCTTGTGCATAGTGTGACTGATTGAAGTGGAGACTTGTTATGACTTGAGTGAAGGTGATGTCGGGAAACTGATGAATGTCTCCCATGTTTTTTTATATTAAGTTGTTGTTAAAGGGATTGAATGGTGTCAGTTTTGAGGTTGGTTGTTTCTCGTGATGAGGTGATCATCAACATATATGGTTATATAGGATCTGTAAGAGTTTAGATAATGTTGAATAGCTGTCTCAAGGCTTATTTGTGCCCATAAAGCGATTTATGAAGAAGATACACGTGATTATGATTAGTTTTGTTTATAAATCCTTAGGGTTGTTGGATATATATTTATCTTGGATGTCTTCATATAAAAAGGAGTTATAGACATTGAGCTGTTTTATGAGCCAAGTTTTCAAAATGTTAGTGGATAGAAAGACACATATTGTGGTCATTTTGGCAATTAGGCTTAAGGTTTCAGTGTATTTTATGTTTTATAGTTGTTGGAAGCATTGGGCCATGAGGAGTCCAATATACCATATAATAAATACATCAAGTTTTAGCTTGGTTTTATAGGTCCATTTGCATCCAAGAGTTTCATTTGGTGGTGGATGAACTAAGTTCTAGGTGTCCTGAATTTGAAGGGTGTGAAACTCCCTACCCACATATTTATGTCATATTCATGTTTAACAGTTGTGTTATATGAACTAGGATCAAGCGGGTGATGGGTGGTGTGTGTCAAGTCAAAGGCTTATTTTGGTTTGAGAATATTTTTTGGGATATGGTTATCATGTGGTGACAGAAGAGTGTAATATTTTGGTCAGATGTATGTATTGATAAACAGTTGTAACAAGATTGAGTAGTACTTTAGAACATTGTTGTGCTTTATCATGGTTCTAATATATTTATAGATTGTGGTGTTAAAAATGATACGGGAATTGTAGTGGTCATTGTGAGAGATGTAATTGTAGTGTTGGAGATAAAAGCAAAAGTGAAATGTGGAGTGTTTGGTGTTATGGTTAGGTTTGATATTGGGTGGATGTTGTAAGGGTGAAGGAAGAGATCTTCTTGAAAGATTGCATGTTGAGTTATGTACATGCATCCCGCATGAGGGTGAAAACTTTTATAGCCTTTAGTGTTTTTAGCATGCTTAAGGAAGACACATTGTAGAGTGTTAGGAGTGAGTTTATTTGGGAAGAGGGGTCTTAGCTAAGGTTAGCATGCACAACCAGTGGGTTTGTGGTAGTGATAATCATGTTTGTTGTTGTATATTAATTGATATGGTGAGAGATTTTTTTGTTTGGGTGTGAGGAGGCAATATATTAGGTAAATGGCTCTAAAATGAATTTCAAACCATCCATGAGTGTGCCAATGGTTTGAATTAGATGTCAGTGATTATGTTCTATGACCACATTTTGTTGAGCATGGGGCATGTGGTTTCATAGACAACTCTGTGTTTCATGGAGAATGTACAACAATGTCTCGAAAACTCATCAATGAAAAATGCATAATATTTGTATCCTTTTTCTGAAATTTTTAGGGAGGGATCCCAAACATTGCTGAGGTGCAGTAAAGTTGTGTTGCAAGTGTTAGATCTATAAAATGTTGATTGATGATTTTTTGACAAATTGCAAGAAGTCCAATGTAGTTTGCCACTTGGGATACACATGAAGATTTTATTTTCAAACAATTTTGGATATGTTATAATAAGGAGCCTTCAGGATATGTAATTATATGTAGTGGTTGGTGCCTTAACATAAATGTGCCAAATGTTAGTATTGTTTAAAGAAGATTATTAGAGCAGCAATTTTGGCAGCAAAAAAAAAAATATTAAATAAGATTAAAGAACACTATAATTAGGTAAATTCCTGCATGATTTATAAATTTAAAATAATGTTATCCTTCTTATAATATTAATAAAAAAGTTTAGTTAATTAATTACAATAATTTTATAGAGTTTGATGGTTGTTAAATTCTCGGAATAAGAATTTTTTGTCGGTTGGGAAAGCTGAGTTGACAGATAATTGAACTCATCAATTTCATTATCTTATAACTGTGTAACACTGGCAAGATATATTTTTTAAAACTATTTTGATATTTATTTTAATAAGTTAAAAAAAAAATTGACCTTTCCTAATTGGTTGGGACTAATGCAACCGAAAAAAAAAAAAAAACAAAAAAAATAAAGAAGCACCACGCACACGCAAAGGAAAATAAAACGACGACGTGAACGGAACCCGCACACAAACAAAAGGACTATCCCACTAGTCAGATGCAAGTGTGATCAGAAAATATTCACGGGATAATAAAGACACAAAAAAACCTCAATAACACAAAAAAACAACAAAACAACAAGAAAAAAAGAATAACACCTGAACAACACGGAAAAAATAGATCCTTATGCTACCAGACATGAATTCATTGGACACCGCACGTAACTCTACGCGCGGAGACCTGATATAATA
The DNA here is from genome assembly GCA_003013225.1 of Phalaenopsis aphrodite. Classification (NCBI taxonomy): domain Eukaryota; kingdom Viridiplantae; phylum Streptophyta; class Magnoliopsida; order Asparagales; family Orchidaceae; genus Phalaenopsis; species Phalaenopsis aphrodite. Next base: position 304,840 of record NEWO01000713.1, read on the forward strand.
TTTTTTCAAAAAAACATGCTTGAAAAGAATATTATAGAAATCAAGATTATTTTTAATTAATCAGCTCAATTCAATCGTATGAACTAATAAGGAGTCAATCTAAGTGCTAATTATCATAGTTAAATTCTTTTGAAACCGTAATCATTTTTTTTTTGTATTACTATAATAAGTAATTAATTAGCTGACTTATATAAATATTAACATTTAAAAAAATGATATACAATCGAAAAAAAACAATAATTCATTAATAATTATACGAGTAATTTTTATTTAGCTTGAGTAATTAATATATAAACCTAAACAAGAATTAAATATGATTTTATATTTGTTTCTATATGAAAATGAATTAGAAATTTCCACTATTTTCTTATTTACAAAAAAAAAAAAAAAGCTATTTGATTCATGAATAAAACTGTAATGTACACCTGAACAAATATGTCATTATCTTAAGTTTAATGTTGAAAGGAAATAAAATAGAATTTATAATCTATGCCCAACAATAAATATTTAAAACAACATTATTTTCTTATTTCTTAATGATTGAGCTAATAAGTACTCTTCAAAACCATTGAGAAGTTTTTGCCTGGTCAGCCGCTGAGATGCCTGTGGTACTGATCGATATTGTGTGACATAATCTAAATGTCAACCTATCGACCCATCTCATGAAGCAGAAGATGAGAACATATGTTGTCACGCTAACCAAATCAGTTCGAGAAGAAGTATAAAAGTTGCTAAAGATAAGCTTCATTCGGGAGGTTCAATACTCAGAATGGGTGTCCAACATGGTGATGAGCTAAAAGCTTAATGACAAATGGCAGATGCGGAATAATTCTTGCTCTTCTCTCACGCTTTATTTTTTGGGCGTGACCTACAAAAAATTTAGGATTCAACACTAGCCTTTATTAATAAGTATATTGATCAGTGATATATTGAGTTAAGAGAGTGAAATTTAATTATAATTTATTACATATTGATACGAAATCAATAAATTTCCATCGTCCGACATGAATCCCAAGGCATTATATGGATCTCGAGGTTTTTTTTTTTTTTTTGCAAGAAACATTCAAACTTTGATTAAAAATAATCTAAAAGTTTGATTCCAGTAAGCTTATAATCAAACTAATTGACTCGATGAGACAGCCCCAATGGTACAAAAATTGATCTGATTCAAGTCCAACTAACTCCCCCAGATCAAACTAATAAACAACTTTTGGAAGCTTTACGGGCATAATTAAAAGGTCAAACAGATTTTAATATCATGATTATAGTCAAATCGAGTGTTTCAATAAGACAAGCCCAATATCGCTTAATTCTAACATTCTTAAGGCATTAAATGTCCATTGAACATCGTTCAGCCAAGGGAATCTATCTGGGTTGTCTGATCAAGAGTGATCTAAAATATTTCTTTATTTGTAATATGTACTTTATAAATAGAGCTCTACCCCCTCTCATGAGAAGATGATCTAAACTCTGAGCAAGAAGGAGTTGCAACTCAGCATCTTGAATCCAAATCCAACCATCTCTTGTCATCGTCACCTTTGATTGTTATCAACTCTACCGGTCACAGTCGCTCATAGTCGACCTCCTGCACCTACAGCTGTCGATCACCATCTTCCTCTTACTCATGAATTTGCTGGTTGCCGCCTTCTAGCAGACTCCTTTTGCTCCCGCTTCAGCCAACTCCGACCTCCACCGCCTCCCATAATTGATGTTGCCTTCGACCAGCTTCGCCCTGCCGCCGCCAACCAACTCTGATCACAACCTACCGAGCACTGACAGCCATCATCAGCTATCACCTACTCCTTGCAGCAAAGCCCTTATGAAGTCACAATTTGTGCTATGAAAACTTAGTGATTGTTGTGGAGTGGTGAAGCACATCACATACAGTGTAACAATGTACCCCATATACAATATAAAAATGCCTCTAAAAGATGCTTTAACAACGCGCCCCATCTACAGTGCTACGACACCTCTCGAAGTGACAATACACCCCAAAGATAATGACTTTCTATGAACTCTTAAAGCTCTCTACACGCTTCTCTGACTCTTATAGCCTACATACGTCATCATAGTTTATCACTATGGCCTACGTGAACAACTATAACCTATATGACTCACAGCTTTTACAACTCCCAATTTCTGCCTCCGCGGCTTACGGACGTCACCACAGCTCTCCACTACGGGTTACTTGGTTCACAGCTCGTGCAGCTCCCGAATCTGAGTCATTCGATATACAGACGCATTACAACTCATCACTACAACCTATGTGACCAATCTTGCAGCTCCTAACTTTGACCCCCATAGTCAAAGGATGTCATCATAACTCGCCATTATGTCTCATGTGACCAACTGTGACCTACGTTGCCCACAGCTTTTGCAGCTTCATAATATGGCCTCTATGGCCAAATGATGCTTCCAAAGCAATCGTCTGTGGCTCACATGGCCAGATATTATTATGACTTTCAACTATATTTTGTACGACTAGCTAGCGCTACAAATACAGCCTACAATATTCACAGCAGACCACTGCCTCCAAAGCACTTGACTACGACTCTTGCAGCCTACAATCATCGAAAACTACATTCATTACAATCACACTACAACTATTATTCATAAACCCATTGCAATGCATTTACAATGAACATATTTGTAACTCTTTTTTCTCTAATGTATGTAAATAATGGACATGTATCCTCACCGTTCATAAAAGATTATTTTAACTGGGTCAGACCCCCCCCCTGACTTATTTCACTTTTCTAAGATTTTTCATGTAAAAATTGTGTTGTCTTCTTCTGCTTAATTCTCTTTTATTATTTACGTGTGTGATGAGTTTTCGTGCAATATTAAGATGTTAAATTTATTGCTCTATCACCACGGACCTTCCCACACACATCAAATATCATTTTTAATTCTAAATTTTCATGATTAACTAATCCTGCATGAAAACTACATTGATTTGACTATCAAACTATTAAAACTCATCCAACATCCTTTAATGCTGGCATTTAAAAAGCAAATTGTTTTTTAAACTAAATATTGTACAGCTATCAATGAACCCTTCAGCAAATTGATAATTTTAATAATTATATTTATTAATATTAATGTGGCCTGGTGGATATTATTATATATTTAATCAAGAAGTGATAAATTTCATTTATATCTCTAATTCACCAAGTCAAACCGTATGAATCGAATTTATTAAATCTCAAATGAGGTTAATTAACATTCTAAATAATCATTAAATCGGGATTATTCCATCCAATTAATTAATTACTTCAATTTTTTCACTAAAGCGCCCACTCATTAGCTATTTTCTTTTCCCCCTCTATTTTTTTTTTTCCTAATTTTTAAGAGTTTAAGAAAATGAATAACTGGATTGTCTATTGTCTCTATTTGCTTAGGAATTTGGCTTCTTCATGATATGAAAATTTGCGTACATAAGACGTACGCAGAGCTGCGTACGTCTGAAACCTGCAAACAGGTTACAGGGAGGATTTCAGGAGGTTATAACCGCGTTATACATCCTGTAACCTCCCTGTAACCTACCTGTACCTTCGAGTAAGTTCCGCGCTTCTGCGTAATTCTGTTTTCATATATAGATAGGTTACATGGAGGTTACAGGGTGTATAACGCGATTATAACCTCTTGAAATTCTCCCTGTAACCTGTTTGCAAGTTACAGACGTACGCAACTCTGCGTACGTCTTATGTACGCAATTTTTTTTCCTCTTCATGATACCTTTTTTTCAGGCTTTAAATAATAAATGTAGCATTAGTATTTTTGGCTAATTCAATCCTAATATCAAAAGATTCATAATCCCTAAATGCCAAACACATTATGGAACAAAATAAAATTTATTAAAACAAGCATTATGGAACAAATAAATATATTATTAATTCTTTTTAACAAATTTTAAAATCCATTTATTAAGTACATTGCATGGCCAATGTTAACTTGATTTTAAGTTGGACGGATTTAAATATTGTTGTTGAATTCTAATTTGTTCGTGAATCACAACTAAAGAATACAATATAACATAGGAGAGAGATAGAGAGAGCGGGGAAAGGTATGCACGGTGATGTACAATAATTTGAAAGAGGTTTGTAACACTTTATTCATATATGAAAGGGAGTACGATATGTAAAGTTATATTTATGTTGCTGCTTTAGCAGGGGTTGTACATGATATTATAAGTATTTGCCCAAAGCTCAACTGTTTTAAGGCTGGGCTAGTTAGACTAGAGAACCCTTGGTAAGCGTTGTCGGTCGGCTAAGCTAGAGAGACCCATCGGTCTCCCTGATCCGATAAGATGTTAGATGGCTAGGCTTGATAATGTAGGCTAATTGGACTTTTACTGGCAAAGCAACTAAGTTGTATCTATCAGTTAATCAAGTTGGGTTGCCGACCCTCGATCCTTGATAAGGAGCTCTTGTCTGCATGACTGAGCTAAGTAATTGGATAGAGGTTGAATTACCGTAATCTGATTTAGTATTCGCCTCTAGAGTGATGACTTAGAGTTACACCTTCTTGATGACGTTTTGGAAGATTGTTGAATGCCTCTTTCTTAGGGAATTGCAGGACTCAAGGAATTAGCTTTCTCTTCGGGTCATTTTCATCACTGGGAATGGCTTGAATCTCCTTTGCATTTCTTCCAATCAAATTGTTCGTTTGCCTCAGTTAATATTGGCCAAGATGCTTCTGATCGGATACTTAGGTCTTCAGGTCTCCTATTGATGGGTCATTTTTTGACAAACCTTGTCCCGAGATTCATGTCGGCACTTTTTCCATATAAAAAATAAAAATAAATAAATAAATGTAGTTGATAACCAAAATTAGTAATAAATGATTGAAGAAATTCCTCCTTTGAACCACAACGTTGAATGCCTGCCTTTTGGACACCTATAATGCTGTTTAGGTCAGATTTATGAACAAATAAAGAACAAAGCCTACAGCAAAATGAGGGTGATAAAGTATTCTGTATATATCTTATATGCAAGAAAATATATGATTCGATTTAACAAAATTAGTTTTAATGATTTTTTTATGTTATTTAAAAATAAGTGTTATATAGCTAAATATATTAAAAATTAT
>NEWO01000714.1:0-26184 GCA_003013225.1 Phalaenopsis aphrodite
AAGTAATCCTATAGGGATTCTTCTTGAATTCTTTTATAATGATCTTTACCTACTAAATGCTAGAGGTTAAGATCAATATGTGGAATTTCAAGTTGAGTAAATATGAGAGTTTTTGAATTTCTAATTATGGGGGTACCTTTTCTAATTTTCTAAGACTAGTCAATAGGAAAGTCCTATGGCTAGACCTAGGCTGCTAAAGAAGTTTTTAGACCTCAACCAAAAGTGAGGTCAACATACAAGAATACAAAGTTTCTTTGAAATTCAATTTTAGTGCTTGGACTAAGCCAAATATTCTTTTAATTTTTTACAATGAGTAAATATGATTTTTATGCACAATGTGAAATTAATTTTGTCAATTTTTTATAATTATATAATTTACAAAAATTAACGCAAGATATATACACTTAAGTAAATATAGAAATTTACAAAATTATTCAAGCCATCAAGTTATTTTTTATAATCTTCTCTCACCATAAGAAACCTACTAAAATGATTCCCATAATTTTCCAAGTGATATTTTAATTTATATAATTAAATTAAGCTAAAATGACCACTTTAGCTTGAAAATTAAGGTTAGAAGCATAGAGATATCCCTTGATCTTAGAAAAATCAGAGGACATAGTCTCTGTCATGAGGAACAAACCTTCAAAATTTCAAGCCTTGGTGAGCAATGTTTGATCAGAATGAATTAAAATACTTCAGATGGTATTTAATTCATTAAAAATTAGGGAATAAGAAAAAAAATAATATTTTTTGTCCACATTATTCTCCTCTGTTTAGTGAGCAAGAGGGTATTTTCTTTTATTTTAATGATTTTTCTAGAGAAAGATATGGATTTTTGAAGTTCAGATATTATAATAAATTCAGAAAACCCATATTTTTCAACTTATCTATGCGGCACAAACTCATCCTTCGGCGGCTCCAGACTCACACGCGGGGTGCTTCCATTCATTGTGCTTTCCACCTAGGCATGCCACGTGGCTCGCAATTCACACACCAAGAGTTTGTCCGGCTCGATCTCCTCGATTGATTAATTAAACACGTGATCGGACAACTCCCTATTATCGTCCTCAAGTGACCTAACCCGTAATCCATTCACACTAAAACCTTATGATCTCTGTCTAGAGTCAACTAAGTCACATGGAGTTTGTTTTCAAACCTTCATCTACTAAAGATGAAAAGATCTATATGGTTAATCGAGTATGAAATCAAGTCATTACAAATGGAGAATCAAAAGAAGCTCAGGCTATGGTTAGAGCTCAATACCTTTGTCTGAGAGGGGAAGCCTCAATCAGATAGTTGTGGTAGCTTCAATTAGATCCAACAAACCTTCGAGTGAAGTCTCAAGCCTTGATGAATTTTCTAGGTATTATTTTGATCAAACCCGATTTAAAGTGTTGGTCTAGAGCTAAGTTAGAAGTTTTTTGAGAGAGGGATTTTGTGGGGGATCAACTCCTTTCACTGTGGAGATGGTGTGTGTGAAATTAATTGGATTTTGGTCCATTGTAGAGCTGTGGAGGAATGTGTCCTAGTTTTAGCTTGATTTTGAGCTCAAAATTGAACTCCCATAAAGGGAACCAGAGGGGGAAGATGGTTGGCTTGAGCTTAAGAATGCTTGGAGAGTCTCTGGTGAGATTTGGCAGAGTTTCCCAAATATATGGAACTCTCCCCTTTTTCCACTAGAGCCAATTGATGAGTGCAAAGAGCTACTTAGGTGGAGGGCTGAGGAGCTCTGAAGAGAAATTAGGATGAGCTGGCCACTAGAGTTGAAATTTGGTTTGATTTAGGGGTGGTGGTTCACAATTTTGGCATTTTACAGTGAGAAGGGTGGCTGGCCAAATCAGGGGAGGTGGTCAGGTGAGCCAGTGGGAGGTTTAATTATTGTTTACGTCTAATGGTTGGTGATGATGGTGGGGATATTTTGGTTTAGAACAAAAAATGGGATAAGATCCCTTAAATTAGGGGACCCTTGGTCAATAGCTCACCAAACTGGTTCAAGGTGGTTTAGTCTGGTCAATAGAGTGTGCTTAGTGGCTAGGGTAACATCAATTTGGTGACTTTGGCATGGCTAAGTCAATTTTAGGGAAGGGGTTCAATTTGGGTTAAATGGCTAGAAGTTGGGTTTGGGTTAGGCTAGCCACAACATTGAGCTAAATTTATTGATCAATATTTTTTATATGACTGCCAAAGAGTGTTTGGAAGAGAATTGGGGTGGTTTTGAGTTGATTTGGGAGTTTAATTTGGAGGATTTTGGTCATTTAGTCCATTTGGGGTGTTGGATTGAACTTGGGTTTATGTTAGGCTAAGGTTGAGTTAGGTCCAAATTTATGGTTCAAAATGGCCTAAAGGAATGTCATAAATAGTTTTCAACATATATTGGGTGTCAATTTTGGGGTTAAGGCATTCAATTTGGTGGAATTTGGAGACAACCAATTTGGGGCAAATTTGTAGATTTTCAATGTGGATTGAAATTGAATGAAATTGAGGCTTGACCAAGGCCAATTGAAGGTCCAATTTGATGTGTAGGATTTTTAGGAAGAATTTAGGATTTAAATTGGGGTAATTGATTGGATCATATGGTTCAATTACGTGAGATTAAGTCATAGGGTCAAAATTGGGGGTTTGATTTTGATCAAAATTGAGCTCAAAGCATGGGTCAATTAGGCTTGGATTTGGTTTGAATTGATCATATGAAAGATTAATTTGAATTTAGAATTGAAATTTGTGAGGATTGGGGCCAAATTGAAGGATATGTGAGGTGAATTTGAAGAGATCGGACCTTTAAAGGCAATTTGGGGTTCCTTTTCTAGTTTTCTATGAATAGTTATCAGGAAAATCCTATGGCTAGACTCTGGGCTACTAAAGAGGGAAAAATAAACCTCAATGAAAAGTGATGTCAACTAATGGACCCCAATAAGGTGTGGAGTGCTGGGCAAGCACATCCCGCGTATTGGTGTTGACCGACGAGATCAACAAAACCAACACAGACTCTTAAGTCAACAGACCTAGAAGAAGTGTAGAATCGAGTGCTATTTGTTTCCATTGGCGAATTATTAAGTGAATATCCAATTGAAATCAAGGAGTCGAAACTCTTGCTGGGGATTTGAGAGTGGGTTCTAAATTATCAAGTTTTAGGTGTTTTTGGAGGGTGAGAATCAGTATTTAGGTGCTCACCTTGGGATAGGAATTGAATTTTAGGTATCAATCCCAAAAAGGAGAGTCAAAATTTAGGTGCCGACCTTTAAAGGAGTGAATCATAATTTAGGTACTTACCCCTAGAGATAGGAATCATAATTTAGATACTGATCTCAAAAGATAGGAATCAGAATTTAGGTACTGATCCCGAGATGGGATTTGAAATTCAATTATAAATCCCAGAAAGAGAGAGTCAAAATTTAGATATCGGCCTCAAAAGATAGGAATAAGAATTTAGGTACTGATCCTGAGATGAGAATTGAAATTTAAGTATCAATCCCAGAAAGAGAGTCGGAATTTAGGTACCGACCTTAAAAGGAGGGAATTGATTGCACGAGAATTTGTGTAGTTTAATAATAATGATGCAATGTAACCCAAACTATAATGTAATTTTAGTGAAATTAATTTATCTTTAAAAACCTCTTTTAAAATCTTAATTCTCGTTTACATATAACACAAGTATATGTATCGTTCAAGTAATATAGGACTCTAATGGAGTCCTAGATATCAATCCCACAGGGAAGCTGGAAATATATATAAGGTAGCTAATTATATTCTATCATAAATAAAAATAAAAATAAAAACAAAGTAAAGTGCAAAGTTTGAAATTAAACTACTCAAATGAAATGTTTTTAAATATGCAGATGTACAACTATAACAGTAAATTAAACTAGATAATAAACTTTCAAAAGTAAATTACTGAAATAAAATAAAGGTTTTTATAGATGAAAAGTTCAAGTATGAGAAAACATCCTTCCTATTATAATGAAAATATGGCTTGTGAAGAAATTGAAATCATTTGAAAAATATATTTAAAAATTATTTTGTGCCAAATAGGAGAAATTATATTCTCTACCCTCTTCCGAGCGCTATAAAGAACATTGACTAATCCAAAGTTTGGTCCCTAATTTCGTGGTTAGGTTGGGAGGATATCGGTTGTCACTCTAGAGCTCCCACTACCCCCTCCCTTGATAGCTAACATGCTTGCATTAGTTTCCAATCAACTGAACCAAATTAAAAATTTTAATATGTCACCTTAAAATCTTTCAATTCTACATCCAACAAAGTTTATTTCTCTATTTATTTGCAGCCAATCCTATGGATGAAATACTCTCCTATGAAATCAAATGTGATTCTCCTTTTGTTGTAGAAATCATATCCCATTTTCAGAACATATAATTCTCAACACATTTTAATAATTCAATTGGCCATATCAAAAAGTAATTGAAGATCGGAGTTCAAATCATCACAAATTATTGACATTTAAAACCATAGAAAACAAAATCAATTCTTCAAAAAACCATTTCTTCAAAGTAGAAAAAAGGATAAAGAAGACTACTCAAAATTCATGAGAATGATACGATAAAAGGTGGATTTCATATATAAAAATAAGTTTACAAACAAAAGAAATGAAAAGTACAACTTAACTCACAATCCTTTCCAAGCAAATCCTTAGAAGTTCTCTCCAAGCCTTTCCCTCTTTACAATCTCTCTCAATTCTCTCTTAGAAATGTAATGAAGAAGAAATCTCTCACCTTCCCTCTCCTCTTACAACCCTAGAAGAAAATCTCCTCCTTTTTCTCTATCTAACTCACACATATCCTCTCTCTCTCTAACTTTTTTGTCCCCCCTTCAAAGTCTCTTTAGAAGTTCCCTTTTGTTGGCTGCCTCTCCTCTCTGAAAAGACTCCAATTCCCTCCAAAGTTCAAAAGTCAAAACTTTGAATTTCAAAAGATGTGCCTCCATGATCCAAGAGTAAAATCTCTTCAAATTGGAACCTTCCAAAGTGTCTACATGCATTGAATCACTCCATGGGGTGCTTAGAACAAGTGTCCCTTTGAAAATTTGTGCAAAATTCATCTTGAACCATGCGAGATTGGTGCATCATGCACCGGCGCTTTGGATTTTGGCGCATCATGCACCAAACCCCAAAATTGGTTGTTTTTGTTCCAAATCTTGCTCGTTTTGCCATCTTTTGTTCCAAATGCCTAAAAATGGTATACCTATAAAAAAAACACAAAAATACATTTATTTAAAGTGTAATATCACCAAAAATAGACATAAAAAAGGTATTTAAAATAATATATAACTATATGGGTTAGAAATCAGAATTTAGGTACTGACCCGAGATGGGAATTGAATTTTAGGTATCAATGCCAAAAAGAAAGTCAGAATTTAGGTACCGACCTCAAAAGATAAGAATCAAAATTTAGGTACTGATCTCGAAAAGAGAATTGAAATTTATGTATCAATATCAGAAAAAGAATCAGAATTTAGGTGCCAACCTCGAAAGATAGAAATCAAAATTTAGGTATTGATCCCAAAAAAAAGAATTGAAATTTAGGTATCAATCTCAGAAAGAGAATAAGAATATAGGTACCAACCTCATAAGATAGAAATTAGAATTTAGGAAATGATCCCGAAAAGAGAATTGAAATTTAGGTATCAATCTCAGAAAGAGAATCATAATTTAGGCTTCAATCTTAGAAAGAGAATCAGAATTTAGGTACCGACCTCGAAAGATAGAAATCAAAATTTAGGTACTGATCCCGAAATAAGAATTGAAATTTAAGTATCAATCTCAGATAGAGAATCAGAATTTAGGTACCGACCTTAAAAATAGAAATCAAAATTTAGGTACTGATTGATACACCTAAAATATATAGTATTTTTAGACACATTTCTATATCTATTTTTGAGATATTGCATTATAATGGAAGGTATTTTTGTGTTTTTTTTAAGGTACAGGTAAAAAGGTGAAAAATGCTTAAAGGAGTGAAGAAGGATCAAATTTGGAGTAAATAGGTGAAAAATGTGCAAAAGTGTTTTGGCGCCTAAGCGTCAAATCTGGCGCTTAAGCGTGGGGTAAACATAGAAGGCTGCGCCTAAGCGCCAAAGGCCCCGCGCTTAAGCACCAATGACAGTTATTGGACGAGTAAATTCATCTTTTACAAATTTTTAAGAGGTTTTCTGAGACACATATTGGCTTAATAGGTGGTTACAACCACCATGGATGAAAATTATCATGAAATGATGCATCTCTTAGGGAAATACATCGAATCAAGACACATTTTGAAGAGATACCAAGACACCTTTTCGAAAATTATAAAAGAAAGAAGATTGGGACTTTGAAAGAGGTCCTGAAAGTACTAGAAAAGTTTTAAAAGTTCAAAGATTGGGGAGTTAGTTGGAGAAATTTTCAGGCACCACATATTTATCCTCTTTTTTATTTCTAGTTTTATATTGAGAGTATTGTAAAAGAGAAGAGATTCAAAGGAACTTCAAGAGTTTGGTGGAGGACTTGAGATAAGTTTTTATCTTTTATTTTAGACTACTTTTGGTTCTAATTGAGACTTTTTGTTGGTTTGACAATGATTTCTACTTTTAAACTAAAGTGAGGTTTTATTTTCTTCATAGATTTTGATTAGTTCTTTATCTTTCTTCTTAAAATGTTAAGTAATTAAGTGTTGGATGAAAGTTGTGGAGAGTATTGATCTTTAATGTTAGAAGAACTTGTGATGATTTAAATCCATGTACTTCATTTAATTCTTGATTTGACCAATCCAGATGTTAAAATTTATTGTGAGAACATGTAAGAATCGAGATGGTATTGTCTCAATCAACAATTGGAAATAATCACATGAGGTTGTATGAATGAGAATGTAGTTCATATGATTGAGTGCAAATAAATAGCGAAATATTCATTGATGGGTGTAGAGTTGTCACAGGTTAAAGCCCTCAACTTGGTTTATTATTTTAGTGTTTTGATAGAGAATTTGTGATGTTGAATTCGTAGATATGTGGTATGTTATAGGGTTGACATTGGTGAAAAAAGATTTGTGAGACTTTGAGATATTTTGTGCAGAATGTAAAATTCTGCGGGGGTGTGAAGAAAACTAGTGTCAACAAGGATAGTCGTGTTGCGCGAGCAATAAGTAAGAGACCTCGAAATTGATAGAAATAACTCAACAGATTTATTTTCTTTTCTTTTTTTTTATCACATTTAATTATCAAAATATATTTTCAAAATTCAATTTTTGTTGGTTGATTTTTTAAAAGAGTATCTTTTTTGAACTTTTATTATTATCAAATTTTTATTATTTTGTTCTTCGTTCATTGTAGCTCGGAACCAATGCATGGTTCTAGGGCTCTTGATCTATCACACAAAAGGGAAATTCAAGAAACAGACTAATTCTGAAACAAATTTCATTAATATGCTTCAAACAAGTGTTACAGATTGAACATAGGTCGAAGCATCAAAAGGTACATTATGTTGAACGCATCAAAAGTACAGCTGAAAATATCTTCGTGCTGAACACATATTATAAGCTAAACATATCTGACACATATATCATCACATCTGTTGCACCAAAATGTGTTACATAAAGGTATCCCCTGACTATCCATCTTCGGTGAGGTGAGTTCCTGATCAAGCTGACCTACTAAGCCATGCTCCAAGATAAGAGTTTCCTTTACACGTACTTAGAGGTGCAACCCTCTCATAGCTTGTAAGGTTATAGTTCTTCTAACTCCGGATCTGGTCAAAATCCATATGGCATCTTGTTTCTATCCATTCTTTTGAAAGTTACCGACACCCTGCGGTGTCGTACCCCTAAAGTGTAGTTCTTGGCCAGGTCTACTCCATTTCCCTTGAGAATCAATACTGAACCCACTAGTAGTGGAATTTCCACGGATCCTCTGAACTCTCCAAGGCCAATTACATATATTTCTTTCCCGAACAAAATATTGCTTTTGCTCATGAAGGAGACCGTGCAAAAAGGTCTCACAAAATCATGATGGTCTATATGTGGGGGAATGTAATCGCCTTCACCGTAGATATTGATGATGCAGTTGCTAAGGACGCAATTGACTGGAAGTATGCTCTACCTAACCATCCTCTTGATCATCCACTTTATTATAGGAGGTAATAGATCCACTTTATCATTTCTTAAAATCCCCAGGGGATTTCTTTGTTTATCTTTGGTAAAGTTATAACAACAACCACATTGGATGATGATTCTTTCTTTTCCATGCATCCATTTTTGTGGTTCAGAATAGGTCCTTTCCATCAAAAGACCAGCTCAACTCCTGTCTCTCGGGTCAAAAATGCAGTTAAGAATGCTCCTTTCTTCACATTCAGAGAATACTTTGGTATACAACTCCAGACCTTCCAGTATATTCACTAATCTTCCTTGAACTTCTACATAAAATTCAAATTCCCTTTTCTTCACTTTACTCATTTTTTTCTAATTCTGCCATGGTAACCACAGGCCACTATCGAGGGCACTTCTTCATTTTAATACCAGCAGGAATTCATGCTTGTGTTGTCTCTGTATGCAGTGGAATACATGATTCCCCCATTGAGTGATTGGTGATCTGAAATCTGCTATCGGTGGACGTATATTCTACCAGAGTGTTGAAACGCTCTAGGTGGAGGACATTACAGTTTGGGAATTCCACAAACCCCCCTGTAGCTAGTATCCGTGTGGAAATCTTGGCGTTGCACGTTGGGAAACCCGTGCAAAAATCATCTGAAACTTCTAGTAGGATCGACTCTGTAGTGAACTCGGACTCATCCTTTGTGGCATGCTGGCTGGAGGAAGTCTCTCTCATGCATAAATCATAGATCTCTCCCTCGGGAATCAGAGTAAGCAAGTTTTCCTCCTCCTTTGGGCATCTTCTTTTGTCAAGTAGGAAAGCTCTTTGCCTTCAGCGATTGGCATTTCTTCATTGAGTCCTTCGTAACGGTGCATCAGACAGTCTCTCATCATCAACCGTGACTAGTTTTTGGTTGGTGCAGTTATCATAGATCGCAGATGACTAGTCCCCTCCATCAAATCTTGTTGTATTACCACTTTCTTCCCCTTCAATAAGGAATCATCCTTGCTGCTGATCTTTAATAGTGACCATAACCCCTCTTTTTCTCGATGGTTGACCACGTCCATCAGGGGACCCTCATAGTCTACATCGACTTGACCAAAGTCCATGTCGAAGCCTATGATGCCACCCTGCGGTACCCTTTCCTTGTCAAGTGCGAGATTCCAACCATCCTTGAAAGCAAAAATCAGCCTCTGTCCTGACATTTTTTCTGCAGACGACGAGAAAAACATCAGCGCGTTGAAATTTAGCAGGAACAAGAACAAAACAACATGTTTATTAGACAAAATTTTAGTTTGTATCGGTGTGAAGATCATTTATTTACATATATATTTTTTGTTTAGTTTAGTAAAACATCAAACTTAAAAGTAGAAAAGAGAAAATTGAAGTATGTAACTTCAAAAGTTTTCATTTTATTGAAGTTAATTTTATTACAAAATTTTTGGATCCGGTCACAGACGTTTGGCTAGTTAAATAACCCTAGATTAATTAAAATTTCAATTCAAGCAATGTCAAGTTGCATAATATGTCTTCAATTATCGTCCTTTGATTGACAACATGGGTCTCTCACCTTGAAATCCACCAGTTGGTAGGCTCCTTCTACGTAGACATTTTCTATGAAAAATAATCCTTCTCATGTTGGCTCAAATTTTCGACCTACCTTGCGGCGTGCAAGAATAGGCCTTTTGAGCACGACAATGAGATCACTAACTTTGAACGTTTTTGAGTGAACTAATTTGCTCCAAATACTTTTCTGCTTCTAGTTGTTTTCCTTCGAGACTTTCCAATTCTTCAATTATGAGTTTTGCTCTTTCTTCTATTATAAGTTGATTGGCAATAGTGACTCTGAGAGATGGCGTCTGAACTTCTAGTGGTCGCACAACCTCGGACCCGTACACAACTGTGTAGGGTACACATTGAGTTGGTTTTTTGAACGTTGTTTGGTAGGCCTACAAGGCTTCTAACAGTTTGTTATGTTAATCTCTATTATTTTCTTCCATTTTCATCATTAAAATCTGTACCAGTGTCTTGTTGAAAGCCTAGGCTAGGTTATTTTCCTTGGGATAATAGATCATAGAGTATCTCCAGTTTATCCCGTGCCGCTGGTCGAAATTTTTGTTTCTTGTGCTCTTAAAGGGTGTCCCATTATCCAATTTTTTCTATCGAACCTATTATGTTTGTGCCCCAACAGTCAAATGGACATGAGGTAATGGTTGGGTGTAACACATTAGGAGGTTAGTGCAAGACCACCACATGCACTTGGCACTAATGACATCTTCTGGTTATATCCATGAATCGAACGTCATTGCTAGCCAACAATATCCAAGTCTCTTGATCTTTATTTTCATCTTTGGCCCTGACCCACACATTCCGGCATGTACTTCTTTGATAATATTCTATGTCTCTGCTCTACTTAGACGTCGTATCCACATCTGATTGAATGATCTTCTCTGGAGGACATCACCCACTAAAACGTACGACATAGAACTTCTTATGATGTGGTGCGCTGCTGACTTGTCCTCTGACAGATTTCCAGTTTGCAAATATTCTTTTAATGGTTTATGCCAATCTTTGTTGATATCAGTAATTGCAATCATTGTCCATTCAAGGAAAAACCTGTCTTCGTTGTACCATAATGTCAATGGAATCTTCTGGGGGACATGCCAATTCTTTTGCAAGTTTTGCTAAAGCATCAGCATGAACATTATATCCCCAAGGAATGTCATAGAAAGTTACATTGGGGATCTATCTAATAGCTTCATGGTGTGTCAGTGGTATTCTGCTAACCTTGGTTTTAAAATCTTGTATTGTCCGACGACTTGTTGAATGACAAGTTGAGAATCACCATAGATGGCAATATGTGTTTAATCCATTAAGATTATCATTTCCAACCCGATAATTAAGGCTTTATATTTTGCTTTGATGTTGGTACATGGCTCTGTCAAGTGATAGGAGAATCTCATCATGCCCTTATCTGACGTGACCAAGATCAAACCAATTACTACTTTGCCTAGTACAACTGTTCCCGGTTCTTTATCATTTCTAGCTAACGAAGCTCCATCAAAGTACATTTCTCAGCATTGTGCACTGGAGAATTCCATTTCTAATACATGTTCATCTAGTAGTTCATCATTAAGAGGGGACCCAGTTTGAAGTGGGTGTGCAGCGAGAAAATCTGCTAAAATCTATCATTTGGTAGCACAGAGGGTAACAAAAGTTATAACAAATTGCAACAAAATCATCGATCATCTTGCTAGACATTCACAGAGTGTTGTTAGGACATCAAATATTATAACATATTAACTTTTGAAATTAGAGTTACCTTATGAGAAAGCATGTAATTTCTGAGCTTCTGGGTAACGAAAATCAAACCTAGACAATGTTTCTCAATAGGCAGATACCTTATACAATTCAGTATTAGACAATGACTCAAGTAGTAGAGTGTGTTTTCCTTACCCTTATCATTGACTTGGGCTAAGAGGACTCCAAGAGAGTCATCTATAACTACGGTGTATAGTATAAAGGTTTTTCCGAGATAGGGGCTGCCAAAACAGGAGGTGTCATTAAATATTGCTTAACGTTTGTCGGTACTATTTTTGGTTGGAGGGAGTGTTGCCCGTAAGAAGCTGTCGGCCACCAAAATCAAAATTTCGTCGCCTGCTTCGGAAGGACGTTTTAATTTACATATATATTTAGTTTTAGAAAAATATGAAATCAAATTGACCTCATATTTTTCGTAGTTTAAAAGAAAGAGCACTATACTTCAAATCTTGTATCATCCAGAAGGATAAACACAAGACTTGAGGATGAAGCTCGATCAAATAAACTAAGGAACATATGACATTTATTTGATCTGTGAAACATTTGTATTTTCCAAAAAGTTCCCTTATTTAATATAAAGAATTATATAGGGTTTATATTAAGCTGGGTTCGGATATGCTTCCTATAAGGACAAGCCCCTATAGTTAATTACATCTTAAATGACCAAAATCACACAAGAAGACTCTTGATAAAAATCAAGAAATGTTATCTTCAAAGAGTTTCAAAGGGTAGGACTTTTCAATGAGATTAGACGTAGAGGTGTGAAAAAGGATTGGTTCAAATTTGGAACATTTTATTGTAAGCCCAAAGGAGGAACAATTAGAGGGATGTCATGGATCTAGAGGAGAACCTCAGTAACTTCCCCAGTTATCCTAATGTTTGGCTTTAGTTTTGAGTAGAAATATTTAGGTGTTTCATCCTATCAATTTTGTTACATAAGGCTTACATTCGTGTGAAACTATCACAAAAATAGCCTAGAAGATGTGAGGGTTTAGATCATGACGGATGATGACCTCAAAGTCCTAAGACGAGTTAGGGCTTATGTTGTATAGTAGGGCTCTATAAAGGCCTAAAGATAAGGTGAGGATTTATGTTGCATAAGCAAGCAACCTCAAAGTCCTATGGCTTTGTTGATTATTTCTAAGGAAGGAAGAATGGTTTAGCTGGCGAAGAGAGGTTTTACTGTTGAAGATGGTCGTGCTGCCCGCCATGCTAGCTCTAAGCCCTTGCTGCGACGAGTTTGAATTTTCTAGTGTGTCAAGTTATGATGTCAAATCAGGTGGCCTTATGGTTGAATTCTTAAAATTTTTTTAGGGGCTTGTTAAAGTTGATTAGAGTGACACCGGTTAGGATCCTACGGTTCTCTCGTTTTGGCACCACTATCTTCTATTGGATTCACTTAGTCCAAATGAACTTACTAAACTCAACTTAATGAGTTTAATAATTTCATTTAGTCCGTGGGAAGCCTCATTAGCAACCATAGGTTACCTCCTTCGAGGAATTCTCGATCATCTGATAGAGGCATCTTAATTTAGTTGTAATTGTAGTTTTTTTTTATGTTTGTGATTAAATTTTGAGCTGTTTTATATTTTGAATGTTGTGGCGGTGAATTTTATCTTGGTTGATTTAAGTTTTAGTTTTGGTTTTGGTTTATTTTTTTATGTGACTATCCTAATAGTTTTAGTTTCAATGCAGGGTGACATTTTTGTTTAGCATGCAAGTTTGTATAAGAACCAAAGTGTAGCATAAAAGAATAAGAAGGACAATGCTAAAAAATTGTAAAACCGTACCTGGCGAGTCTTCTCGTTCCACCACCTAAAACTCAAAAGGTATGCTAAGGCAGTTTATATGAAACGAGGAAGTAAAATTTTGATGACCTACCTAACCTTAGGTCATATCTTGGTGGGTCCTTATTAATTTGATTAAGGATGATATTTGTCAAGAAAAACATATTAAACTTAGTAGCTCTCTGAGGTATCCAACAGGTTAAGAGAAAGAAGTAGGTCCATGTTTCCTCTTATCACCTGGTGAGAAGCCTAGAGCTCATTTAAACTTATTATGTTGCTTAATAATTCATCATATGCACACCCTAATGCTCAATGAACATTGATGTATCAATTATCCCTAAGAGTAAGGTAATTATCATTTGTAATTTAATTTTGGATATTATGTGGGTGAAGACCCTTAAAGAGGCAATTTAGTGTTATTGGAACACTTAGCCAAATTTTGGTCCTAATTGGGCTTGTAGTGTTTGAAAGATGTTTTAATTTTTAATTGTGTTTGTTTTTCTAATCTTCATTTAATCAGTCTTGATTTAACTTAGATTTCTACTAAGCCCTTAAGAGCTAGGTGAGTGTCTTAATTAGTTTTGAAAATGTTACGCTTTAGGTGGTCATGATTCATTATTTGAATTTCATTTGAAAATCAAATAGGGGTATTAAATTAGTGAGTTATTAACACCCAAAATCATACCCCTAAATCTAGGATCATTTAATTGGCTAGACTCCCAAATTTATGTAATTTAAGGAAATTACAAATTTATCCTTTTTAATTAGGACAAGTGAGGTTGGTTTCTACCAGTTAACCCCCTGTGTTCCAAACATCCACATATGTTAATTAGAATCAAGGATTTCCCATTTCCTTTTCTGAAATTAGGCCTAAACATTAATTAAGGCTAAATTTCCAAAATTATATATTTGCCTCTAGGGCTCTAACATTTCATAATTCATCAAATTCAATTCAAATGACTTTGAAATTTTTATCCTACCTCTTTCATGGGCCAATTAAGACATAAGAGGAGAAAATGCGATTTTTGGAAATTTAATATAATTTGTATAATTATTTTCATGCCGAAATAGGATTTTTCAAAGAAAATTCCTAACTTGACTAAGGTAAATTCTAATCCCTTGACATTTTTTTTTGGAGGTAGACGTAGACTAGAGAAGCCTTTGGACCAAATTTCATGATTTTTTAAATTTTATTTGAATTTTAACAATTATTTTAAGCTCTAGGGTATTTATTAAATATAAAATATTTTAAATGGGGAAAATTAAGTTTTGTATTTTTGAAAAACTGTTCCTAAGGTGAGAGAAATCAGAGAAGAAAATTTTATATTATTCTAAGTTTTATTTGATTTATTGTAATTATTTTTAGTGAAAATCCATTTTAGCCTTTAAAAATTATTTTTAAGCTTTAAAATTCAGTATCTTTATTTAGAAAATCAGGAAAAAATATTATAATTGTTCCTAAGTGCTTAGGAAGTAATTTAGAACATTTTCATGAATTTTAGTAATTTTGTGATTTTTATGGATTTTTATTATTTAATTATTTAAAAATATGCCAAAAATCAAGGTTTTATTTTAAATATCATTTTATTTTTAGAAAATGCTCTCGATCATAAAGAACTTAAAAAACAAGTTTTTATAAATTTTTTTGTTATATTTTGATTTTTTAAAAATCATTTAAGTGCTAAAATGACATTTATCTTTAAAAATCAACTTAATTTACCAAATGAACTCAAAATGCTTTCGAATTTTTTTGGTGAGTCTCTGGATCCTAAAAGATAGTGGAGCTCAAAAATTAAGTCATTTTGTTGTTTGTATTTTTTGAAATAAATTTTCTTTGTGTTTTAGGGTTGGTGAAGATTAAGTGTATTCTTAATGACTCAACTCATGAAATTATTTTCAAGTCCTCTGGTCATAGTGAACCTTCCAAAATTTTCTTGGTATTTTCTAAGCAACATGCTAATTATCATGATTTATTTATGCAAATAATAGACATAAATTTGAAAAATATGGATCTCTGTCTAGGGACTTCCTCTGACTTTGGAAAAATCAGAGGATATTCCCTATGACAGAGGCAACAACATGCTAAAATTTCAAGCCATGGAGAAATTACTACATGTATGGAGAATCAAAACATTCAAATCAATGTTTAATTAATAAAAAATAAAATATGCATCACATTGACTAAAAATTATTTCCACATTATTCTCCTCAGTTCACTAAGCAAGAGGGTATTTTTATTTTATTTTTATGATTTTTTTACACCATGATATAAATTTTTTATGCTAGGGCTATTTATTTAAATAAGAAAATTCCTATTTTTCTATTTAAACGCGCGACGCTGACTGTATCCTACGCAGCTCCAAAAGCACACATGGTGCACTCTGGTTGGACGCCGCCATCCACGTAGCCTCTGACTCGGCCCGCGATTCTTGGAAGGAAGCGTTGTTCAGCTCGATCTACTCGGTCCATCTTATACACGCACGATCAGAAGGCTCCCCGTCATCGTGCCTGGTAGAGTGATCCCATAAGCGTCCAAGCTAAAACCCTAAGTTCTTAGCCTAGACTCAACCAAATCATCTCAGGTTTTATCCTATCGACTCGTCTAAGTGAGACGATCATATCCATACGATAATCATGCAATTAAATTAAGCTTAATCAAATGGAGAGACCAAATAGGCTTGGGAGGAGGAGAGGTTCAATACCTTGGCTCTGAGAAGGGAAGCTTCAATCAGAGAGTCTCGGCATGTTCGTTGGGGTCCAGAGAAGCTAGGGATTAAGCCCCTTGCTATGGTGAAATTCATAGACCGAAATTCGACCAAGGCCGATTTGAGGTGCTGGTCTAAAGCTATGCTAGAGGCTCTATGAAAGGGGGATTTGATAGGGCTTTAGCTTCTTTCAATGTTGTGAAGGTGTGGGTGAGTTTAATTTGAGTTTGGTGGAGTTTAGAGGTGTGGATATCTTTGTCCTATCTTCAAGAAGGTTTCGAGCTCGAAAAATTGGGCTCCGATTAGGGGATTCTGGGCAATGTGGTGGTTGGGTTGCACTGAGGAGGTCTCAAAGAGGCTTTGAGATCAATTTAAGGAAGTCTCTTATGGGAATTTTTAGCTCTCTCACTCTCTATGGCCGTAGAGGGGAGCATTTTATAAAAATGGCCTTAGCCTTGCTATCATGGCCAATTGTGGGGTGAAATGTGCTACCTAGGTGGAGGGAAGAGAGGCTCTAAGCTTCAATTTGGATGATGTGGCCTCTAGGTTTGAATTGGGTTTAATCCCATGGGGGTGGCTCTCGGTTTTGCCATGTTTCGACCACTAGGTCGGTCGGTCGGCCAGAGGTGGTGGCTAGAGAGGTCAAGTGAGTCAGGGGAATATGTCACAACAATTTAATGATTTTAGGTTTTGTTTTGGCAAAAATATCCAAGGCTTAAGCAAATATGACATTAAATTCCTTGATTTAGGGGGACCTTTGGTCCATGGCTTAGCTTAGTTGGTTTCATGGGATTTAGGCTGGTCAGTAGGGTCCAACTAATGCTTGTGGAGTCATTAACTTGGTGACTTCGTGGTAGTTAGGTCATCTTTAGTGCATGGGTTCAATGTGGATCCAAGTAAACAAAACTTGGGTTTGGGCTAGGATATCCATTTTAATTGACCTAATTGATTGATCAACATTGTGTAGATGATTGTTATGAAGATTTTTGGTGAAGGGTTGGAGTGATTTTAAGCTCAATTGGTGAGTCAATTTGAGGGATTTTTAAAATTTGGTCAATTTAGGCATGTTACGTTAGACATGGGTCTAGGTTGAGCTAGCCTTGAGCTAAGTCCAACTTAAATGGTCCACATGATCAAGGGAGATGTTGTGAAGATTTTTCATGAAGACATAGAGTGGAAATTTTGGGGTTAAGGCCCTCAATTTTGTGAAGATTGGGGACATGGCTAAAATGAGACAAAATTGGGGATTTTTGGACTTAAGTTGAAATTAAATGAAATTGGGACTTTACCAAGGCCAATTGAAGGTCAAATTTCATGTGTAGGAATGTTATGAAGATTTTTCAACACAAATTGTGTAAAATGGAGTAGGTTATGGGTTCAATTTGGTGGAACCAAGTCATAGGGCAAAAATTGGGTTGAAATCATGGACCAATTGGGCTTGGATTTGATCTAGATTGGACATATCAAGGGTGAATTTAAGTTTAGAATTGAAATTGGGAGAAATTGAGACCAATTGGATTGACAATTGAGGTAGGTTTGGAAAAAATTGGGCCTTTAAAGGGAAATTTGGGGGTTTAGGTCAAAAGTAGTCGAATTGACCGAATTGGGTCATGTGATAGCTAAGAAAAATGAAATTGGGAAAATTTGGGAGGTTTTGGGAATTTTTTGGATTTTTTGGAATTTTTTGAATTTTTGGCTAAGGAGGGGGAATTTTGGTAATTTGGCCAATTTTGGTGATTTTGGGTAGCTTGGGTGTTTTTCAAGGTGTTTGAATTGATTTTGAACCAACTTGGATATTTTGGGTAAACACTAGAATTTTAGCCAAATTTAGGGTCCCAAAGGTATCTAGGTAATTTGGGGGAGTTTATGGGCAAAAGGCTAGGTTGGGTATTTTAGTAGAGTTGGAGTGTCAACCACCATCAAAATCACATTTTGGGTCTTCTATGTAGTGATCTTATCCAAACCCAAGCCTAGGGCTAATGAGTTTAGGGACCACCTACATGAGTCTCCCAAAAGTATTAAGGGACCAAAGTCTAGAAGTTTAAGTTTAGGATTGTGAGTGATTGTAAGTGAAAGTATCTACCTTAAGCCCTAGACTAACACCTATGGTCAACCCTAAGGTCCAGCAGTCCTAAGGGTGACTCATCTTAAGTTCCCCTATAGTGATCCCACCTACTAAGTGCTAGAGGTTAGGACCAATATGTGGAACGTCAAGTTGAGTAAAGAGGAGAGTTTGGAATTTCTAATGGTGAGGGTTCCTTATCTAGTTGTATAAGAATAGTCAATAGGAAAGTCCTACGGCTAGACCTTAGGCCACTAAAGAGGAAAAAACTAAACCTCAACCAAAAGTGAGGTCAACAAATGGATCCTCAATAGGTGTGGTGTGTTGGGCAAGCACACCGCGCGTGTTGGTGTTAACTGACGAGATCAACAAAAAATAATGCAAACTCTAAAGTTAACAGACCCAGAAGTATGTGTAAAGTTGTGTGTGTGATTTTCTTTGCTGGGGAATTAGCAGGTGATTGTCTGATTGAAATCAAGGAGTAGGGACACTTATTGGGGATCAAAGAGTGAATTCTGAGTTATGAAATTTCAAGTATTTACAAAGGATGGGAGTCAGTACATAAGTGCTGACCTCGAGGTGGGAATTGAAATATGGGTATCAATCCCAAAATAAGAATCAGATGCCACAATCCGTTTAATGTGGTCTTGGAACTGATTTCAAAAGATGAGAATAGGATTGTGCGGGAGGTTCAAATTGAGATAGAAAACATAGAGGCTCATATTCGGCTCAAAAGGGTAACAACAATGTAGAAGACGACAACCATTAAGGATATGTCTCTAGAAAGAAAGAACTATACCAGTTCGAGTTACCATTGGGGATTTATATTCGAACTGACATATGATAAGGAAATTATATATTTCACGCTAGGAAGGAAAGCACTAGGACTCACATCCAACTCAAGAGGTAACCAAAAAAATATATGTGTCACATTAGGAAGGAAAGCACTAAGAATCACATCCAACCTAAGAGGTGAAAAGGAAATATATGTGCTACATTGAGGAGAAAAGCGCTGTGACTCACATCTAACTCAAGAGTTAACAAGAAAATATATGTGTCACGTTAGGAAGGAAAGCACTAGGACTCACATCTAACCCAAGTGGTGACAAGGAAATATATGAGCTACGTTGAGGAGGAAAGCNCATCTAACCCAAGTGGTGACAAGGAAATATATGAGCTACGTTGAGGAGGAAAGCGCTGGGACTCACATCCAACTCAAGAGGTAACAAGAAAATATATGTGTCATTTTAGGAAAGAAAGCACTAGGACTCACATCCAACCCAAGAGATAACAAGAGATTGTATGTTACATTGAGAAGGAAAGCACTAGGAATCACATCCAACTCGAGAGGTAATAAGAAAATATATGCATCACATTATGAAGGAAAGCACTATGACTCACATCCAACCCAAGAGGTGACAAGAGAATGTATGTGCTACATTGAGGAGGAAAGTGCTGGGACTCACATCCAACTCAAGAGGTAATAAGAAAATATATGTGTAACGTTAGGAAGGAAAGCACTATGACTCACATCCAACCCAGGAGGTGACAAGAGAATGTATGTGGTACATTAACGAGGAAAGCATTGGGACTCACATACAACTAAAGAGGTAACAAGAAAATATATGTGTCATGTTAGGAAGGAAAGCACGAGGACTCACATCCAACTCAGAGGTGACAAGAGAATGTATGTGCTACATTAAGGAGGAAAGCGCTGGGACTCACATCCAACTCAAGAGGCAACAGGAAAATATATGTGTCACGTTAATAAAGAAAGCACTAGGACTCACATCCAACCCAAGAGGTGACAAGAGAATGTATGTTACATTGCGAAGAAAGTGTTAGGTCTCACATCCAACTCAAGAGGTAACAAGAAAATATATGGTCACGTTAGGAAGGAAAGCACTATGACTCACATCCAACCGAGGAGGTGACAAGAGAATGTATGTGGTACATTAACGAGGAAAGCATTGGGACTCACATCCAACTAAAGAGGTAACAAGAAAATATATGTGTCACGTTAGGAAGGAAAACACGAGGACTCACATCCAACTCAGAGGTGACAAAAGAATGTATGTTATATTGAGAAGGAAAGCATTGGCACTCACATGCAACTCAAGATGTAACAGGAAAATATATGTGTCACGTTAGGAAGGAAAGCACTAGAACTCACATCCAACCTAAGAGGTGACAAGATAATGTATGTGCTACAGTAAGGAGGAAAGCATTGGGACTCACATCCTACTCAAGAGGTAACAGGAAAATATATGCGTCACGTTAGGAAGGAAAGCACTAGGACTCACATCCAACCTAAGAGGTGAAAAGAGAATGTATGTGCTACGTTAAGGAGGAAAGAGCTGGGGCTCACATCCAACTCAAGAGGTAACAAGAAAATATATGTGTCACGTTAGGATGGAAAGTACTATGACTCACATCCAACCCAAGAGGTGACAAGAGAATGTATGAGCTCTTATGTAGAAAATATGCAGATTCACAGATGGGAATTCATGGGGAATATGTGAATAGAATATGAAAATATGTGAAGGAATCAAAATTTAGGTACTGATTTGGAAATGAGAATTGAATTTTAGTTATCATTTTTGAGAAGAGAGTCGGAAGTCAGGGACCGACCTCGAAGATTAAGAATAAGATGCCATGCTCCGTTAAAGGGGGTCTTATACCAATTTCAAAGATGGGGTGTCAAAAATTGGGTACTGACTGCGAGAGTCATATGAAAATAGTATAGAGAGTTTGTGATGTTGAATTTGCAGAAATGTGTCATGTGAAAATGTTTATTTTGTTGAAGAAGATTTGTAGAGTTTTGTGGGGTTTTGTGCAGAATGTGAAATTCCATAGGGATGTGAAGAAAGTTAATGCAGATAAAGATGGTTTTGTTGCACGCACAAAGAGTAAGAAACTCTAAAACCGAGAGAATCCTCTCAACATATTCATTTTATTTTCTTGTTGTTTTTATAACATTTAATTTTTCAAAATGTCTTTAAAATTTTCATTTTAATTGGTTGATTTTCAAAAGAAATTTATTTTGCTGTTTATTCATTTGTGATTATTTTTGTTTAAATTTTATTTATTGCTAAATGTTTGTTATTTTGTTCTTCATTCATTGAAATTCTGAGCCAACGCATAGTTCGCGGCTTCCATCCATCGTACAAAAAGGCAACTGACAAAGAGGTACATTTTTTAGAGAAATTTCCATTAATCTACTCCAATAAAGATGTCATAGATCAAACATAGGCTAACGCCTAAAAAGGTACAATATATAGTCCATGTTGAAGTACATCCAGAACATCTCAGACCATGAATACATTGTAGGCTGAATATATCAGATACATATCATGTTGCTAAGACAAAGAAAGTGAACCTTCTGACCATCTGTATCAGGTACGACGAGCTCCTGATTGAACAGACCTTCTAAGCCATGCTCCAGGATAAGAGTTCCCTTCGCATGTAATTAGAGGTACAACCCTCTCATAGCTCGTACGACAATAGCTCTTCCAGTTCTAGGTCTGGCTAAAATCCATATGGTATTTTGCTATCATCCATCCTATGGAAGGTCACGGACATCCTACGGTGTTGTACCCCTGGAATGCAGTGATTGGTGACATTTGCCCCATTTCCTTTCAGAACCAAAACTGAAACAACTGGAAGCAGAATCTCTACAATGCCTCTAGACTCACCAAAGCCGACAATGTCAATCTCTTCCTTAAACAATATATTGCTTTTGCTTATGAATGAGACCGTGTAGAAGGGTCTTACAAAATCATGATGATCAATGTGAGGAGGTATGCAGTCTCCCTCGTCATAGATGTTGATCATGCAGCTGTTTGGGATGTAGGTATTTGGCAGTATGTTTCATCTGACCATTCTCTTGATCATCCACTTTATTATAGGAGGTAGTGGATCAAATTGGTCATGTCTAAGGATCCCTGGCGGATTTCCGTGCCTGTCATTTGTAAAATTATAACAACAGCCACACTGAATGGTGATTCTTCCTTTTCCTCTCATCCACTTCTTCGGCTCAGAGTATGTTCTTTCCATGAAAAGGCCTGCTCAGCCTCTATCGCTCAAATTGAAGATGCAATTATGAATGCTTATTTCGTCACTCTTGGAGAAAACCCTAGTATACAACTCTAGGGCTTCTAATATGTTGACGATTCTTCCTTGAACTTCTTCATAAAATTCAAATTCTTTTGTATTCACTTTGCTTATTTTATAGTACTCCATCATACTAGGAGTCGGTAGCTATCGTTGGCGTTCCTCCCTCTGAACATTGGCAGAAACCTAAACTGGCGCTAGCTGATCTGGAACACGAGACTCAGCATCTAGCGGGATGTACGACCCTGGGCTCATGGTATATATTGGTCTATCCCAAGTGGGACGTATTTCTCATCCATAATAAAATCTGAAGTCTGAGACCCATCGGTGTTGGATGTATACTCTTCCAATGTACGGAAGCATTGTAAATGTAGAACATTGCAATCTGGGCATTCTACAAATGCCCCTGTAGTTGATGTCCCTGCAGGTATCTCAACGTTGCACGTCGAGCAACCCTTGCATAAAACATCTGAAGCTGAAGGTGTAGCCCTGTTACGAACCCCGATTCTTCATCAGTGGTGGGTAGGCTGACAGAAGTTTCTTTATTGTATGGATCATAAATATGCCCCTTAAGAATAGGGCTGAGTAAGTTTTTTGCTTCTCTTTGACGCCTACGTTCTTCTCGTAGAAAATCTCTCTGCTTTTTGCGGCTGGCGTTTCTGCGTTGCGTCCTGCGACGCGAAGCATCTAGCATTCGTCCATTATTGGCGGCTATTAGGCGCCCGACTGGTGTGGCTACCATGGAGGGTAGACCACTAGGCCCTTCCATCGGATCTTGCTCTATTATCATGTTATTGCCTTTGTGTGATGCATTATCTTTGGCAGTCACCCTCATCGGTGAAAAGAATCCCTCTTTCTCTCTGCGGCTAAGTACATTCATCAGAGGACCTTCGTAGTCCATGTCAACCTGGTTAAAGTCCATGTTGAAGTCTATGGTACCACCCTACGACATCATCTCCTCATTTAGTGCGAGGTTCCAGCCATCCTTGAAAGTAAAGTTTAGCCTCTGTCCCAACA
Organism: Phalaenopsis aphrodite; assembly: GCA_003013225.1. Taxonomy (NCBI): domain Eukaryota; kingdom Viridiplantae; phylum Streptophyta; class Magnoliopsida; order Asparagales; family Orchidaceae; genus Phalaenopsis; species Phalaenopsis aphrodite. Next base: position 23,079 of record NEWO01000714.1, read on the forward strand.
TTTTTCTGTAAACAACGGGAAAAATGTCAGTGGGTTGAAACTTGGCATGAACAACAACAAAACAAAGTATTTACTGAGGTAAATTTTAGCTTATTTTAGTGAAATAAATTGTTTATTTACGTATGAATTTTGTTTAATTTTTGTGCAAAAATATACTCAAAAGTGGAAAGGACAAAATTTGAAGTTTAAAATTTTTTTCTCAAAATTTTCATTACAATGAGGTTATTTACAAAATTTGGACCCGGTCATAGACATTTAGCCACATAGATAACCCCAAAATAATCAAAGTTTCAAAGTTTCAAAGTGCATCAAGTTGCGTAAAAGGTTTTTAGATATAGTCCATTTATTTGTAACATGGGTCTTTTGCCCTAGAAATCCACTAATTGGTAGGTTCCTCTTGTATAGATGTTTTCAACTACAAATGGTCCCTCTCAAGTTGGCTTAAATTTTCCATCTATTTTGTGGCGCGTAAGAATAGGCCTTTTTAAACACAAGTACGAGGTCACCAACTTTCAATGTCCTTGGGAGGACCAATTTGTCATGGGCTTGTACCATCTTCACCTGGTAAAGCTCCAAATATTGTAGCACTTCTAGTCGTTTTCCCTCAAGACTTTCCAGTTCTTCAAGTCTAAGTTTTGCACTTTCTCCTTTTGTGAGTTTTTTGGCAACAACAACTCTAAGAGATGGTGTCTGGACTTATAGTGGTAGCACGACCTCGGACCAGTACACGAGCATATAAGGTGTACATTGAGTGGGAGTTCTAAAAGTCATCCAGTAGGCCCATAAGGCTTCTAATAGTTTTTTGTGCCAATCCCTTTTGTTTTCATCCAGTGTCTTCTTCAAAATCTTTACTAGTGCTTTGTTGAAGGCTTCAGCCAGACTATTTGCTCTGGGATAATAAATCGTAGAGTATCTTCAATCTATCCGATGTCTTTTGACAAAATTGTCGATCTTTGTGCTTTTGAAAGCTATCCCATTGTCGTAAATTATTCTTTGCAGTACTCCGAAATAGTAGACAATCTTTCTTTTGAAAAATTGAAGGACGTGTTGTGTTGTAACCTCATGTAATGGTACTGCCTCTGCCCATTTGGAGAAGTAATCTGTAGCGGCAAGTATAAACATGTGTCCTTTGGAAGATGGAGGGTCTATCAGACCTATTATTTCTGTGCCCCAACACTCTAATGGCCACGAGGCAACAATTGGGTGTAGCACATTTGGAGGCTGATGTAAGACCACCCCATGCACTTGGCATTGGTGACATTTTCTAGTTGTATCCATGCAGTCGGACATCATTGTTAGTCAATAATACCCGAGTCTTTCGATCTTCTTTTTCATTTTCAGCCCTGACTGGTGAGTGCCGCACAATCTGGCATGTACCTCTTTGAAAATATTCTACGCTTCAACTCTGCTCAAACACTGTAGCCACATCTGGTCGAATGATCTTCTGTATAGAACGTTTCCAATCAGGGCGTAATACATGGCCCTTTGTGTGATATGGTGTGCTTCAGACTTGTCTTCTGGTAGCTTTCTGGTGTGCAAATATTATATTAATGTCTTGTGCCAATCTTCATTGTTGTCTACAACTGTATTTATTGCTTCTTCTTTTTCGAGCTTGTGCAGAGTTTTGAGGTCGATCTGAGACAAGACTCGTCTTCCTTGCACTATAATTTTAATGGAATCCTTTGAAGGACATGCCATTTCATTAGCAAGTTTTGCTAGAGCATTGGCATGGGCATTATCTCCCCTAGGAATACGGTAGAAAGTCACATCAGGAATCTACTTCAAGAGCTTCATCGTGTACTGATGGTATTCTACTAACCTTGGTTTCAAAATTTTGTATTGTCTGGCGACTTGCTAGATGACAAGTTGGGAGTCTCCATAGATGACAATGTTTTTTATATCCATTGAGATTGACATCCCCAATCTGGTGATTAAAGCTTCATATTCTGCTTCATTGTTGGTGCACGGCTCTGTCAGGTGATAAGAGAACCTCAACATCCCTTTATATGGTGTGATAAAGATAAAACTGATCCCTTCTTTGCCTGGTATAATTGTGTCTGATTCTTTGTCTTTTTAGCTAGTGAAGCGTCATCGAAGTACATTTCCTAGTGTTGCCCACTGGAAAATTCCATTTGTAGTATCTGCTCAACTGGTAACTCGTCGTTGAGAGAGGACCCAGCTGGTAGTAGGTGTGCAGCAAGAAAGTTTGCTAGTATTTGTCCCTTGATAGTACGGAGGGGAACAAAAGTTATATCAAATTGAAATAAGATCATTGACCATATTTCTAGACGTTCGGAGAGTGTTGGTCAGGTCATTAGATATTGCAATGGATTAACTTTCGAGATCAGGGTAATCTTATGAGAAAGCATGTAATGTCTAAGCTTTTGGGCGGCAAAAATCAATGTCAGGCAATGCTTCTCAATTGGTGGATACCCTATCTCCGTCGATATTAGGCGACGACTCAAGTAGTAGAGTGCATTTTCTTTACCCTCATCATTGACTTGGGCTAAGAGGACTCCAAGAGAGTCGTCTAAGCCCAAAGTATAAGGTATCAATGATTTCCCTAGGATAGGGGCTGCCAAGACAAGAGGTGTCATTAAATATTGTTTAACATCATCGAAGGCGCGCTGACATTTCTTTTCCCAAATGAATTTGGCATCCTTTTTAATTAATGCTGAAAAAGGCTGACACCTACTTGAGAGATTAGAAATAAAGCATCTCAGATATGTCAACTTCCCCCGGAAGGAACGTAGTTGTTTCAAGGTTTTAGGAGGAGGCATTTCCAAAATAGCTTAAATCTTATCCAGGTCGATCTCGATTCCCCGATGATGGACAACAAATCCCATAAATTTCTCGAAGGTAACGCCAAAGACGCACTTTAAGGGATTCATTTTAAGGTCATATCATCGTAACCGTTTGAACACGACCCTTAAATCATACAAATGGTCTATTTTTTGTTTACTTTTGATGACTAAATCATCCACGTAACATTCTACTTGGTTATGAATGAGATCGTTAAAAATCTTTGTCATTGCGCGCTAATATGTTGTTCCGACATTCTTTAGGCCGAACGGCATCACTGTGTAGCAAAAAATTCCAATCAGTG